>CM065674.1:2919824-3209824 GCA_033220385.1 Triplophysa yarkandensis
TTTAAAATTTCAAGGGCAGCATAGAAAGGCAATTTAAGTTCTTTTGTTATTACCAATGCATGAAGCATGACGCAAGAAGGGTGCTTTCAGGATACATCGGCCGTGTTTTACAACGGTGTCAAACTAATTGGCAACGGACCATTGTCTGGCATTTGCTGCCGGAGACATGTATGGCATTCCTCGCTCAGGCCGGCGCTCGAGGTGGATGCCAAAAAGTTCACAGGGCGCCGGCTTTGATAACCTTTACCTGGATGATGGTTCACCTTTTGTTAGTGCCGCTCAAACGTCCCCAAGAAAGCGATTTCCCATTTTAAAAGGGCCTGGAGAAAACAATCCAGGTTGGAAACGTCAACTCCACAGACGTGGATATTTCTTATCTGACAACTCTGCGGTGATGTATCGATCAAACGGAACGATAAAGCCCCGATAGAAAGTTCTCCACGAGCATGGGTGAAAATTGAGGGGGTATTCAAATGTCAGCAAAAATCATTGCCAGACATGTCGCCATGACAGCAAGATTAATCACGATATTCCTCATGGAAATAAGATCCGCTCCAAAGCCTCGCTGCCTTCTAAGGTGGTATTTTAAGGCAAATTTAAAGGCAGCATGAAGCAAATCCCAGAATTTATGGCAACACGCTGTGTGTGTTCTATAGTGTATACATTATTATTAGAATAGCTTCACCATCATAATAATGTCTGACTCTTATGTTATTTCAGACATTGTGTACGCTTTGTTGTTGTCTCTGGAGCTCATTTGCATTTATGCATTGAAAACAGAGCTATTATAACAACAGAGCCACAAAACAAATAAACGTGTTTACCACAATACAATTTTGCAGAAAAATAAAGTGTTAAAAACCACCCGGGTAGCGCCGATAACAGCTCTCTTTTGTTTTTGAAACCAATTTACACATTTTAGAAAAAAAAATGTGTGCAATAACTATAATGAGAAATTAAACTCATTGTAGTAAGGATGAAATACAAACATTGCAGTTGTCTTTATTAACTATGTATTTAATATATAGATTGCACTCCAAAACAGAGCGTTAAAAAGTGCTAAATACTGTTTGAAAACAGGTGGTGATTTAACACTTTATTAATACAAATTTGACCAATTAAGGTATTCCAATAAAAAATTGACTTACACAATGTTGTTTTTAAATAAACACTGGAAACGGAGTAAAAACGGTGTTGTTATTACCTCGTAACGTTAACCTTTACACATTAATTGTTCAGTTACGCAACTATGTTCAAACAAAATAGAGACCATCGGTACTGTTGTTACGGGTTTTCTTTATGCGTTACCATTTTAACTGAATTTACACGATTAAAAATTAAGAAACTGAAAAGGTCTTTTATAGCGGTGCCATAGAACCATTTCGGGTTAATTACATTTGCCAGACCTTAAACACACATATGTCGACCAAGAGTGTTACAAAGCACTTTAGGCTTATATCCGTTTAGGTGTTTTGCGGAGTATATGTATCGCGATTCTTTACATCACCATCCACTGGCCTGGCATACATAATACACCTTTTATTTTTTTCACGGATCTATGTGAATGCTGATCGTTTTGACAATGTTGTCATCTGTACATTAAACTTCTTCAACCAAGGAAATGTTTTGGGTTATCATTGTAAACATGGGGTAATCAAATTTTTTTTAATTCAGGGTCAAAGTATTTGTGCCTACTTGTCGCCCCCTTTAAATAGTTCAACACAGCAAACCGACCAATTGAGTAAAGGTTTCTACAATAACCCAATTTTTAAAACTCCTTTGAATAAGTAATACATATTTTATTCATGTAATAGTATTTAAACTTTTAACAACAAAGGTCATCGAAATGTCTAGTTAATTTTAACTTGTAAACTCTTTCAAACAACAGAATAATTATTTTTAAATGGTATTGCTTTAGTATTGTTATTTTACCATGTAAAACCAAATTCAACCATAAAAAATGAACAAATCACATGATTGACCCACAAGACTGAATCGTGCTCTGGTGTTCATTAAAATATAAAAATGTGTCTGGTACAGAAAGTGTCAAATGTTTCGTCCGGCATCACATGTTTCTTTCATCATTGCTTAGCATGCGGCAGGCACTCGTGATGAAAGCACTCGCATTCGCCACATGCCGCGACCGCGGATCTGCCTCTCAACGTTTTGTAGACAATAATGTAAAAGCAATTGAAGGGAGGCGGTGAGGGGAAGGTGAAGGAGTCCGAATGAATTACCTGAGCTCTCATAGAAGGCTGAAAAACCTACCGACTTCATAAATCAATCACAATCAACTAATTGCAGGGCTGGCACATTCAAATCATAGCGCAGCTTGAGGTTAATGAAAATTGCACCTTGCTGTGACATAACATCTGATCTTGTTAAATAAGAGTGAGCTACAAAATGGGGGCATAGGACGGAAGACGAACTGTCAGTCAAACAGGGATCAGACACCTCCTACCTGAGTTTAATATGCCTGACAAACCTTCTAGTTCTGCCAGTCATCAAGTGGCACGCTGACCTTGGAGAGCAGCGTGCGGCCGTAAGCATGCCCGGCGCTTGGCCGTTTGAGGTTTGACTCGCAAAGACTTCAGAGGGAACAGAGGGAACCGAGGGGAGAGGCTTGTGTTTTGCCGAAGCCGGATCTCCCAAGGGAGGCAAAATATCCGGAGGCGTACAACGCACATGCTGCAAACCCAATGCGGCAAGACAGCTGGAGAAAAATGGAGACAACATGAGCTGAAAAGATATTGTCAGGACTACGCAGAAAAGTTTTGGTTTATTTATCATGGTATTTTGTCGTTACCATGCATCGAATGCAATTGAACAATATCAAAAAACAAACAAAAAGTTCTTTCCGTGGGAAGAAATCAAACTGATCAAACTATTCTTTAAAATAAAACACCAAACACGCTTTCTGCAGTTTGACTTGAAAACGTTTTTAATGTGTGTCGCGTCTGGCCTCGCATTTTTGATGGAGCGCTCGCCTGAGTTCAAAAAAGTCAACTAGGGTGAAATGAACGGAGGGCAGGGTTTCGAATGGTTTGACGTAACTTTTTATTTGCCTGAAGTGTCCTGGACTGCAGTAATGGAGGAGAAACTTGTCGTGGCTCTTTAGGGTTAACAGAGGAAGGTTGGAACAAGGACCCTATGTAGCATTGAAAAATATGTTTGTGTTGGACATGATCATTAAAAAAATCTTTTAGTTTGACTTTCAAAAACCAAGATCATTTAAAATACAATACTAGTAGTCTTTGTAGTTCTAAGGAGTTTTCCAGGTCACGGCGTTGTACAGTAAATGAGCTTTGTAAACCAACCATTATTTAATGCCCCAATGACATTCGGGTAATACATTTTCTGGCTACGTTGGAATGGTCGATGGCGGCATTTACAATGTCATTAAGTGTCTCTGTAATTCCGTCATTAAGCTTTTCATTATGTAAGGACTGTGGTTTAATCTCTCAGGGGCTCTGATCACCACGGAGCTTTATTAAACCCTGCCGACCTGCCATCGGTGCGGACAGGGCCTTCCTAAAAAATAAAACTTCCACAATACATCGTCACAAACTGTGTAAAGTAAGATCTTGAAGCTTGAACGAATAAATAGTTAAAACATCGAAATGTAAAAGTTTCAACAGATGCTTGACATATTGCCCGCAGGAAATTAGTATAATCTCAATTGAAACAGCTGCATGTTCGAGCTGTGATATGGTCACAAGGGAAACTTTTGTTGCGTGCCATTTTGAATGTGTGCCATTAAGAGTTTCGTGGTATTTTAGAAGGTGCGTTTGTTTTCTGCAGGGCTTTTGAGAAAAAAAATGGAAGCCATCGTAAATTAGCACTCGTAGCGAAGCAAACATTCTTCTCCGTTAGGGAATACATCAGACAAAGAATTCTATACTTGCGTGTATCCCTGCAGAAAAGCAAATCCCAGAACGCATAGCAAAAAAAGTTCTGATGAATATAAAGCACGTGCTTTGCAACCAATGTTTGTCATTTTGTTAGC
The DNA here is from genome assembly GCA_033220385.1 of Triplophysa yarkandensis. Classification (NCBI taxonomy): domain Eukaryota; kingdom Metazoa; phylum Chordata; class Actinopteri; order Cypriniformes; family Nemacheilidae; genus Triplophysa; species Triplophysa yarkandensis. Next base: position 2,923,831 of record CM065674.1, read on the forward strand.
TCAGCATCGTAGGACAAATCTTGAATTCCGTTGTAAATTTCAAAAGTGATCCACATCGGTCTTCTCCTCTGTGCTAGATCAGCTTGTGCTGGCTTTTCACATGTCTTTCAAAAACCATTTCATCACAAAGAAAGCTTTTTCCTTCAAAATGTGAGCCATAAAGTGCTCTGTAAGATTTCAAGTGCATTATTTTCTTTAAACAATCATTTTGAAGAAAGTGACAGCCGGGAGAGAAACGAAATAACAAGCCGAAACCAAATGTTATCTCTATCTTACTACGAATAGGAATTAAACGTTTAGGGTAAAGACAGCTTCGGCAATTCCATGTCGTCTTACGCTATCTGTGGGACTGCTTGTTTTGGGTTACCCGTCAGTCAGATGTGAGACACGAGCTGTCAAAGCAGAAAGATACCGCAGGTTTTTTCCACCAGTATTGGCAGCGGATTCAGGCGACACACTGGTCCCCGGAGCCTCCAGACTGACAGGCCTCTTTCTCTTTGGCTTTCACTTCTTACGTCCATTCTTTTGAGGTTTCTTTCATATCTGTACCCTGCTGTCTTTTCTTTTTGCCTTCGTTGGAATGCTGGAGATGATGTACTGCTTCAAACTTGGAGAGTGTCAGACGTCCGGATTTTCAGGGGTTCTCAGGTGCGCCGAGTTCTGAGATTGAGTCTTATAACCGATGTCATTTGTTCATTATCAAATGAATTGTTTTGCCCTCAACTGATTCAATTTTGGTACACAGTTAGTATCATTTAGCATTGCAACATTTCAGGTATACTCTATAGAAGACCAGCCATCCTTAAATAGACATAAGTACACTTCAGGTTTATTTTAAGTTAGGATAAAGCGTATTTTAAGGTTTGTTACGTCATGTCCCAAGTATACTAATATAGGGTAAATTAACTACTAATATACTTATTAGTGTACTACAGTATATCAATACTACTGGTTCTGAACTGGTGTCTTTACAACATACAAAAATACTTAAGTATACTAAGTGAAACAAAAGTACATGTCTAGTTCACAACTAGGACAAAATTTTTTGTAAGGACAGCAAATATACACCAATGACGTTATACAGTAGGTATACCAGTTTTCGAATAATCTATGCATACTTTCCCTATCTATGCGACTTTACCTATATACCTTATAATATATAACTAGAAAGCTTTACCTTGTAATATACCCTTGACTGCACTTTAAATAAATTCAAAGGAAATTCCTATACTCACAAAGATTATGTTAAGTAATACATGCTACTCATGTGAGAAAAAACATTTAATAGTGTACTCAGATACTTAGATTTTTTTTGTATACATTCCTTTTATGTATATTTAATGATACTTTCAATACATTTTGAAGTGAATCCGAATCCCTATACTCACAAAGACTTAGTTTAGTTAGTTTGTGCTATTCATGTGCCGAGAACCAAATTAAATATACTTAGACCTCTATGCTAAGACTGTCATTGCATATTAAGTACACATACTGCAAGTGTACATGCAAAGTAAGTAAACTTCAGAGAAAAGTACACTGAAAGTATAAATCTTATGTTTAAAATGAGCATGCTATACTAATAACGCACTTCTGTTTGTAAGGGATTTCCGCTAACGCTAACATTTTTTAGATGCCATTGTGGATCACCATGCTTTACCACGGAACTTTAATCTTGTTAATGGTATTAAATAGCAAAGTTAAAACTAAAAACGTTGTTCTTAGCTGTTATTTTAAGCAAGATACTTCATCCCAGATTTCACGCCCACAGGAGATTTCGACATACTGTCAACAGCTACTAGCATAAACACTCTTGATGGTTTCTGTGGTGGAATTAGCGTTAACATGATTTTGTTCATTTGCATGTTTATTACGTCTTTTTGCGTTAAAAGACACACATGATATATTTAATTAAGTGCGCATTTACTAAGATAGCTCGGTAAAATCTGTTTTTGATCATCAAATGTAATTTCAATAGTTTGGCTTTTTCGATAGTTTCATGTCCTAGTTCTTCTCATTTTTCATCCATGATAACTGGACATGACAGATATAAAGAGCGTTTTCTTTGTTAATGTTAAACACTGAACCTCACACATCAGGTCTTTAAAAACCCTTTACGTAAATAAAAAAATCCTATAGTAAAAGGGATTTGAGGCCGTCATGCTATAAAACGACCGTAAGTACTACCACGGAGGTGGTTTAAAAACCTGCCATAAACAAGTCTATTAAAAGTGCTTATTTTCAGTGCACTTAACACACTCATACAAATTACATTTACTTTCAGTAATTGTAACACAAAAGAGCAACAGGCAGCCGTTTCAGTGTTGTCCTTTTTTGTTTGTGTGCGCTGATAAAAGCTCTTATTGTCCCTTCGAGATGCGCTGGAAACCGCTACGTTGTTTTCGAATGTTGTAAAGAAGGGAGAGAGATCAAATATTGCTTTAGAATCTCTAGTGGCCATTTCCTCTAATTATTTAATTGACTTGCTTGCATTGTGTCGAAGAACGGCAACACAAGGATTATGAAACTGAAAGCAGACAAATAAGAGTTTCATAATTCTCTGATGAGATGTGACAGTACATCTTAAAAGACATTCAGCTCAGGATTCAAAATAGAGAACAAATCAGTTCTTAAATAAATAAAATAGAAATCTTAAATAAACGTTCGATTTTTTTAACGAAGGATGTTAAAATTAGATACTTAACGATCAGTATATGCTGACCGTGAAACCGTAACCACACTTAATATCCTAACATAATCTGAATGTGCGCGAATTTTACGGCTAATACAGCGAATTGGTATTCCTCAAGTTAAGGGGCTTTAGTATGGCATTTTTTAATAATCATTTAAAAACATCGTACAAATTCATATTGTACAAATTCATAGAAATTAAGCAACCTTGTTAAATTTGTATGACTTCCAAAAGGTTGGACATTCTTCAAACTCTTATTTTTACCTGCACATTCTGCATATATGAGATTTGTGTTTTTACTAGTATTTCCATTAAATACATGCGCATTTGGGGTATAGTCCACATTGGAAAACGTAAACGATCCTGAAGAACTTCCTGTTACTACACAAACGTTTGAACCATATACGATAAAATTGATCTTCGAGTATCCTTTATGTGTAAGATTAATATGACCACATTTATTAAATCATCATCAGAGTAAAAGACTATAAACTAGTAATCTACATGCATTTAGTTTTTTTTTATTTAATCTTAGATTTTATCTTGTCTATAATGCATAGTAAAGTCTTAGCAAGTTGCCCAAAATAAAGACGCAGTCAAAAACTGCAAATCCGGGCAGCCACGCTGAGAATAAAGCAGCCGACTTGACGATTGAGTTAGATAACATCGGCAAAGCTTTCCGCTAGGTCTGTGTGGACCATGTGAGATAGCACAAAACTCACCCAGCTGAGGAAAAACCAAAGCCAGCACTTCCGGAGGCGAGCATCGAGCGATTGGAAGTAGATTGGGAAAAGAGTGCGGGAGCTCATCCAAAGAAGGCTGTGCAATTTGCAATTCTCAAGAACCCACTCTGTACCGAAGCTCAACTCCGACTGCAAATGTCAAATTACAGCGATATCCTCTCATCTGCTCGGCTCCTTTTTTAAGCCGGAGTACATTGTGCGACCCTTGTCTTCTTGTCAAGAGCGTATTTTTCAGGGGCTTTCTGTTCTCTCCGGTTCAGATAGGGCGGCCTGGCCGACTTCGAGCAGGGATCGCTCCCAGCGAAAACTCGAACATCTCTGACGTCTTGGGAGACGCGCCCACATGCGCTTTACTAGCCATACGTGCCATGTTGCGAGGTGAATCCTGAGACGGTGGATCAATATGTCTTTCTTAGATGCTGAGTTTAATTAAAAAGCAAAGTTTAAGATACTACTCGATTCAGCGGCCAAGCCAATGAAAAGCAGTAGATCAAGGTTTGGCAAGCAGGCACCAGGTAGACCCAGCTGGAAACGGTTGAAACCAATTCGGACCCCCGTCCAAAAAATGATTAGTCACATTGGACTCAGGTGGTTGGCTCGCAAAACCCTGGCAGTTTCACCTGAGGCTGAATGAATCGAATAGCTAACAATAGCTTTCCACGGGTATTAACACCTCACCGATATCAGATGGACTTGAAGTTGAACCCACAAAAGCCCACGGCACAGAAAGTTACGGCTGGTAAAAGTTTTTCAGCACTTGTAATCGTAGGGCACGCGCGACAGGCGAACATCGCACAAACCTTCTCTTGAACCCGCAGATGTATGTAGCCTACAAACCCCAAATCTCTTCTGCCATGATAAGCACAGCGTGTGGAGTTTGGTACTGTGCACACAACTGTGTCCAAACCTATTACCACAAAGCTACACATCCCCTCTTCCCAGAAGGCACGGTCTGAGTGAGTGTTTTTTTTTCGCCGGCTAATAGAGACAAGCTGTTGTGATACTCCAGCTATCCTATTTGAGTCGTTATGGATGACAAACCACACGAATACAAAATGAAGTTCACAAAGTCCCTTAAAAGTTTTAAAATGAGACGACGAACAGTCTATATAGGCCATGAATTATACGAGTGTTTCTTAGTGTCCCCAAAGGTGATGATAAGAAACACGTTTATGGCTATTCCGTCTTAACATGCTGACATTTCTTGAGCTGTAAACCAGAATGATGCTTTCCCAGAACACTGTGCTGCTATTTAACCTATCTCAGTTTTTCTGTTCCTTAAAAACTGTTATAGGGCAAGTTAAGTGATGTTAGCGTTGAAAACTTGTTTGTTGTTTTTATTCTGCTATAATGATTATATTATATTAGATTATTTTAATAGTTCGATGTTTTGGTATAGGACGTATTTGATCGTACTATCCTACGATATTTGAGTTAAGTTATTTAATTTATAAACATGTTTTGATCATTTAATTCAGGTTACATTTATTTATTAGAGACGGACATTGCAAGTGTCTCATAATATAATAATTTACAACACCATGTAATGATTAAGAATGATATTTTAGATTCATTCGATTACAATGCATGTAAAGACATAACATACACGTTTTTATAATTACTCATTCGTAGGCTCTTATTTGGCTGGACATTTGAGTTAAAAACATTTCGTCTTAAATGCAGGTAAAGATAAGACCTTTATGTAAAAAATTTTTTTTTTTTAATAAAACAGAGATGGCGATATATGGACAATAATTTCCGGTACAATATCAAATAAAATACATTTACATTTACAATAAGTCATTTAGAGTAGAATAGATATAAATACAACACAATACATTGGAACAATTTAGAATAAAATAATATTTATTATACGCATTTTCGGGTACAGTTATTCATCTTCAATGCATGTATGATAAATACATAAAAGATAAATATGCCAAAGAACATGCAATGCAATTATGAAAACAGAGAAAAAAATGTACAGGTATTATATAATATAGTCAAATTAATTTGGGGGAAGGATTATTTTTACGGAGTCGAAAAGAAAGGAGCAGTGTTTGGAAAACCTATTTGAAATGTATTTTTCAAGAGACACAGATAATTTGTTGTCCGGTCACCCAGAGATGAAAAACACTTAAATATTTAGTAACCAAACAAGCAAAAAAGGCAAATTGTACATCTAACGTTTAACACTTTTGGGGTGAATAGCTAATTTCATTAGGATGACCGTAGATGTATAAAATAATAATATCTATTTTCCATTGTTTGGGTAACCACCGTTCCCAGCTTTCTTTCCTTAAGGGGATTGAAATAGGCACGTGACCACTGCCAGAATCCCAGATAAGGCCTTTTGGTGCACATTGCCATTGGTATTCATTTTCTGCAAGAAGAAACAGTAATCAAATTCTTATCAAACAGACTCCAGGGCTTAAAGACACCCGCGATCACTGACAGGGAAAATGAGATAAATCTGGCACCATTTGTCACCTTTTTTTCCGAGGTGGTAAAGGTGATTTGCCTCGTGTTGTTTTGGACCTATCCCCACTTACAAATCTGAGTGTAGGAACCACAGACCACCAACTTTACATTACTCTTTATCTGTAAAAATAAAAATTCTAACATCATGTATATACCCTTTGTGTCATAATAAAGCTTTTCAAGAGATAAATATTTTTTAAAATAAAAAATACATTAAAAAAGTGTCTTTGAGTGATGACCAAACCATACTAGATATTTTGTTGATAATTTAGACTTATTAGGTTTTTTATAGTTTTACTAATATTTTTGATAATATGTTCATTTTTAATTTGTAGGTGTCTATATTGTATTTAAATTTCTATCTTTTTTAATATATGCTTTCGCAATTTATTATTTGTTTTTTGATTTTAGTTGATAATTTTAGCGCCTCAAAAAAATAATTTCACAATATTGCAGGGGCATTTAACGTTCTGTTTAATTTAATTTCTTTCAATAATATTTTATCAGATTTAATAACACGAATATTTATTAACATAAGTAAACCTTAGAAAGGAACCTTGATACATGGTAGCTGACCAAAAATGTGTCTCTGTTTCATAAGGTGTGAAATAATGAGATTATATAAATTATTAAAACTAATGAAAAAGTACATTATTAAAACATATATTAATATAATATTAGCCTTTTTTAATGTTTGCTGTGTCACACCATAGGATCCACGAGGTAGTTCTTTGTCAACTACCCATGTAATATTATTATATTATAATACATTATATAATATTTTATATTTTTAATATTGTAACCATAAAATCCATGTGTATTACAATTATCTATGTTATAAATCCAGTATATTGTGTTCCAGAGAAGAAAAAAAAGTCAGGTTGGAATGACTCGAGGCAAAGCAAATGCATTATTCATTTTATCTTATTTTTTTCGGTGTACTGTGCCTTTAAGAACTGTATCTCCATAGCTTGACTTAAAGGAGTTTTTATTATACAGCATACCTTCACAGCCCGTTACTGTTTCTCGTTATTCATTATTTTATTAACAGCGAATTATACAAATGAACAGTATATATAAAGGTGTAAATATAACTATGTCAGAGATAATTAGTGTTATACGTGCCATTCATATTAAAGGTGCCAACAGTGGGCGGAACGTTGCAGCTGTTTACACATGCACACAAATATCTATACATTATTAGACAGAGATCTACACATTTATATTTGTAGATTCCCGTTTTTAGCGGTGCATGGCATTAATCGAGATATTGATATTAAATCTTCAGTCATTTTATTTCAGCTGTGGAATATAGGAATCCATTTCTCCTGGGAGAGATTAATACCATGACACAGCATCACAAGAGCGTGATTTCTCTGACTTATGAAAATAAATTCCAGATACGCCTGAGCTGAGCCGATTGTTCTCCATCTGTCTGTGGGGGAGGCTGATCTCCGGCAGGATTATCTGTTTCTTCATCTCTCTGTTGACTGCCGCAGCGCCCGGCCTGCACAAATCCTTGTTCGCTCTGACCCGGCTCGAAAAGCCGGTTCACAGCTCTTGGATAGGTTTCTCTTTGTCTTTAGCCAAACAAGAGAACCCTTTCTGACACCCGGCAGACAGCCCAGATTAAGTTAAAGAGACATCTGAGCCCAAATACGGGAAAGTAGGTCTCTGTGTTTAAGGTGTCGCAGTTGAAGCTGGTGTGGCACACGATACGAAGATTGAGATGCTGCTTTTATCCTATACATTAAAAACTATACGTAATAAACTTCCAGGGTTCATTTACATATTACACTCAAACATGCTTTACTGTGTTTTGCGTGAAACGATTTACTCAATGCGTACATTTCATATGTCTGGTAGTTAGAAACTATACTGTTTTAATTTTGTGTATGCGCATGTACAACATTAAACTACACGTGATGAACTCACACATTTCTATTAGAATTCACCATAATGTTGGTTCAGGTTACAAATGCATAAATGTATTTATCTACATAAACTTCAAAAGCTGCACATTATTGAGAAATTAACTGTTAAAAATTATACTCAATTCAATTGATGTTTTCAACTGACAATATTCAATTTGTTTAAAATATTTTTTTAAGTAGATATAAGTCATTTTTGTTATATTCACTAGGCCAAGCGAAACATTCTTACAATGTGTTGTTTATAAAATCGACATGAGATTGTAAACACTGGGTGACACTGACATTTTCGGTAACGGCCAATTCAAACATGAGTTTAAATACCTCCCTTTTATTTGGGTTAGCAGTGTCACGCTGAACCCAAAACGTAATGAGGTGAACTGCAGTCCAAACGTCTCGTACTTCCCGGTTGCTTCATCGAGCAGAACGGAATCTCCGGTGCGCCATAATGAGTGTTGGCTGTTTATCAATAACATGAAGGGGGTTACGTGGCAGAACGGATGGAGGTGATTGCTTCTTCAATACGGCACCGGATGTTTGTCTCTCCTCGCCACACCGGGGTGGAAAGAAACATCCTTGACCTCGATGCACTCTGTGCCTCTCAATTACGAGATCGAGAGCGTAAATAAAAGAAAAGAAACACCGTCTTTCACCGCTGCCGGCGGCGTGTAGGTGTGGAATGGCAATTTTTGCACATCAGTGAATCATTAGATGCAGTCATTAAAGTTTCCCTTTCGGTTTTTGAAGCACCAGATTCATTAACGGCCTTTTTTTTATCCGACTTATTAAATGGTAAATGTGCTGTTTGCACATACGGTATGCTGGCGTTAATTCGCTCCTGCGTGTTTTACCTTGAATACGAATGATGTGTTAATTTAGATATTTTTTTTATATGAACGCTGGACGTGTCTTTGATATGTTCAGGGCTTTGAAGTGCGAGCCATTAAAAATAAGACATCCTGTTGTTACCTGGAGCGAAATTAAAAATGTGTCATTTGTTAACGCTGAGGGTGTCGGGCAGGTAGCGCGTTAGATATATGGGTAATATGACCCTTGGTAGACTTGTTGTGAGATATTGGAATATATGGTTGCTATAGCAACATATTTCACAGGGCCTGAAGTGAAATGGTGGTAAAATGATTTATCATTATAACGGGGTACAGTGGGAAAATAGGCAGCTAGTGTTATCGAACAATTTTTCAACTGTATTGATCGTTTGAGAGTTCTGCGTATAATCAGATTGTTCCTAGTTCCCTTAACCTTTAACCCCGTTGAGGTTTCCATTAAGTGGGATTTTAGATTTCCTTGGGTATGAATTCATTGTGCACAACAAGCTGAATAATTAAAACGGTTCGGTTTGGAAAAAAACAAAACAGTTCGGTCTGTTGCCAGCTCGTAGGGTCTTCAGAGACCACACAAAATCCAATTTGATATAAATGTGATTTCCTGTGTTTGATTGTGGATGCTTTTGCGAACATTATTTGTATTACTGCTTGTAATAAGGGTTAAGTATGTCAACAAAATGCGAAATAAAGTATTAGGCATTTTAGCATAACTTATGTTGGTACTACAAACATCTGAGAGCGTTGCTTGTGCTTGAGAAGCGCTTAGTTAGAAACTGGCATAGCAAAATGCTAGCAACAATTTAACTTAGCAGCCACGTCGGACAATGCTAGCAACCACTCAGCTTAGCAGCCATATAGGACAATGCTAGCATCCGCTCAGAACATCTTAAAAATGCTTAGTAGCATGCTAGCAATCACTAAGAATACCTTTAAACGAGTAGGACCGCTTAGCTGCTATATAGCAAAGCTAGCATTCACAAAGAATACTTTAAGAATTCTTAAAGGCAGGAAACAATGTAAAAATATTTAATGTGGCTTAGGCAATATCGCAAAAATAAACAGTTATACTACTGTAGTTCAATTAACTATTTAAAAAACATATTCGATTTTTTTGTGAAAAATATCGAATTATTGAATAAAATCCAACAGTTTATGTAATGAAATTTTTTTTATTTAACAACTATATATTTGTAATAAACACTAAATACCTTTGGTAAATTCTAAGTATTTGAATTCTGGTTCTGATTTAGAACTAGTCAGATTTACTTAATGAATGTTTTAAAAATTAATTTAAATTCAAATGAGTTTTTTTTTATTAATTTAATTGTTTTGCGAATATTCGCATAAATTATTTTGCGTGTAGCAGCCACTCTGGGCTGTGTTTCCTGAACAACGACATAACGTTTTTACGCATCTGTTGTTTAAACCACGTTGGATTAACAATATAGCTGATGACATCATATCGGTTATATATTTGGTATATAATATAACTATTTTTGCTATCGTAAACGGTGGTTTTACTTCATAATATTGACCCCATTCATAAGTTTCCCTATACATCACTCCGCTTAAGGATCCCCTAGTATTCTAGAGCATGTAGGGTCAAGCGCAAAGACGGTGCTTAGATTTTCTAGACAAAATAAAAAATTTAACTTAAATTTTAAGAAGTATACAACTAAATTTTTGAATATTCAGAACGATGCATATAGAATGCACTGCAGGTTGCTAGCTTACCTTGTTCAGATGAATAAGGTATGCAAGACTGCATGTCTTGATAATATGCCATATTTCTTTTTCTTTTTAATCACAGCTTGCGACTTTACGCTGCTGTTCGCAAATGTTTGTTGAAACAAGGGTTTCGGGAAAACTCTTGAATCGTTGAACCATGTTGAAACGATGACACGTGCGACCGTTGGCCTACAAGCTCTTGGGAAAGCACCAAAGATGCAACCACTCGGAATACCGTGAAGACTATAAGTACTTTACCTGTTATTTGCATTTTCGTGTTAAGCATTCTTGAGAGATTTCATGAGATTGTTAACATTTGAGTAAGCCGACCAACCCCAGGGTAGATTTAGCCATGGCCGGTACAGTATGCCAGAGACAAAATCTTGTCCACCGAGGTCGCGCTGGCAGAAAGAATGCGGTCTGATGGAAATCCGAACAATTCTTTTCATTGATAAATGGATTTAGACAGCTTGTTGAGGGAACTTCTCGGAAAGATCGGGCTCATCATTCCTGTTTGCCTGTGGCTTTTAGAAACCAACCTTCATTGGACATGTCAGAAATGCAATGCTGTGTATTCTGTGTATCTTAAGAAAAACCATTTAACGTGACGTTAATGTACTTTCAGCCATTAGAACACTCCCTCATCATTTGGTTCGATAATCAAATAAAGAGAGATTTGTTCATAGACGAAGTAGCACTTTTTTATATGCGAGAAAATCATTGCTCCTTGAGATTCTCAAACCAACCAGCGTTCCCTTGGCATTCCTTACAGTTTTCTCCTATGGATTATAAAGTGCTGCTGTTTTTTGAATAACCTAGATAAGGTTTGGCGTGGTGTGGACCGGTGGGGGAGGCTGAACTTGTTTGGCTGACTATGCAGATATACTGTCCTTATTTTCATTCAAGAACCGGCTCTGCTGTTTCCCACTGAGAAATGTGAAGCAGCAATGTCAGAAAGGAAGAGGTTTTGTTCCGAATCATTGCCGTTGGATGCTATATAATGGAAACAGGTTGTAATATTTCCGCATTAAAGTTGATTTGTATAAGTCTTGGGGAAATTGTCGGATCTAATTTAATGGCAAGCCCACCCGTATTAAACCGTCCTGTCTGACTTATAGGATCAGATAAATCCCTGTGTTCAATAAACACGCGGAAAGCGTCTTTCCTCGAATCGCAATTATTTTACAGGCACGTAAGCACTGATCCTAATCCGGAATGTTTGCTGTGCCTGCACCTGAAACGGGCCGGCTGGCAGCTTAATCTGCTATGAAAATCATTTTGACGCCCGACTTCTCGTCTCTTCGCCTGGACCGGGGTCAGAGCTCTCGCCTTTTTATCTTTTTTATTGACGCCGCGTTCGCTGTCAGCTCGCTGACGGTCGATTTGATTCCACCTGTGATCCTAGAATTACACCATCTGTTAACAAACAATCATTTCCCGAAAATAAAATATGACGGGTTTATGTTTAATCTAAGACGGCGAACTGCGGCACCAGCAGTGTGCAGGCGTAAATTTCTGCCGAGTCGTATATGTCATAACCTGCTCAATAAAAGTTATAAGATACTGACAGTTGAAAGAAATTGTATTTGTTCGCTTGGTTTTAAAAGAAATATATACGTATTTTCATAACAAGGTATAATACGTTTTAAAAATGCGCTTCTGTAGATCACGGTAATGTCTCTACTGAAACACAACACATAAATTCTGGCAATGGTTTCATAGTACAGATGATGAACCGAAGGATAAACCATAATTCAGTCAAAATTCATAATGCTATTTCTTTTTTATTTCCAAGAACTCTCCCGTTCCCATCAGACGTAATGTGTCTAATTGTGCAGACATTTTGTCTCGAGTTGAAGCGTACAGTACAGTCTGTTTTAGACTGCGAGCTTGTGTCATTTAAGGTTATTTCAGGGTTTACGAGAGTCTGTCCTCCTGCCAGTGTTATCCTTCCGGGGAGAAACGTTGGGTCCCTTCTTTTTTCATTTTTCTGCCTATGGAACATGGCTGGTGAAGTCAGTAACATTTCTGTGCTTTTAAACTCAGAGTGTTCACCCCACATTGATATACTGTAATTATAATTATACATTTAAAATATAATAAACATACAGTAACAATTGAAAATGATGGCTAGCAAATGAGATATCTATCAGTTATGGCATCATTGTGGCAACTTTATTTTCCTCTTTTTAAAAAGTCCGTTGCAGGCATTGGTCGCGATTAATCGCATCTAGAATGAAAGGTTGCATAGTAGATATCTGTGTATATCTGTTCACAAACATTAATAAACATTCATATATAAAGTCAGCCACTAATGAGTATAAATCATTGTATATAAATATTGCCTTATTATAAATATTATAATGATTGACATCTGATTTCACCTATCATTGATCGAAGGCGTTTTTCCAGCGGTGCATCTGCAGATCTGAAGACATATGAAGAAAGTTAGTAATTCCAACTATTCTGATATGGATAACAGCATTACATTATCATCTTCTAAAGCGATGAGCATTACAACCAATCGGAGTTCAGTGTATGAATGCACTGGCCAATCAGAGGCGTTAGTTTAGTTTAGCTCACTATATTTTCCATGGTTAACTTGCCCAACAGTGTGTATAAATTTCAAATAATTAAACACGGTACATGGACATGGATTATGTAAAAACAGGACTTTCAATATGGCTGATATTAAGTTTACACTGAATCTCTAAATCGCGTGCTGTATAAAATGCTAATCATGAAACAGTAGCAAGATATAAAAAGGAATTTTACGAAATCAAAATCTCTTAAACACAACGCACAGCACGAATTGTGATAAAGAAGACATTGGTTGGTGGAAACGTTCGTTCACTCATAACATTTCCAAATATATCGAATGTAAGTACACAGGGCCAAAAGTGCCCATAGTTCAAGAAACAGCCATAAGTAATTCATGAGTTTACCTTTAGTTCTTCCACATCATAAGCATCTGAAATAAAATCGGTCGTAAGCAATGTTGTTGTGGTATTTGGAACAAACTCTCACATTTCAAAGGCGCTTGGCTTTGGTGTAACATGAATCAAGGACCGATTCCCACGAGGCCGCAGTAAAGGATCTCTAAAATATAAAACTAAGCCATAGCCGGGGAAGACTGTCCTCATATTTCATCAATTTTAGATTTATAAAGTCGAAAATTGACGTCCCCCTTGGCACCAGGCAGTCTCAAAGCAAGTCTGTGGGCTGTGTGTAGTTTCATCATTTTGACAGAACCTGACACCACGGGCATGCAGTCCACCACAAGCCTCGGTGCTTCCTCCCTGGGTGAGCAATTACACGTGCATACCGGCTCTAGTGTCGTTTTTTATGCCTTTCATGGCCTCCTCATCACAAGAATTGGCCGAAGTCATTGAATACAGATGTGCTTCGTTCAAATGATTGGGGTTATGCCGCTTATATTTCTGTGATACGGTCGTGTTCTCACCATGGACTGACGCCCCGAATCCGATCCCAGGGACCCAGAGCACTTCGTGTTTTGTGTGGTTCTCTCATTGGACACACCAGATTTTAATCATGAGCTCATTAACAGAAAGATCGATGGAATGAACCGAGGATTCGGATAAGAGAGAGGTGCAAACTGTGTTGTGGGTCTCCGGGAGCGGACTTGAGAACCAATTATAAATGAAGAACATTTTGTTTAAGGATCCAATCAAAAACATCGATAAACAAAACATAATGTTAAACAAACTTATTTTAAATGTAATATTAAATATAACTCTTGTATATTATATTTTTAATAGTAATACAACAAATCTATTATTATAATTATTATTATTGTTATTATTATTCATAATGATAATATTTAATAATAATCATTGTTGTAATATGATGATGATTATTATTATATTAATAATGATGAAAATAATTACAATAATAGTAACGTATTAGTATTATTATTACTGTTGTTGAATTATTAATTATACAAATAATTATTAATCATTATAGAACAACACAACAACATAATAATCAAATAATAATAATAAATGAATACCAATTCATTATACTAATAACACTAATACATTGGTTTATTATTCTTATGATTTTTGTTGTTGATGTATTATGGATATAAAGAGATAGTAGTAAAAATATCACTTTAAGTCATTAAAAATTCAAACTGGGATTTGGACAAGTGTTTACATTTTTTGATTTGATTTTAAATAAAATACTGATCTTATGATTTTTTAACATAAAGGTCATTATTTGTTTCAGTAATATAAAGATAGTTCATAATAAGTACATCTTAAACACTGCATGAAAACAATATTGGTCTTGAGTTTTTTTTTTCTTGAGAATAAAATGAGTGTAGTGGACTCATAAACTGCACACACCAAACCCGAAATCAATCGTTCTGAATTACTCAATTCTGCACAGTTATATAACAATTATTCTATTAACATATGTAACTTTATAAACACAACAAGTGTGGATGAGGTTTATTTATTTAAAATGTACGAAGACTGGAGATTTAAAGTAACTTCAGCAAACATGAGGTGTGAAATTAAACAACATTAGAATTGCAAGTAATGACGCACGTAATTAAAGCTACAATATGTAACGTACGACTCTCTATCGCCATCTTTATTTGTAAAGTAAATGACACGTTACTTATGTACTCGTCATCTTGCAGTACAGATTTTTGAGCGTTTCTTCAGGGTCTACGATTTTTCAAAAATGTTTAGAAAACAATTGTGCAGCCAATTAGCAGTAAGGGGCGTGTCTTTCCTAAGTCGGAGAGAAACATTTGCCAAGTGGGACATATGATGTATGTAAGGGGCGGGGTAATAAAAAAGGGGTAGGGGAGTGTTTTTTTTGGGGGTGATTTCGATTTTCAACGTTGACTACGAGAAACCGTGGACCCTTCCTTTAATGAATCTCATCCTAAACGTTGAGGATTTCTTTGTGCTCTTTAGATTTTATAAGGTTTCTTTCAAAATCTAGCATCTTAGAAAAACCGAACACTGTTTTGAGTTTGAGGCCAATATCACAACAGCATTAAATTCTGTAATGTTTCCTTGTATAAATTGGATTGTCTCATTTGGAAATTTTTCAAACCGTATAGATGAGATTACAGAAATAAAATTGACCCTTATGTAATCTTAGCACCGTAAGCAACGAAAAACATTTGCTCTTTTTGATAACTGCATGGGACTGTGTGAAAAGTCAAGCTCTAATTATTAAAATGAACATTTATATGAAATGTTTTATCTTTCGCTCGATATATATACGTATACTCTATATGTATTGCAGTCACGTAGAGACCGGAGATGCTCTCCAGCCATCTTCGTTGGTCCATTACGGTGTGTAAGTTGAGGGTGACTTTTTTCATCCGTTCACTGTTTTGTGATTGAACTGAGAAATTGGACCGTGGGCACTGGAGATAACATCAGATAATGTGAATTGGGTTAGTGGGGCTTTATCTGGAGAGATTATCCGCTGGAAAATGCCAACTTGGCTGATGATGCAGATGGTCAATGCTTGGATTTTTATGTGGTGGGATTCAGAACGCAGTGGCTGTCAAACATCCGCCGGCATATAGAGTGAATGCACATATGGCCATGTTGGGGAAGACTAAACGTGTGATGGCAGTGCTTCACTAACCTGATGAAAATCTATAGGGAATTAATCATTTTAAGTAGGAAATACTATCTCATGGCTCTATTATAAAGAATAACAGAACATGACAAACTTCAATATGGCTCCATAGACTTCATGAGATTATTTCCAGAAAAGATCTATCCCGTTATTATTCATTTCGCAATATTTCTTTCTATTCCAAGTCACATGCTGAAATGTTTTTTTGAAGGCACTACCCCTTTATTGTATACACGTAATTTACACAATAAATTAAAATGTGTATTTACAACAACAAGAATAATGTGAGGTTATGCTGAATTTTTGATTTGTAGGCATAAGGTTAAAGGGATGAGTCACCACAAAATTACATTTCCGTCATTAATAACCTCAATATTGTATGTGGTATTAAGAAATTATAATAACAATCAACCTCATTATTTTAAGTTTTTTTTTATGATGGTGCCTTATTAGAATTTGACTTATTTTAATAATTTTTAATAAAAAAAAAAAGTGTTATTTCATTTATTCATTTGGCAGACGCTTTTATCCAAAGCGACTTACAAGTATTATGCATTGGCCAATTATCAAACAGGGGTAAGATGTCTTGCTCAAGGACACTTCAGTCATTGTCTGCTATCACTGGGATTCAAACCCACCACCTTCTGATTTCAAGTCCAACTCTTCTACCACCAGATCACAACTGACCCTTTATTAAAGTTTATTATGGTATTATTGTTAACAATAATAATAATAATTTTTAGTGACTTATGGCTATACACGTCAATTACAAGCAGATTTATAAAATTAGTTATTAAAAAATTAATACTTTATATATAGACTGCGACATACCACTGTGTTTTGTGAATACTGTAGCACATGTTTCTTTAAAAAGCTGAAAAACTCTGAAAGTTGTACATTTGGTGTATTTTCATTAAGAGCCAGCTGGGATTTGCACTATAGAGTGAGGGTAAAGTCACAACCGTGCCCTTTAAACATAAATCCAAAAAAGCCAGAGCTCAGCCAAGACCTTATTTAAAACCCACAGGTTTTGCACTTGGCAGGCCCGAAATGTCATCACCGTCCTGATCTTCTGCATCTTATTTCACGTGTCGGCAGAAACCCCTTTTCTCCGACAGCTGAAATACATATACCCCGCCGATTCTGACAGCTTTACTGTTCGCGTGTTTGCCAGGTAAATGCAGAATGGGCTCTTTAAAAGCCTTCTTTGGTGTTCGGATGTGACCAAAGCAAATCTAACAGCCATTAATATGCCACGGCGGGCGCACCGATGGAAATGTTAGCCGATTTATCCCCACGCTTAAGTGCACTCTGGACTGTTTGAAAAACCTCAATCTATTTCTAGGCTGCTTTAAGCCTCGGTCACTCAATTGATTGGTCAGGAGAAAAAGCTGATTGACTTGTCTAAAGCATGTTTACTAGATGCTCTGTACGGCTCTCAGAGGGGGGTTTCAAAATGTACTGAAGGGAGGAAAAACGCTCCAGGTATACATCAAGACATTCAAGGTCCCCTCAAAAGGCCAAAACAAAGATTGTGTTCTATGATAATGATTACAATGATTACATTACATTGAATTATTACATTGAATTATATTAATCACTCACTATACATCTGCTATATAAGAAAGAATTTACATACAATTGTGTTTTTAAAGACCATAGTCTTGTCACTTTAAAATGGTGAGACTTCTGCAGAGCACAGAAAAAGATATTTTGATGAATGTCAACTTTTAAATGATCTTTATTTGTGTTCCACAGAAGAAAGAGTCACATAACATGAGGGCGAATAAATGAAGAGAGAATTTAATGCATAGGTTTTATAAGTAACAATGCTGAATTGAGGATTTGTAAGCACATGGTTAAAGGGATAGTTTTAGCAAAATTGACATTTCTGTCATACATCCAGATCTGTATAAAGTTCTTTGTTCGATTGAACACAAATGGAAATATTTGAAAGAATGTTAGCAACTGGGATTTTTGCGCCACAATGACTTTTATAGTTAAAAATGTATATTTTGTGACACGTTAGTTCTAGATGGTAGTTAAACAAACAGTTCTGTGACACGTTTTATTTGTTTTACTATGCTAGTCAGAAATCTCGACATTCTTCCAAATATCTTTGGAGCAACTTATGTGAAGCAACAGAAATGTATTCTTTGGGTGAACCATCCCTTTAAAAGCACATACAGGGACAGTTTGGAAACAGCACTGCAAAATTCTCATACATAAAACGTTAAAGATACACAGCTGACTGAAACGTGTCCACGAGCATCTCTGACATCACCAATGATAAATTTCGAAACCCCGAATACTCAAAGTCAAAGTTCATTCACTCCCGCGTCATTCCTCATGCTAAAGTCGGTTAATGCCCCTCAACTCCGCGAGCATCTTATCATACACCCTGATTTCGATTCAGATATTCCACATTAGCAGGATTTCGTGGTGATTCAAGTCCCAAATGCTAATGACGTTTGACGCTTTAATTTCAACGTGATTAGCATTAGCATATCGTGGCCTTAGGTGCCGCAGACTAATTACAGACTTGTAATTGCAAAACACCAAGTCGTGTTGTCACATTGAGTTTCTTCTGTTTCAAAATCCGGAACTTCCAAACACATTTCGCAGTCAAAGTCGTTTCGTTCACTTTTTCTCGGTTTCCGTTACTTGACCCTTGAACTTCCTTACCTACTGTTTTCTAAACCTTTTTCTTCCCTCTTGAAGATTTTATCATGCCTTGTTCTTGAACTTTTCATCTATTGTTATCTCTGCTTTTAACCGCTTCATTGTCTCCGTCATCGTAAGTCGCTTTCGATAAAAGCGTCTGCTAAGGGCCTAAATGTAAACGCAAAAGCGTCCCGTGCAAAACAGCTTCAGCAACATACACCCCAAATGAATTCCTTACTATAATTGAAAATGAAACATCGCGGGTGATAAACGGCGCACGACATTACACATCAGGCTTTGTTGCCGGACTATTTTTGGGTAAAGCTTTCGTCAAAGCACGAGTGCAGTAACCAAGGCAACAAGGAAACAGGCCTTTCCTTAGCTCTGGTTATGCACGTTAAGATCAATAAATCACAGTGCCTGGGATCCAAGCTGGAAAAAAGAATAAAAGCTTCTGTTGCCGTTTTGAGTTTGGAAGCTTAAGATAATCAGATATTGTGAGTTCTTTCCTTTCGCACAAGTAGGGCTGCAGATATCTGGGCCACCTAAATCTGCAAACAGTGATATTCTTGGTTTTATATTTAGCCAGCTAGCCAGCATCTGAATCAATATTTACTCAATTCTGTCCGAGAGTGCACGGCATGCGGTGATTTGCAGAATGTAAAAAGGATTACAGTGGACAAATTCAATCCGGGCGGCTGCGGGACTTTATTTAGAAAGACGATGTTGGAATATTCGGATCAGTTGAAGGGTTATGGGTTTGCTCGGGATATTTTGACCTAAGGAACGGCTAAAGGTTGGGACGGGGTAGCTAGACGTTCACTATTTCAAGCAATACGCTTTAAAAAGTATTTCTTGTTGCTTATTAGTAAATATCACAAAAATATAAACTTAAGTTAAAAATGTTTAATAGATATTTTCTGTGGAAGCAAAAATAATAAAGTAAAATCGTTAATATATCTAAAACTTGATATGTTGAAGTATATGTAATAAAAAATATTGATTTAACAAATATATATTTGTAATATACAACAATATTTTGGGTCTTTCTATTTCTAGATATATTGGAGATTTTTTACTTGCATATACAAAATCGAAATATTTATATTGATCTCATTTCAAATCTTTCCAGTTTATTTTGTGAACATTGTTTCATATAAAAAAAGTAATATTTTTTGAATGCATCCAACTAGTGGCGCCAGCTTGTTAATAATAGTTTAATCAAATATCAATAGATATTTATGTCATATTAGGAACATCTAATTAAGCTTTACTGTACAGCCAAAATAAATTGATGATGTTTTGCATACTTTTTTCCACATTTCTGGGTAATTTTAACTCAATGTTGGGATAAAACTGTACAAAACCAACCATAGAGTTATAAATTGTAACATTTTGGGTTGTTTTACTCATTATTTTGGGTTTGTCCATTATTGACCCGATGTTGAATTTTATTTGTAGTGTTAGTGGTTACAACAAACGAATATGAAGGTGTTTTAACATTTTGGGTTGTTTTACTCATTATTTTGGGTTTGTCCATTATTGACCCGATGTTGAATTTTATTTGTAGTGTTAGTGGTTACAACAAACGAATATGAAGGTGTTTTAAAAGTATTTCAGTATTTTGGTTTCGCTATCAGTATAAACCTTTTTACTTTTAAAGTACTTTTTTTCAAAACCGGAACAACCTTTTGTGAACCATTTCGACTAAAAAGGTTGTCCTATGACATCACCTTTCAGGAGATTGTAATGAAGTTCCTTTAGCCAGACACCGAGTAAGAATACATGTGCTTTAGAGGACTGGACCTTTAAATGGAAGTAGTGTAGTCGACACTAATTGGCATCGTAAGGGCCCTCGTGGCCTCTCCTGTCAGTTTGGAGTCACAAAGAAAAATTGCTTGCACAACCATATAGCAAAAATAGGAGCACGGTGAAGCTTATTGATCCCCCCCCCGCCACAGCTGCCATGTCACTCTGAAAAAAGATTGCAAGATGATGTCCAAATTATTCATCGGAATATTATGACTGTCGGCTCCCTCGTCACCAAGATGTCGAAAAAAAAGGGTTGAAATCATGTAAGCACTCAGCTTTGATAGACAGCATGTTGGTTATGCAAATCCATACACAGGAGTAAAAACGTGCCATCTTTTGCTTTTTAAAGAGCAAAATAATGTAAGATTTTGTGTTTTTATTAGTTACTCATCGCTGTGTTGTTTCAACTATTATCATACTTGTCAAAGATTTGTAATACCACGTGTAGTATACATCGATTGTTCTTATGACTCACACTTCTGTCTTACTGCATCCAACATATGTTTTACAAAATATCACATCTGTTTGGAATGACATGTGGATAAATAAAATGAGGGAAATTATTCATTTTTGTGATCACTGTTCCTTTAGTTTACAATTAATAAAGTTTTGTCATCATTTACACACCATCCATTGATATTAAACCTCTGGGGCTTTCTTTCGTCTGCAAGACACAAAAGAAACTATTTTGAAGAATGTCAATTAACTAAGCCGTCTCTTTCATTTCAAAACTGTATGATTTTCTATCTTTTGCAGAACACAAAGGATATTTTGAAAAATGTAACGAAGAACTTTGACTCATAGACTTATAGTCTCCATTGACTTATAGACACTAAACCAATGTAAGTCAGCGTGAGTGGTTTTAACTTACCAAAATTCTTTAAAATATCTTCTTTTGTGTCCTGCATACGATAGAATGTAAAACAGGTTCGAAATGACAAGAGGATGATTAATGATTACAATCATTCTTCAAAATATCCTCCTGTGTGTTCTGCAGAAGAAAGAAAGTTGTGGGGTGAAAATATGTAAGAAAGTGACTAAATGATCTCACAATTTTTGTAGTGTTTTATTAAATACCAACATTCTTTAAAATATTTCCTGTGTCCTCCACAAGAAAGAGAGTCTTACAGGATAAGTGAGTAAACCCTACTTTTCCAAGTGCACTTAAAAAACACTTCATGGTCCAAATAATTAATGCCAAGTTTCCGGAAGCTTGCCCTGGACTTTCTGTGCCTTCTGAGGGATTCATGTATCATTCAGACCACTCTGCCCACTTTCACGCCCGCTCGTCCCGGTGTCCTTTGCATCACGGACCTCCCACCATACCACACGCTCCCTCAAAATCAATGATGTAAGGACGACTCATCACTTTAGGCCTTTTCTCAGTACAGCAGACAGGCAAGAGAGGAATATACTCCGGGAAGACGCAGTACCCTGTCAAGTGCCACCTGTTACAGCCCACATCTCCGACACTTTCTGAACCACCGAGCACAGAAGGTAGGTGTCACTGGGTTGTGAAAACACCTCGCGAGCCAGCATCAGAAACACCAGATCAGATGTGGCGAGATGGGTGCGATGTAATGAGCAGTCCATATTAATGACCCTGTCGTGTTTAGTCGCAGACATGTGGAGGTGGGATCTCAGTGGAGCTCACAGTGAGCCAGAAAGTTTTAAAGACCCAGATTGAAAATCTGGAGAAAATCTTTGTAAAAAATAGGTTTATTTCATCCATTTACTCACTGTCTTGTCATTTCAATCCTCTAGGACTGTCTTTAGAAAACGATAGAAAATAATGCAAATTGAATAAGGTATAAAAGTTCATATAAATAATATACAAATTGCCATTATTTACTCATTCCCATGTCATTTCAATCCTTTAAGAGTTTCCTTAAGAGTCTGCAAAAAGCAAAAGACGATATTTAGAAAAATGTTGGTAAGCGAAACCACCACCAAAGAAGATATTTTGAAGAATGTCAGCGAGCGAAAACCAGTACATTCATAAATTGATACCATGTTCTCACTCGCTTGTCGTTTCAATCTTTCACGACTTTCTTTCATCTGCAGAGCACATTGGCTCTCTTTGGTCGTTTCAAACCTGTTTTATTTTCCATCTCAAGCAGAACACAAAAGAAGATATTGTGAAAAATGTTTGTGAGAAAAAACAAAATGAAATTGTGTTACCATTTAGTCGCTTTCGCCACGTCAAACCTTTATTCATTTCTATTGTACGTGGAGCGCAAAAGAAGATATTTTGAAAATTGTCTTATCATTTCAATACCATTTTGTCATTTCAAACCTGTATGATTAGATTTTTACTCGATGGTCCCTTTAAACAGCTTCGCTTCACTGATGTGGTATGATGGCTTTGGAAAGTGAAATGTATTCATGGATTAGATTTCTGGCTTGATTTACTTGAAAGCGCAATTTCCCAATCAAACCGTAAAACAAATGTACAGGAGTTCATTTGGGTCAGCGAAAGCGGGATGGATGAAATGCCCACGATGAGTGGCCGCTCCACCAGAATCACAGGCAGCTGATATCAGCCATCGACACAACAGAATTACAACAGTTTTATGGGTCTGCACTCACAGAAATGTCTTTCTCTGAGTCTCGGCCTTTGATTCATAAAGCCTGGGTTAAATTTCCTCGGGGGCCAATTGAACGGAGAAAATTAACAGCAGCAGTGTATTTCACTCAGAAAGATGAGAAACATTGTACACTACAATATCACGGGTCAGGGTACGCTGGGAGTTCCGTAGTTTGTGGGGTAAATGTGTTTTATATTATTTTCCTCTATTATTTCATTGCATGTTGGTTAATGCCTATAAATAAGTTAATATAAATATGATGATTATTATATGATTATATTCACAAATAATTAACCAAAGTGTGTTTTTCTTGTTGGTACTTTTCACAATTTACTCATGTAGTCATGCTATAAAATCAATGGAAAACAAAATGATACGTTTCTAAAAGAAAAAAGTGTATTGCATTAAAACTGAGTAATATTTTGTCTGTTTTTGACGAATTGAAAATGCAAGTACTACATTCAAACACAACTACGCATCAATGGCTTTATCGCTCATTATTTTCATATTAATAATATAACAAGAAGTGAAGTTTCATGAAAAAACATATTTTTTTATAAAAATGTTTTGTAATGGATTACTACAACTGGATATTGAAGAAAGAACAGCCAATAAGAGCGCAGAATAGAAACTGACATCTTGAAAATTCGTTAATAAACATATTAAGTAATAAGTAAAGATAAAACGAAAAGACATTACTGCAAGTTCTAGGCAAAAGGACATTATCAAATGTTAAATGTTTCTGAAGTTTCCTTTGTTTTGTGTCATAAATTTGATGATTGTATTATTCTTCTTAAATGTAAAAACCGCATATAAGCATAAGTAAGTGTCCCAAAGCTTTTAACCAGTTGTGTGCGTATCATTGTTGTCCTTCCTAAATCTATTGGTCCTATTTTGCTTCGTACTGTGTGTTTACTTTGAAGCCTACTGCGCTTCACCCATAGAGGCCAACTATTAGTTAGTTTGACCTTATTAGCATCCCTTATTTTCCTCATCTCCACTGCTTTCTTACAATTGTTTTCCAAGCGGTTGTAGGATAAATGCATTAATTTACATTGAGTTTGTGAATTATAACAGCACCTACACCATGGGCAGTAGTCATCTCTGTGTAATTATGTATTTATTTGATTAGGGCAATGAAGTATATCTGCAGAGGATTACATGTCGGAAGGTGTTAAATGAAGGGAGATAACCGCCTCTTGCATTACTCTCACATTATCTTCACATTTAACAGGACCAAGAGGGCTAAATGGAGCCATGGCCTAGCAGTTAGTAGGATGCTATTAATACAGCTGTCAATGGGATCCAGAGTGCTTTCTTATCAGATTGTTTAAACAGAATACTCAAAACAATACCATTTTAAAGGAAACAGTTAAAGGCTAATACATTGGATTGAATTATTGAAAAATTTGTATATTTAGAAAAAGAAATTAATATAAATCATATAAATTAAAATAAAAGATAAAGAATCATTTGTTTCATATAAAAATTAAAAAAACGTGTTTTGTTGTGTGGCATCTAGAAACGGGCATTTATAAAATCCTCCACACGTTTCTGTGCCTTGATTTACGAAATTGTGATTGTACAAGTATTTATAACAACAATGTATAAAACAATGATAATACAATTAGTAATTTTTATTTTTACACTGTTTAATGAGAACTATTTATTATATTTTATTATATAAGTGCACTAAATTATGAATATGTAAATGTCAAAGTATTTTTTTTAAATAATACTTTTCACAGATATTTTACATTTAATTAAAAATGATATGAAATAAATGTAGAATAAATGTTTCAATGTAGAAAACAAAACCATCTAGGAATAAGACTTGTTGGGAGATTCGTTTTCCCAAACCTTTGAATGAAAACATGTATTATACTTTTTGTAATTTAAGTAAGTGCCTCGAATTACAAAACATGCGTAAGAGTATGTATACAAAAATGAAATAGATTAATACTAAATATGATGTTGAAATATATTATAAAAAATTTAAATGGAATCATTTTGTTGAGGTGCAAGAAATGAGTCTTTATTATTCAGCAGAATCAATAAGTGTTGGAAACTCTGCCTCATAAAGTGAGAGGGGGCAGAAAAGCGAGAGAGATGAAGTTAGTGCCTCCTGCTGAGAACCTTGTTGTTTCTCAATACTGTGATGGAAGCCTACTGAGATATCTCAGCAGGATCTGCTCGCAGACTTTCAGACTCGCTTTGTAAATCTGGGCATTAGAAAATGAGGGCCGAGCTTATGCCGAGACGGCCTCCAGCTTGAGGTGCTTATTACACACATGAATCACCGCAAAGAAGTGATTTCAGGAAGATAATATCTAGTCATTACCAAAGTACAAAAGATTTTCAGGCTGACTGCAGTCCGGTCGTGCTTGACCGGGGTTCCATATTGCAGAAGGGTCAGTCGAGCGTGAATCAGATATAGCGTACATAAGAAGATGTTTTACTGTTTGTTCATGCCCACCATCAGATGTGTGCTAACACGTGGGTTAAAGATCTAGACTTAAATTTTTGTGAAACTAGATTTTATCCGCTAGATGTTTTGGAATTTCCCCTTGACATGCACACTGAATTAAACACGCCCCCTTTTTTCCTCCTGACAAAGAAACCAAACTTTTTGATACACCAAAGTGATTTAAATGGTGCCCAAAGAATGATGCTGTCATGCGAGGCTGTGCCAGATTATGGAGAAAAATCACAGCGGACTGCCAGATTCTCGCTGTGACATGGCACAAATCGCCCGAGGCCTAAATGGAAGAACTTCATTTGCTCTTAACACTGCGGGAAGGAGTAAAGAGAGAAGGAAAATCCATCTGGACTCTTGTCCCAGTAAAGCCTGGAATATCCGTAACTGAAATCTTGATTGTTTGACTGAATTGTGAAGGAATTACACATAAAGAGCTAGGACTCAAAACAAATGTTTTTACATGAAATTTGCACACAAAAAATTAAATTAAGTAAATATACCGTTTAAGTTTTTAAACATGTATGTTATAATTAAGTTATGTCATCAACTCATACTATTAGAATTCACCAAAAATATTGCTCTACATTACAAATATATATGTTAATCAAATACTTATTAATTTTCGTTACAAAATCGTAAAAGATATTTGTTAAATTAAAGAAAACGAACTGTTGTAATTTTAATAAATTATTATCAATCCATTACAATAATAATCAATTATTACAATTATTACTTTCCACTGAAAATAATATATAATGGTTTTAAAGATTTTTTTAAATAAATATAATTGTTTAATTTTGTGACATCAACTAAGCCACATGAAGGTTTTGAAGTGCCATCAGATGACTTGAGTTGATATTTAACACGATATTTTAACGTGTTATCTCTTATGGATCTGTACCCAGTATGGATGAAACCTCAGAAGAGATACAGTAGGGTTCTAAGATTGTCATGTCAGAAAGAATATCATTGTTGAATTTAAAGAGATGGTTTTATCAATGTTGTCACATTGGAGGCGGGAATATCTTAGTCGAAATCGCCATCTTCGGACTCTAATTTATTCTATTCAGTGACACACTAGGAGGCCGTATTTTGACCTTAAAATAGTCTCTCTGAAATGATTATAGTGGTAAGACATCTCTTAACTGGATATATTTTACTGCCGCCGCAACCAACGTAGCTGGAATCATGCATGGAACTTTGGTCTCTCCGCTACCCCACACCCTGCTTTACGTCATACGTGATGTTTGACGTCATCTTGTTAACAAACTCGCGTATAGCACAAATGTTAACAAGCATTTCTTTAAAAAGCACCAATATTTATATATTTTTGTGTTATGCATTAAAACATACAGAGGAGACTTTTCAAAATGTCGGGTGATGACATCATTCCTTCAAAAAACATACGTATTGGCTGTGCACATGAACAGGCACGTGTGTCGTTTTTTTACGTATACATTTTATTATACAACTTAACGTGCCTTCAGGATGACAAGCCCTTAATTGATCGATTGCTTTGAGTTCACAGGTTTAATATTGACTTTAAGTGCCAGTCCAGATGTTACTCTGAAAAACAAGCCCAGAATTGAAGTGGCAGAATTGTTACGCATTCTTCCAAATATCCCTGTGTTTGTTAAAAAAAAAGAAATCTTGAACGACTCAAAGGTAAGTAAATGATGACGGATTTTTTTTTTATTTCTAGGTGAACTCTCGATTTATTTATATTTTATTTTATGCCTTAAATATAGCTAATGTACACGGTAAAAAATACTTCATATTGCTTATTAAATATCACAAAAAAACAGTTATACACATTTTCAAGTATTATGCAGTGGCCAATTATCACTGGAGAGCAAACAGGGGAAAGATGTGTAGCTCAAGGACAACTCAGTCATTGTCTGCTGGGATTCGAACCCAAAACCTTCTACTTACACGTCATACTCTCTAACCACCAAATCCCATCTATCTCCCATATGAACTTAATATATCCTTTCACATTAAATATAATGGATAAAGGATATTTCCGTTCATTTTTCAAAAATTTAAAAATATTTTTTACGTTTATACATACATGTTTATTTATAATGTTTTTGGTGAATTCTAGTAGGAATATTTGAGTAAGTCAGCTGTATACACTTTTTACGTACATAAAGACAAAAATGTCTATTGCTCTGTTTCTAAAGCTTGGTGTGAATTGTTTTACATTCAAAATAAATCTGATGATGGCTAACTTGTGGCCTATAAATAAAGCTGGCCTTTTGCCAGTGTATGAAATAAAAAAAATGTCCCAAGCAGAGGATTGTTTAGCATAACTCAATCGAAAATCACGGCTCAATGCATCACATTGCATGGACTACCCACCATGCCACAGCTCAATCATGTAAAAGCTTTTAAAAAACACCACGCCATATTTCTCTGAAGGCAGATATCCAAATGCCTTCGGTGGCACACTTCCCCCTAAATAAAACCTGCAATGGCTGAATCCTACAAGGCACTTGAAACACTCGAGCAATTAGTGCCAAAGTATAAATTGTGATGCTTTAAATGCCAGCGTGCCACACGCAAGACAACTTCATGGGAAATCTTTCAAGATGAGAGCCTTTCAATGATAAGAGACTCATTACTGGTGGAGGAAAGGAGTCCTATCGTTTCATCTGGCGGAGCGTGATTGCGTTCACTGTGTTATTGAACCTCAATGAGGAACCACCGTCTTAGCCTGTTTACCATCAAATATTTTGGCATGTTAATTGAAAGCCGTTTTATTACCTTTATATTTCTTTAAAAGTTTTCCTAGGTGAGGCCGCTTTATATTTAGAAAGTCTCACTTTTTGATGGGAAGTGATTTTAAAAATTGCAAATAGAATATAATGTACTGTCATGTAATATGATGGCCCACCCTACAACTCCTTTGTTGCGAATGTTTTTTTTTTACATTAAAAATTATATGTTTTAATGTGAAATCATTCACACTTAAAAAGGGAGTATTTTAAAGCGTACAATTAATTAAATATAATATTTAAATTGTGTATATTTAATAGAAAATCTCATCAAATATTTCAATTAGAACTTACCAAAACTGTTGTTGTACATTACAAATATTGTTAAATAAATGCTTTCTTGTAAAACCAAAAATATTTGTAAATTTTAGAGAAAATAATTGTTGGAACTTTAATCAATTCTTTTAATATTTTCCACCTAAAAAATCTATTTAATGTGTATTTGTCTATTATTTACTAAGCAATGTGAATTTTTTTGTCCAGTGCACACCGATTTTTGCCATTTTATAAAGCTTCCCTCCTTCAGTCTCTGAGTCACACAGTACAGCAACAGAAGATGATCAAATTATGTAGAACGTAGCTTTCAGCCAGGACATCGGTCAGCCATCTGCTCTCCATTTCAGCTGCTGTTCACATTTCAGTGTCCATCAGAAATGATAATCCAAAGACATTCATGTTTGTCACTTTAAACACTTAATAGCTTTTCTTTTAACAAACTGTACTTTACATGCACTTAAATATGCTCCCGCAGGATGTTAGTGTTGCATATGTGTAATAAGCCTGGTCAGGATGCCCTGGTTATTGAAACAATTGGACTTTACTTACATTGGAGTTAAACAATACTTGAGCTGTTCAAAATATTGACTTTAATATTGAATAATTATACTCAATTATTATACTGCTTAAAGGATATAATAGCCTTATCAATTTTTATTTTCTTTATAGGTTTACATAGTGTTTTTAATACAATTTTAGAGCGACCATGTGCAATTTTATCATCTTAAACCATTGATTGACATTTACCGAAAGTAAAAGTTCTGATATGCAGTTTGAACTGTCTCAGTTAATAAATATTAGTTATTAAACATTTTTTATTATAAATATTTTGTCAAATACGTACATATTTTTTCATGACATGAACTAAAAAATTTTAGAATTGAAGATAAATTTACTGTTGGATTTTAAGTTAATTATTTTAATACTTTCCACTGAAAAGTTTATATTAAATGCATATAAAAGATTGTATTAAGTGAATATAATTCCTTATTTTTTGTGATATTTTGTGATAAGCCATATACATTTTTTTAAAAGTGTTAATCTGTGTCAAAAGATGTTGAAAATCTCTTTTTAAATTTACTGTAATGAAGTTTATTTATCGCTCTACAAATGTAAGGTCTTCTAATAGATATGTCGTTTATTGTGGGATAACAAATTTACATGAACCATTTTCTCCTTTTGTGCCAAATGTTGTATGTTATATACACAATGAGGATAATGTGCAGTGTTAATATATTTTATACAGATTTAGTATATGTAAGATTCAAAAATGAAACTGGAGCTTCAAGATAGGTCTATGCACAATTTTGTCTTTCAGTTCCATGCAATCCTTGTGTGTGTGTGTGTGTGTGTGTGTGTGTGTGTGTGTGTGTGTGTGTGTGTGTGTGTGTGTGTTTGTGTGTTTGTGTGTGTGTGTGTGTGTGTGTGTGTGTGTGTGTGTGTGTGTGTGTGTGTGTGTGTGTGTGTGTGTGTGTGTGTGTGTGTGTGTGTGTGTGTGTGTGTGTGTGTGTGTGTGTGTGTGTGTGTGTGTGTGTGTGCGTGTTTAACTGCCAGAAAAACATTGCTAGACTAGTGCTCATCTGACTGTTCTCCATAATGTGAACATTTCCAGTTGCCACTGCACTATGGCATTTCTACAAAAAGAAGTTGTAAATGGATGGGTTGCCATGGCACTTATAAGGAAACCCTCTGTTGCACCATTAAGGGGAGCGGAAGGGAATTAAATCCTTGATAATGCACATCAGTGAACTTAAAGAGCCCTTCTCCCCATCCACTTTAACACGAGTAAAACCCAATTGCGCTGTTTTACTCGAGGCATTACTGCATCATTTTTACTATCTGTACATCATTATGTGCTCAAGATGGTCCTGAGATCCAGGCTCACCGCATTTAAACAAATCTGTTTTGTCATATCCCTGTGTGGGCTCTTAAAATAATAGTTAACCCAAAAATGAAAATTGTGCCATTAATTTTCCGCCATCTTTCCTCCAACTTTCCTCTATGGCTTTCTTTCACAAAAGAAGATATTTTATAGAATGTTGGAAACTGGCACCCAAAAACTTGCATTGTTATTATTATTCATACAACAGAAGGGAATGAGTGCCACTGCTGGGCATTCTACAAAATATCTTCAGTACTCTGGAAAAGAAAGAAAATCTTGTGAGGGTTAGTGACCCTGTGTCATATGATGACAGATTTTCTACTTTTGTACAGTTTCACATATTATATTTGCAAAGGTATTGTTTTTTACATTCGTTTTATTACAAAGGTCCACAGTCTGCTTTGCCTAGAATTGACTGGATGATGGCTCTATTGCTCAATTGGTGGATCAAGGAAAGATGTTTCTTTGGATCCATCTGCCAAGTGTAAATTGCAAATGTGAGTTGCAAGTGGTATGGGATGTACAGTACAAAACTATATCATTACAATGAACCAGTAGGTAAGTTAGGATCCGGAGGTCGATTAATTGGTCCTGACGAAGGCCTGGATAATTTGGTTGCTTTCGGGTTCACCTGACCCCTATTGGAAAAAAAACCGAATCAATGGATCGACATCATTAATCGAAAACTGTCCTCATCGATACGCCTGACCCGTCTCTAGCTTCTGATGATTGCGGTGGTAAATTGCATCTGCTTTAATGTCCATGAGGGATTTTTGGCAGAGGTGATGTGCTTTTGTCCGTGTTTGAAGAGTGTTGCGACACCGGTTGATAAAATAGGCAAACACGTTGGTTTATTATCCGGCAGGATATTAGGCCAGCGGTGCAGGATAAACCAAATGAGAGGGCAGTGGCGCAGGAAGAAAGGACATAAGACGCATCCCTCAGATATGAAGTGGATACACGTCAGAGTGGTCTGCAGACGTGAATCGGTACGCTGCCATGGAATGCAGAAGTGCTTGGGATGATAAATAGAAACATTTCTTGAGCGTTCTTTATAATTTTATAATTGGGTCACAGTGGATGTGTCATTTGGAGAATCATGTTTAAAGATGCTTCTCTGAATCTTGCAGGAACTCTGACACACATTCCTCAGAAGTATTAAAGGGCAACCCTGAAATGTTTAGTACGGAGAGAGTATGTTATTTGCTGGTATGCTGTGTTTGAATACCACATTACGCATTTATTTCTACAATTTGTGTTTTTTTACCTTTTGAAATTTCACAAATTAACACTTTAAAAGGGGTTGTTAGAACTACTTAAATGAATCATGTGGAAACAATTTAATTAATAAAATTGTGTAATTCCAACAAGAATTTTTATACAGAGTAAAAATGCTGTTAAAAAATGTTTTAGTAAGGAATAAAAAAACGACACTTAAAAATGGGTTGCTGTAATTATTTAAATTCATCATGATTCAATGTTATTATTGATTTCAAATGATGAAATTACGTTATTTAACATAGTTTTTTTTCTAAAATTTAGAAATAAATTATTTTATTGTAATTTCATTTGTTTAACTATTTGGAACCAATGTAAATAGTTAAATTAAGAAATTCCATCAACCATTTTTTTTTTCAGTGTAGTGAGGAATAAAAAGTGCTACACTGCAAAAATGGCTTGTTGGAATTACTTAACTCTACCAATTTTTTTAAATTTAATCTTTGGTTCCGAATGATTAAATGAAGTACTTTTAACAAAAGGTTTAAAAGAAATGACGTAAAAGAACTAATTTGATTATTGAAACCAATGTACATAATAAAATCAAGTAATTCCAACAGCCTATTCTTCGGCGTATATTCAACTCATTTGTATATGATGGTTTTAGTTTCTATACATGACATCATGACAATTCATGTTTTCCTGCCTTTGGCCATTGAGGCCTCAAACAAAAACCATCAGTGGTGCATTGTTCCTTTAAGAAAAGTATCGCTTCCACATTACAAAGTGAACAGAATGCCTGCGGTCATCATTATGAAAGGGATAATTGAATTCTTCACTCAGACCAGCGTGGCTTCGAGCAAACAGAGAGGAAGATGTCCTGCTAGTGAAAGCTTGAATCGCAGTACCGAGTGATACCTTTTAAGCTACTTAATTCTTGATGAAAATCAATGCTCGTTGGTGTCGGGGTAGCAAATGGATGAAAGGTGAAACCGCTGAACAGAAAAAGCAGAGATGCTAAAATTATACCAGAATCCATCTCGCACTATAGAGCAGCTCCTGCCGATTAATAGCTTCTCATTGACCGGGAACTTTTGACTTTGAGGCCGTAAGAAATGTACAAAACGTCTCTTTTTGTAACATTTGTAACATCCCTCGCAATTACGCACTGATGAGCAGCTTCCATTAAAATTTCTCCCATTGTGCTTTGACAGTAGCTCTTTCATACGAATAATGGCTTGGAATAACATCCTTAGATAATGTTTCCCATTTCACATATGGATCGTTGTTTCTTTGTTTGCAAGTGCTTTGGATCACGTTATATCAATTTAAATATAGCCATGGTTTGAAGCTTCGGATGTACGGATTCTCACTTACTCAAGAAATGAAAAAACATTACTTGTCAAAGTTGACAAGCGCCTTTTGAATGTTGAATATTTGCAACCCAGTAGTAATACAAAGAATGATTGATAATAATATTTTATGGCTAAATATAAAATGATTAAATATGGACATGCAATGATTCAGGTAGATAACAATGATATGTTTAAAGAGAGTGATATGGGCAAGTAAAGGGGTCATATGGTGCGATATTTATTCCCGTTTCTTTGGTGTGTTTTATGTTGTATAAGATTGCGAAAAATCAAGTCTCAAAAAAATTATTTTATCTCCAAGCATGAAACAACTCGTGTAAACACGTACCCATAGCCTACGTCCGTTTGTGGTACAATTTGAAAAATACCGTCGGAGAATAAAGGCGTATAAAGAAGGCATATCTGTTGGGATGGGCAAGCCCACCCCTGCCCATTCCAAGAGTTAGCCCCGAAACTGACCCCTTTAATATCCCTGTGATATGGAAGATGCAATCATTTATACTTCAATATTCGGAAGCATTATCTAATAAGATAGTAGTAAATAGTAGGCGTGGATGTACAAAAACATTGCGTTTCAATATTAAATCTTGGAGGGGACGGATAAGGGCTGTCGTCCACAAAGGATGGCAGTGCATTTTAAGATTAAGATTGTTAGGGAACATATAGTTAAAAAAAAGAGTACACTGATAAGAGATATATACTGTGTAAAACATTGCATGAAAAGACATCATAAAGACATTATAATGTTAAATGTCCATGTACTGTAACATTCGGATCAAGCATTACAAGGTCTAACATAAACCGTTAAAACGCCCTTCAAAGTACATGGGACGCAAACAAAGGATGTTGATAGAGAAACATGTCTCACTTGTGTCAATCGTTTGCAGCAACGTTGAAAAATCAACAACATTTTCAAACATGACGTTTGTTTGAGCGCTCCATATTAAATATTGAAGTAAGGGATGATTTGCAGTCAGATGGTCATTATTGCAAACTAAACCCTGATGATCCAGACCTCCATGCAGGACCACAACTATTTATTATTAATTTCACAAATTAAGTTGAGGTCTAATTTAACACATATATATCAAGGTAATGAAATGGATGGAGCTGCGTGTAGGTCTGCATTACCGCTTGAACGACGATGATGGTGCAGTCAATCTGAATAGACATCTGATAAAAAGAAAGCAGAAGAAAGACCGTCTTAGCAGGTTGTAAAATGTCCAATTAAAAGAATTAAGAGACAGGGCTCTTTTTCATCTTTAATTCATACAGGTGAGAAATGTGGCAGCTTCAGAACATGTGAACTCTTCAAGCTCTAACCAATTATAGATTTTTTTTGTGGTCTGGAGGTAACTGTGAAGAGAAAAAGAAGGATTTGTCTATTTGTGATACTCAGTGCGGACACATTATGGTACAACATAAAAACAAAGACATACAAAGCCGCCATTAACACCTGACATAACAGCCCACGGAGCAATTTGCAGTGTCCACAATGTGTCTAGTGGATGATCCATTTATAGGTTTATTCTGCTGAAAAGTGTCCACGTTGTGGCTCGGTCCTGACCGGCCTGACACAGCAACATTGGCTGCGATAGTTTGGGGTTGTTCAGATCATCGAGCGACAAATAGGGAATAAGAAACTAATACGGAAGGAAATCTATGATGTCAAGAGGGTAGTTGTGAAGGAAAAATAAGTTTGGTCGTCTGTTTGAAATATTAAAGCGCAGATTTCTTAACATGGTTTCAATGAATCAAGTAAGTTTAATTCCTGTATTTGGGGTGTATAAGACGCACTGTTAAATATAAAGGTAGTCGACATTCTGTATTTTTCATGGCATTTTACACCGGTTTGTACATTTCTTTTTTGTCGTGTGACATTTTTCGAAAATGTATTTAAAAGTGTAAAAAAATATGTAAATTCTGTAAAAAAAAAAGTTGCCTCCTTTTCCGTAAGGATAGATTTATTTTGTGCTTGCCCTACAAGTTCTAAAGTGTTAACATTTTTGCATTTATTTAAAATTCAACTTGTTATTTACAGTCCGTTTAAATTTTTTGCATATTATTAAACATTCAACTTGTAATTTTACAGTCCGTTTTCTCACTGTATTTTAAAAATACTTTCTGTATTTACTTTCTTTATATTTTTATAGAAAAAGCGAAGCCTTTACGTTCTTTGATGAATAATTACATTATTCTAATGCATGGTATTATTATTAAATGTTTTTTAACCAAAATTAGTATTTTCAAGAAGTTGATTTACCGCTTTAATTCATGCCGCTGTCTTTTAACCAAATTAAGTTGTAGTACTATTCGTTTTAAAATGTTTATGTTGCTATATGTCAATATCCAACATACAGGAATGCATTGATGCTAAAAGGACACTTCATAGGAAAAGCTTTGACATTAAAAATCTGCTTCCTGTTTTTATTAATGCCATACTGGGTTGAATTACACCTATAAATGACATCCTTTACATAAACACAAAAACACATATAAATAATAAAATACAACACTAGCAATTAAAGCTGAAACTAAGCAAACATTTCTATGTATCATAAGTGATTCATCTTAACAGTCGATTAATTCATCATGTTTATGAAGGAATGATAACATGCTGATGGGGGTAATGAAGCATGTGAACCAATAAGCACACTCTCGTCTTTGGGTTCCGCTAATCCTTGTGGATTCCAGAAGACGTAAAGAAGGTAATTGTTAAGTCAATAACCCAAATTCAGGGCAGGGAGCTGATTCTATTTCAGCCCGTTTAATGTAGCGAGAGAAAAAATTAAATCCAGAATAATGACAAAACTTCCATTCGAGCACTCTGCGAAGGGAAGAAAAAAGCCAACAGAGGCCTCACCGGCACGCTTGGCTTATGCCAGGCCTCTGCGGTTTACGCGGGGTGTGGGTGCACCGCGGGTCAATGCTACAAGCAGGTAGTACAAGCATCTATTAAACAGAGCCGACCGTGAACAGCTGGGTTTACAGTGCACCACCGGCCCCAGGTATTTCATAAAATGCCCTTATTTAGACTTAAAAATAGAAGAAAGGCTTAAAGGTGATGTTTACGTGCCGTACACACACAGTTTACACAGCAGTAGACGAAATGAGATGGTTATGAAACAAAAGCCGCGCAGGGGATGTGCAGTGGAACGTGAACAGACCCCACCCGCCGTACGCTCCCGCCAGAGGCTCCTTGTTTTTGACTATTGAAGTGTTTCCAGTACGTGCCGAAAGGGAATAACTAATTGTATGTTTCAAATGCAAAGCTATTCCACCGGGGGATTTTTGAAGGACCGCGTGAAACCGGATTTTGCGTGTCTGTTCCCCGAAGAGGCCAATACATCAGCATGCCATACACTGTTTACTCTGATGGCGACGATGGAAAACAACAAACAGAAAAATGAATCATTTGCTAAATAGGAAGACGTCACTGTAAGATGAAAGCAAGAAAGATGTCACTGTAAAAGGACGGCGAAGATTTGTGGTTTTTATGTATATTTAATTATTTAAAAAAACAAAACCTGTCATGATTTTTCATTTGCGTGGGGTGTCTCTTTGAATGTTTTTGTTGGTGAAATGAAAGTGAATGGGGACTGAGGCTGTCAGTGTCTGTAACATTCCTTCTTACATCTCCCTTGTGTTTTGCAGAAGAAAGAAAGTCAGATGGGTTGAAACAACATGAGGGTGAGTAAGAGATGACAGATTCGGTTTTGGTAGTAAATGTCTCTTTAGTTACATCAATGAATGCTGATAGCTCATCTAAAAATTCTAATTCTGTCATCGTATAACTTTCTCCCTTCTGCAAAACACAAAAGAAGATATTTTGAAGAATGTTGGTAAGCAAACAGAATGCATGAATGAATGAATGAATGAATGAATGAATGAATGAATGAATGAATGAATAAATTACTGAAAAGTGAAGGTCAAGGCACACACTGTAGTGAAGTGAAGTGACGTGACGTATTACCAAGTATGGTGTTCCATACTTGGAATTTGTGCTCTGCATTTAACCCATCCAGTAAGTGAACACACACACACACTGTGAACACACACCCGGAGCAGTGGGCAGCCATGCCGCAGCGTCCCGGGAGCAGTGGGGGGGGCGGTGCCTTGCTCAAGGGACTCACCTCAGTCGTGGTATTCCCACTGGTTCAGAGTCTCGAACCAGCAACCTTCAGATCACGAGTCCAAGACTCGAACCACCAGGCCACGACTGCCCACTGAATGAATGAATGCCCAATGAATGAATGAATGCCCACTGAATGAATGAATTAATGAATTAATGAATTAATGCAGTTAACGTTAAGCAATAATTACATAAAATGATTTTTTTTGTTAATTCAAACCTGTGTGACTTTCTTTCTTTTGCAGAACACAAGATATAGATTTTTGAGTGTTGGTAACCAAATTATACATTGACCTCAATTGTTAGTACATATGTTTTAAAATAACTTATGTAAACATATAATGTCGACATTATATATTCATTCAGCTTTATAATTAATTCACAACAGCAAGATCTAAAATCCTCATTAATGTTTAAGTAAGTTGGTAACCCAGCACCACTGGCCATTCCATTGGACACATCTTTCCAAATATCTTCTTCGAAAAAATATGCTATACAGTATACCAAACATGTAGATAAATTTAGGAGGAGCAACATTCCCATCATAAGAAAGCAACAAAGCACCAAACAGGACAACAACATCGACAACGATGTAAATAAAACAGTCAGGCAATTCAACATTTTAATTATTCAAGCCCACTCCACGCTGGGAAGAGGGCAAATCTTGAACCACCCGAAAAATTTCAGCATTGGCTTATTTGAAAATGCATTAATCCAACTCACCTGCTGTGCTTGTCTGACTTTTAAAAGAAAACAAGAGCATATCGAAATAGAAATGCGGCATTGAGATGCATCGCTTGTGCTCCTTGAGTTCAAAAGATTCCCAAACTTCAGAAAAATACATGTCAAATATTTATGCAGATATTTAAAGTCGACATTACATACTCATTCAACACAACACCGGCATTACAATAAATTTCAAACAGCGCCATCTGCAAACCTCATTAATCTTTTTGGTTTGTGACGAGTCGCTTGTATCAACTTTTATATAAGCGACTTAACCTAAATCAAACCCCAAAAATGGATTTAAACAAGTGCTGTATGTACTACGGGCAAAATATTGTCGGAGATGCTTCTAATAGTTCTTGCGTTGCTTTGGGTGTCTTTGACGTTAGATGAGACGCTGTACTCCTAATAACATTCAGACCCTAAATGAACCCGCCTCACGAGATGCTTTATGGGCTCGCTAGACAGTAATGCTTTGCGATGCTCCATTAGTGCTCGGTATAAACTATACACACGGTCACACAATACAACAGCTCCCCGGAAGCTGGAAAGAATGAGCAAGCTCATTAAGTTCGATGAGGAAAAGCTAATGGAAAAAACAGCCATTCTCTTATGGTGGTGAATGTATAGCTCAGGGTTCTACTTTCGGATTGATTCTTGCCGTTATTAAAAGCCTGACGTCCGAACGCATACAGTAGGCATGGAAAATCAAGATTCTTTTGGTTCGTCTTTCTAATTTGAGCTCCATGGCGAATCAGAACTTCAAAGCCGCTGGAATTTGATTAATTTTTCACTTTGAGGGGTCGCCGCTAATCTGCATCGAGATCTACTTTTATTCGGGCCTGTGGTCCCGTCAGGATTTTGTGCTCGCGGAATAAAAAAGCAGTGAAGAAAAGTACAGTATGAATAATAATGTAGTGTTGCTTTGATAATAATGTTCTTCATCTAGGCTGAAGTTATTTCACGGCAATGAAGGCGTAGACAACTTCAAACAGGGCGACAGCCCACCAGCATCTGGTATTTGTTCAGAATTGTGATGTATTTCGAGTTTTCCACGAAGAATTATGCTATAACAAACTAGGGGTCTTTTGATATCCAAAATGTGATCACATTTGTATTCACTGGCGTTCTTATGGAAAGCGTGTTTTCAGCGTACAGTACATCCGTTGTTTAACTTTTGACACGTGTTTATAGTGTCTTTGATCATAAAAAGAATGTATCATGTGTAGATGCGAACAGCTGTTTTTGGCCACTGGTTTTGGGAAAAATCAACAGACTAAAAGAAATATATGATATTTATAATATAAATAATAGTCTGTGCATATAAAATGTATTTTATAAACACACACACACACACACACACACACACACACACACACACACACACACACACACACACACACACACACACACACACACACACACACACACACACACACACACACACACACAGGAACAGGAACATATATTTCAGAAGATAATTTGTGAGGTCACACAATAATGTTGGAAGAGATTGACCTGTCTCTTAGTCATATATATATATATTTTTTTATTTTATTCTTTAAAAGCGTGAAGACCAACCAGACGAGTGGGGGTGAAAATGTATCACCATGACAAAAAATCAGTACTCGCCCCCAGCAAGAATCACGGTCGGAGCATCCTTAGTATTTACTCATAAATATTTATAATCTTCAAGATTTTACACATTTATTCATACAGTACATATATGTGTATATGTTCATGAATACAACATTAATAGAATCATACATATATTTTTAGTTACACAATAAAGTATTCTGTAGATGATCAATCACCAAAAACGGTTTGAAAGCCTTTGTTCAAAAATAACCCAGATTTGTTCATTTGAGTGAATCTTTCGAACAAAAGCACCAACTTCTGATGGAACTTTGGAAATCCAAAAAGACCAACGCCAACGTTTTCTCATCAAACCATTTTTGGCTGGATCAGTCGCGCATGCGATGTGTATTATAATAGGTCTAGTCGAGTTACGTATATGTCTTACGCATCGGTTGCCGTTGGTCTTTTGGTCTCAGCTGTTTCCCCCA
Source organism: Triplophysa yarkandensis (assembly GCA_033220385.1). Lineage (NCBI taxonomy): Eukaryota > Metazoa > Chordata > Actinopteri > Cypriniformes > Nemacheilidae > Triplophysa > Triplophysa yarkandensis. Next base: position 2,963,872 of record CM065674.1, read on the forward strand.
CTTGTTACCACATCAAACCGGCAACAGCATTTGATGAGACACTTGCCATGCAGCCAGCGCTCCAATTTGCATGCTAAAGTCTGAGCGTCTTCTTTCATCTCCGCTCTTGATGTTGAAAGCACAAATGCAGGGAAGAAGTAAACAAAAGCTGAATGTGTGCATGTAATGTCCAGGAGGAGGCTACTGAAGTGCCTTGCGTGATGTTTCTACGGGCACATACACATTGTTTTTCTTACAATTTCTAGAGGGTAAATATTGAATTTGGCAGCTTTCCTTGATATCCCAGAAGCCCACCTTTTACGGTGAGAAAAGGTATTGGCCAGTCGTATTTTATGCCATTACATGCGTGTTTTTTTTATACGCTTGTGCTCATTTTAATCTTAAATGAATAGTTTAATTCAATTTATTTGTATATAATTGCCCTTGCAAAGTATCCGCCTATCCCTATTTGAATCATAAGCATATTGGACATTATTACTATACTCATTAAAAGACGTTTCTGCACTAGTGCCTTAGTGCTTATGCTAATGAACCACCCACTAGAATTAATAACAAACGATGCCAAAGTTGGGCATTAAATTGAATGCGATAGAATTCTAGGAAATGATTTCTGTAATTTTACTACAAACACATTGACATACTACAAAACAGCTCTATGTTATGAAATATGTACATATTTCACTCGCGATTATTTTAATTGTCACTCTTAAACCTTTATCATGTGTGACCTGTGATATAAGCACCGTGAAAAGTAATATATTTGATATTACAACTAAGACGTATTGCATGTATTGTATGCAAATGTGTTAAGTCGGCATTTAAGATGCAAGACATAACATTTGGCGTATATACTATAAAACTAGCCATAAAACCACTGTGGGTAGATGAAATGACTCTTGACATGGACACATTGTATATAGTAATCGCAGTCAATAAAATAATACAAGATAATATGTGCACCCACATTCACATTGCTTGTGACTCATGATCATAAATCGTCATTGAGAAGATATAATTTAATCAACAGCAGCTATTTATTTCAGACTACATCCTGCGGGAATAACTGGGTTGTATGATTTGCTCAAGGACACAATGGGGATGATGAAGCATCTGAAAAAATCTCTGTTTGTGGATTTTCACAAGTTTACAGAATAAAGGGGTAAATAAGAGTGCAGGAACCGTATCCTATTAAACAATCAACCGTTCAATTTGGTGCCATTATAAATTTGACATAACATTTACTATCATTAACATGTACATAGAGTCATTATTTAGAAAATGTGTATCCTCTTTTCTTACATCTAGTATGTAGGGTGTCCATAGAGCAATTGAAGTCAGTGATCAAAGTATTGTGTTACTAATGTTGGAACATGCAAAAGCAACTCTATTGCTGTTTATGCAATAATTGACCTCAAATCTTTCTCTTTACTGTTGCAACCAAGGAAACGCTTTAAAATCTTTAGAGACTTTAAGGACAGGTATTTCAACTGCTTTCAGTTAACAAACTTTGGGGTAAATTCTTTGAACAAAATCATTCATTATGTGTGTAGTACGTTTCTTTATTGCAGCCAATATTGCTAGATGCAAGTACAAGTAAGTTTTGAGCGAATACAGATTTGACAGTTCTACCAATATGGGATATCCTGGGAGATAAGCATCCATCAATGTCAATCAAAACTCAACACAAGCATTCATTTCAACAAACCTTTTTGAATTACTATATAGTTGTGCACTTCTTTTTTAAATGACACTATAACACACCCACCATGATTTTTCCCCAACCAAAGTCATTGTCCGTTATCGGCCATGTCAAAATACAAACTTTCACAAACGCAATTCACCATGGTCCTCAAAATAAAGGTGTATTACACAATACGCTTTAGAACATAACTTAGTGCAGTTTCTGAAGAGAAATCATGCTGACTTTTAGCGATCAAGCATTTCCGAAGTCAAATATGCTTTGTTTCGCATTTTTATGCTTATGGTTAAGAAATCCCATCCTTAACAGAAATCCGGCAGTATTAAAGTGCATGCCGCGGCTCTGATCCGTCAACTTGTAGAGAAATCAATCTCTCTAGAATCACCTCTTTCTCACTAATATGCTCACGCTGGTCAGGTACCTGAGCTAATGGCTCCCAAAGTACTCCTGTCAACCAGAAGACGTTTATTAATTATTCAGTCTCGACGTGGCCTTGAAAACCACAGTGATACCTTCCGTGATATTCACAACACTCTTCAGCACCTGCTGACACAGAGAAAGTCTGCTCTTGCTCGATTTCCCACTGGACTTGGTAATTAAAAAAATGCAAAGAAAGATTAAATTAGAGACCGTGGATGTCATGAATTTATGCATAAGACCTATAGTGTATATCTAGGTAGCTTGAGGAGTTTAAATCAATCGTCCCATAGTAGACATTTCTTTTTATTTAGCGTTGGTTTTGTAAGTTGGTTTTAATGTTTGTAGTTGTAAGCTCTATTTAGACTAATAATATGAATTAGTCTTTTAAATACATAAATATTAAAAGAAACATTATTGGGTGATTTTATTGTTTTTGTTCTCCTTACTTAAATATAAAGGTCATTATAATTTTGTAAGGAAGGCGGAAAGAACAGGTTAACCATAACAGGATGAAATCAACCAACGGCCAACACTATGATGAAAGTACATTTTCTTAATCTAGTTTCATAAATAATTATCCTATTTTATTGAGGAGAATGGTTATTATTTTTGCAGTCCAATAATGTCTGTTGACCAAGACAATGATTTTTATATTTTTAGAGAAGCACTGTTAAAGAAATCTTCCACCTATACTGATTATTCAGAGTAATACCTGCTAATAAAGATAGCTTAGTAGTTATATTATTATGCATTAGCATAGTTTTAAAGGTTTAATTCGAGAATCCTTTCAGATGCTTCCATATTCCTTCAAGATTCCGGCGCTCATCCAATGAACAACGTCTGTTGGTGCCATCTCAAAAAGGTAAGAAATCACTCTCACACACTGGAAAGATTCAAATGATCTGCCGGTTATAACACGTTTGGCAGTCTACGTTTCCATCTTTAAAAAACGTCTAAAAACCAATCTTTTACACCTGCCTGGTCCACTAAAAACCTCTTTATTCCCAATCTTTCTATTAGAAAATAAAGAAATAATTTTGACTCCACATGGCTTGTATGTTGTGTTTTTTCTAACAAGGACTAACATTATTTCACTTTTGTATGCTTTGTTGCCTTTTGTATTGATTGCATCTTTTGTGAACCTCACTTGTAAGTCGCTTTGGATCAAAGTGTTAGGTAAATGATTAAATATGAATGTAAATCTTAAAATTTCTTAAACTGAAAGGTATTAAATCATAAAATAACTATCAATATCTAGCATCAAATTGGTAAGGTTAACGAACAATTTCTACAAAAGCATTTTTTTTAAGCTTTTCTTTTTTGGTTGACTTCACTTTCAGTATCTTTTCTGAACTTTACATTTCCCATCTCTTGGGCAATAACCGTAAAAATTTTTGTTTAGAAAAAAAGTGTTTCTTTGCAACAGCTAGCTTCCTTTTACGTAACACAAAGTCGTATGCTGTTCCACTTTGCAAGATGTAAACACTGGCTATTTTAACATTTTATATAAACCTACCCACATCTTGTAGGTAAAGTTATACGTTTGACACTTTCACAATTATAATGTTTCGTTGGTTTTATTTAGTGCAAATGTTTGAGAATTGTTCAAAAGCAGGAATGTCTCCGGTTACGTATGGTAACCTCAGTTCCCTGAAGGAGGGAAAGAGACGCTGTTTCGACGGAATTGGGTTGATCTTGAGAATCCGTTTGTCTCAAAGCCTATTTAAAAGGTCAGTTAATTTGTTGAATGAATCAAATCATGTCCCCGCCCATGATGACGGGTATAAAAAGGAACGGAAAAGAAAGGGCATACGTTTCAGAGATCATATTCCTCGCTTAGAAGGGTATATATATATGAATATTACCACATGGTCTCATCTGACTAGGGAAGAGCTTATGGGCCGAGAGCAAGCAAGACCACTTTCTGTGGAGCCCACCTGAGGTGGACGCCCATCTAGGGGAAGATCACTGGGTTCACTGGTATGGAAACCTTGAGTTACATAAAACATTGTGCGGGGGCACCAGGACTGAGGAGCTACTTTGCAAGTAGGAGAATTTCGTAATCCTGGCAGGCAAGTCTGCTCCGCTCGTCTGGCAAATGAAGTCCGTAGCTAGGGCTGTAGCGGTCTCAAAAGCAAAAACCATAGGGGAACTACTCATAATCCCATATGTCCCAGGAACCTCTGAAAGAGTTTCAGTGGGACCGCTGTTCGCCTGAACTGATCCAGGCATCTAAGAACCGACTGGGCATGCTGGACCATGAGTGGTACAGACATAGTGAAAGGGTCCAGTTCCAAACCAAGATAGGAGATGCTCAGCGGTGCGGAGAGCATGCTTGCAGTGCAGGAAGGACGCTCTCACGAAGGCGTCCTAGCATGACGGAGCCCCAGATACGTGAGGCAAACTTTAAGAGGATCTCTATCCGCAAAATCGATCACCCCAAGGAGGACATCGCCGTCCTATTATAGAACCACTCGCTGTGCCCAAATTTTAAATTGTAAAGGAAATGTACTCTTTTATTAAACCACCTCCAGGGATGCCGAAATGCCCAGGGGATGTCACACTCAGGAACAATCCGTTGGTGTGCATCGTAAAAACCAGCAACTTAGAAGACTCAAAGAAATCGAGAGACATGCACGAGGCAAGCCGGGTTCCGAAGAACAAAAGGTAAGAAATGATCTCTTCCGTCCCCTTTTATACCTGTGATTGGCCTTTCTAAAAGGCTCAGAGACAAACAGGTTCTCAAGATCAACCCTATTCAGTCGACACAACGTTGAGAGACCGAATGAAAGGAAACAGGAAGTTCTCTTTCGAAGTGGTCTATATGAAGTTTTATTGCTTATTGCTCATGTTTCTATTCTGTTCTGTTCTCTTCTCTTTCACATTATTAAACGTTTAGGGTTAGTGAAATACCCAATCACACTGTCACCAGATTATCCAGAAAATTTACTGGTAAATAATCGAAAGCAGTATTTGGTGTTAAAGCACCATAATGGCTGTTAAACTCATGATTTTGATTTAGAATTTGTGAGTTTAGAAGAAATGCTCAAACAAAGATTACTGTCTTAACAACAAATCCTGATTTAGAATATAAATTAACATGATTTACAGCCAGGTGAACGGACAGGAAACTGTACAGTGGGAAACTGTTTGCCTCAAACCACTGTAGTTAAAATTCCTTATAGGCATATATATTTCAACAGCACAGCTTGTTCAGACAGTATAGCTTGCAGTAAAGTGAGAGTTGCGGTAAATATAAGTAGAAGATGTTGTAATGTGAATTAAAGTCCTTTAAGAATTTTGGAGATACAATAATTCTAAAGTCTTCCTTGAAAAACCAATAAAAGGATTTAGTTTTAAGACATTTTTTAAATAACTTTCCAAAGAAATATTGTGAATTAACTTAATCTTGACTGGCATCTAATTAATTATCACACAAAAAAACACTAATCTAATGAATAAATAAAAAATAAACGCACATTCATGTATGTATATTAAAATATAAATAAAACTACAGAATTCTTGTAGCATATAAGCAAGTGCATTATTGTGAATGCTGTTAGCAGCAGGCCCAGCTCAAATGGGAGAAAGGGAGTTGTGGATGGCTTTGCCAGCCCCGTCAAAAGGTTTGCCCACCTTGCCTCCAAACAAAGCAGTTGAGAGAAAGCATCCGTGAACCGCCATTGCTGTAAAAAAAAAAACGTTCATTGTGAACAAAGCTAGCGCGGCCCTCTCTCAGCGACTTCACCCTGCCCCCACGCCAGATAACATCCATTCACAGAATGAGTGCGATAATCAAGTCAACACCGGATGTTTCTTTCGCTCTGTTTTTTCTTTATTGTTTTTAAGCAAGGACAATTTGCTTCCTTTGAGATAATATTCCCCTCCTCCTATCCAGAATGCAAACAAATTCTGAGAGAGAAGTGCATTAGTTATGACAAAAACGTGATATTCTGGACGTAAGGCATGATATGTTATTCTTGATGCAGATGAGTCAGCTAGCATTGAAAGCAATGTTCTTAGTATAGGGGTCAGTTGTGTCTGGTGGTAAGTAGAAGGTTGCTGGTTCGAATCTCAGTTCCAGCAGATAATGACTAGAGTGTCATCGAGCAAGACACCTTACTCGCCCCTTGCTCAGCAGCGATAGCTGGCCACACCACACGATTTGTAGGTCGCTTTGGATAAAAGCATCTAAATAAATGTAAATGTAAGAGACAGTAAACTTTGTAATATGCGTGCATAAAAAAACAAAGCCCGGTTTTAATCAGCGGCTGCTCAGCGGCTGTATGACCTCAGTCATACATATCTGGCTGAATCTTTAAAAAAACAAACATAAGAACAAGTAGAATTCAAAACATAGTTAGTTTATAGGAAATAGTGCAAATTTTGGATGGTAACGTGCACGTGCCATGAACAAACCTCATCTCACGCGCTCCAGTTGAGACCACCACAGGCATTTTCATCAGAGCTTTCGATTACGAAGTGATTATTACGATAAAAATGTATTTATATTTTAATTTATAATCTATTTTTTTGAAGCCAGGTTTTGAGTAGCTGTCAATAAAGAAGGATGGTGGATTTTGCCCTCATAATTATTACTGGACCGTTCCAAAGCATGACCCCTTAAATTCGTTCTCTCCATCAGCAGAGAGAGAGAGAGAGGAGAAGGAGGAGAGAGAGAGAGAGAGAGAGAGAGAGAGAGAGAGAGAGAGAGAGAGAGAGAGAGAGAGAGAGAGAGAGAGAAAGAGGAGGAGGAGAGAGAGAGAGAGAGAGAGAGAGAGAGAGAGAGAGAGAGAGAGAGAGAGAGCTAAAGAGAGAGAGAGAGAGAGAGAGAGAGAGAGAGAGAGAGAGAGAGAGAGAGAGAGAGAGAGAGAGAGAAAGAGAGAGAGAGAGAGAGAGAGAGAGAGCTAAAGAGAGAGAGAGAGAGAGCTAAAGAGAGAGAGAGAGAGAGAGAGAGAGAGAGAGAGAGAGAGAGAGAGAGAGAGAGAGAGAGAGATAGCTAAAGAGAGAGAGAGAGAGAGAGAGAGAGAGAAAGAGAGAGAGAGAGAGATAGAGCTAAAGAGAGAGAGAGAGAGAGAGAGAGAGAGAGAGAGAGAGAGAGAGAGAGAGAGAGAGAGAGAGAGAGAGAGAGCAGAAAGGGGGGTCTGGGGAAGGGGAGTGGGAGTGATTCTAAATGGATCACGTGGGATACCCATCTAAGTAGGCGGTGACGTCGGAGGGGTTCAGTCAGAAAGGAACGGCGTCAGACCGGGGCTCATGTCACCAGCTGCTTACCCTTCCTCCAGCCCACCCCACACATCATTCTGTACCACTGGCATAAGAACACACGGCAATACCTTCGGTGTCTGCTCCACCTCACGGTCGGGTAACGTCGGACCGGTGTCGGAGGGGCCTCTCGCATCCACTCGCCGTTATTTCGGCACGGAGTGACCGCGACAGCTGCCTTCTCCTTCCGGCGCTGCGAGGGAGATGCCTCAGATTGATGGCAGCGCGAGGCGGAATGTGATGACGTGATACGTTGTGACGGTTGAAGTCCGTTATTTTAAATGTTCAGTTTCCCGCCTCCCGCTGCTCGAGGCGCCTGAATGCATTGGCGCAAGAAACGGTGAAAGTAACGGACCCCGTGGACGTCCAGCGAACGCAAGGCACGGTGGAACGCCCGGTATGTAGCTAGAAATGAACGGAGGTGTTTCGCTGCGCAAATTCAAACATGGAAACCGAGGAAATGTGCGTAAGTTGTCGTGAGTGACACGGGGGCAAGCGAAGCGGTGTTCGGCGGATGTCGGCGGGGCTGGAGGTGATGATGGCGGGCGGTGCGGGCAGTCAGACGCATCTTTCCACTCTTCCACAGAGTGAGGTATGTATCACAACATAGCGAATATATCATTTCCTGTCTGTATGCTATCACTTTTGCTGTCTTTTAAGCATGAGCCTCCATAAGAAGAAGACGGATCACGCTGATCTATGAGTTCTTTATCAATAGTCCCTTTTTGAGGACCGGGCAGACTACTTGCAAAGCCCGATCCAAGTGCCTGGGAGACCATCCATACCGGGAGACCTAATTTAGGAACACATTCCTGATCAAAAATACATGACCCCTGCCGGACTCGAAAGAAGAGGCTTCGTTTAACGGTAGTGTGGTCAGAGAGGAATAAATGCTGCTGGACATGTGACCGCTTCTAGACAACGAAGAGGATGTGGCGGATGGACGCGACTAAGCCGGGAGCATCGCGGCATGGGGTCATAACAGCTGCCCAGTGAGATGGACCACCATGTCAACTCGGCGTAAAAGCGCTGGCCACAGCACAAAATATCCGGATCTGGCCATCTCTTTCTTACACAGAGCGGTTATCGTAAAAAAGAAAATCAGAAAAGAAAATCGGATAATACAGGTGTTAATAACGCTGCGAAGTGGGCTACGACTATTAATACGGCTAGCATTGTTTGTGAACAATGCCTAGCGTCAACTTATTGCGAACATCAATCAACAAACCGATTGGTTCTAGGCCGAGATGAAATTTCACATTAGTCGCATAAGCCGTGTGGCGGAAAAACAAATGAAACCACCTGCTATGCTATGCGAGGGCCAAGATGCATGCTAGCATATTCCATCGAGGCATTAGAGTCCCTCGTGGTTTTAATTTAAACAATCCTCCGTTAAAGCAGAATAGGGTGACAGATGGCGTGAGAATAAAATCGTTTGCGCTTCTTCTCCCAAATATGCAATTCACCTTTCGGCGGAGCATTCGTAAACTCCTGAATGAGGTTTATAAAGTACCCTGGCATTTGACTAATGGATGCAATTATGTCTCAGGCACGACCCAAAAATCGTTGCGAGAGGGTCACAGCACACAGGGGTTAAGAAAACATCAAAACGTGGTGTCAGATAGATGCCGCTGAATTTAAAATAAATGCCAGTGCGAATGCAGAACTGATGATGTGTGTTTTCGCACAGGACACACAATGTCAAATTAATCACTCCCCCGGGGGGGAATCAGCAGCGTACGGGGAGATTTATTGAATCTGAGACGCATTCGTCGTGATTGTACAGTGCTTTCATTGCCCTTCATTAATTTGAGCTTTAAATGTCAAACGTGATGGTTTTCTACCATGTTTTGGTTTGGCTTGGATGTGGTTCCTTTAAAGGGAAATTCCACTCAAACATGAGATTTCTGTCATGAATTACTCAACCTTAAGTTTTCAAACCCGTATACATTTATTTGTTCTGTAGGACACAATAAAGATGTTTGGAAAAATGTAAGCGACAGCTCAACTGACCACCATAATAGAACAAATTTAAAGAGAAGTCAAGGTGCCAGAGAACTGTTTGCATTCCTAAATTCTTCAAAATATAATCTTTAATCTAATATTAAATCTAAAATATTATTGTTCTACTATGGTAGGAAATGGTTCACCAAAATCTGTTGCTAACATTCTATTTATATTCCTGACAGAATTTCCCTTTCCTGTTCATCTCTTGAGGTTCTGCTTGAATTCTAAGCAAAACTGTAAATAAAAAAAGAATAACTCCCAGTCATTATTATTCCAGACGTATATTCAAGACTCATAAATAAATGCCATTTCTTATGCGTGTCCCTTTAACAGATGCAGTAACTTTCGCAAATTAAAAAAATATTGACTGTTTAGCTATTGATCAACAATCCCGGTTAACACGAAACGGTTACAACAAAATCAAACACACGCAAATCAAACTCGCTCGAAGCATCCTGTGCATTTTTGGTAAGATTCACAGTAACAATGATCTCAATCATATTAACTTTATTTGCAGGTGTTTGATTTAAGAAGTCTAATGGTCTCATGTTGCTCTTCTAATTGCTGACCGCTGTGGCCGCATCACGCTCCTAATTTCCCAAACTGTATGAAATAAACTCCAACATGCCTCAATGGAATGAGAAAATCCCTTTGTTTATTAGCGACAACATAAATATTTGTTTACCCCCATGCTTATCCAATAAGTTTTGTGCATGACATTAACGCATAGCATGGAGCGAGCGTGGTACACAGTGTTCTCTAGTGGGGCTCTCATTACAGGATATCAAATGGATGACAAAGAAACCTTTGGAGCATTTCTTTCGCTCTGTTCTGAAGTGTGTTAACCTTTAATGCAAAGCCGGGCTTAGCCTCTTTCCATTTTACTGTAATTGCCCACGCCGGGCGAGTGCATTCGGTTGAAAAGGTTATCGTCCTCGGATCCAGCTGTTGGTACAAAACAGGCCCGATTGAGCAGGTACAACAAAGGTGCGTCCACATGTGCTGACTAAATCAACCAGAGCGAAACAAAACCTCCGTAATGATTCCTCGCCTATTTTTAGATCGCCATTACTGGGACGAGCAGATTGCAGAATCTAATAACCCCCGGTGAGCGAGAAAGCCATGGTTAAGAGAGGAAATTGCTGGCAGGGAGGCATATTCCTCTGGTGCAGTGTTGATAAGTTTAGGGTGAAGGGTGAATAAGAGGTGAGGCCTGTTATCACTCGCCGCTGCTGGCTGTGGAGCCTGCAACACTGCTTGCTGGAGCCTGAAAATTCATTTTGACGGATGCTTCTCCTCTCTGGCAGTTAAGAGCGCGTCTGGGCGGGGAGGAGGTGGCTTGGAGGACTTCAGAGGTAGCAGTGTTTGCACTGAATACCATGTTGTGCAAACCCGCAATTTAAACTCTCACGCTGGGCAGCAAAGGTTAGCCCATGATATGCAGAATCCCCTGTTAGCAGTCTTACCCAAGAAAATCGTCACATATGGCAGATCTTAATTAGTAACGTTTAGTGATAACATCAGATGTCTTTAGTTGTCGTATATGACTATGGAATTGATTTTTATGCCCAAGGTTGACTGCATGCACATTGCACATATGTAATTCTATGGCAATATATCTATGTACAGTATATCGACTTGAAACAATACAATTTATAATAGTGTGGCTGGAAGGAGAGTTAAAGATAGAACCTCTTTGAATGTGAATTGCATACGCGTTTCTGACTTGAACTTGTTCAATCAATTTTTACTTGCCATTGCATATGCAATGATTCATAGTCATCCGGAAAAATGCTGAATCTATTTGTCAAATCGTCTGCAGCAATACAGTTGCGTAGCATGTGCAGCTATCCTATAGGTCACATGTTCAGTTCTACTTAAAATTTTCAGTAATGTAATTTCAAAATAGAATTATTTTGTGGGATATTTTTATTATCTTTGATAGCTTTTTTATTTTGTGGTATTGTGGTATTAAATATTTGAAAACTGTAGCGTGAATCATCTGGGTGGTGGCTTTAGTAGATGAGGTGTTTGCCAAACTATGTGCATGCCCGGTACAGATAATAGAAATAAGGTGTTTTTAGCTAAATTTGACAAACTTTGTGGTACTGTTTCTCTTTTAAGGCCTTCCCACATTGCTGGTGAATATTTGGCGCAAATGTTAGTCTTAATAACGTTGTACTAAAAAAACAATAGATTCCTGTGAAGCCCTTAACACGGAATGCAAACTTTCTTCCATCGAAAAAACAACGTTTTTTTCCGCCGACACATCTTCCGCCTTTAGCAAAACGAAAGAAACCGTCCAGTAAAAGGCGAGCCTTACATCATTTGCTGTGAAACAAAAGGGCCACGTGGTGACACTATTCATCGTAAACTGACTGTAAACCGTAAAAATGCAGATAAAACACAGCAGATCAGGTCACTGGCTCTGAGCAAAATAACGTTAAGAAATTGTACAGTTATGTATAATGATTTCAATTATATACTTTAATATTAACCACATATCTTTAAAATTATAATTATGTACTTTGTGGTATTTAGCTCCAAATAAATCGATGTTAAGCATACAAATTATATAATATTTAATATTTTCTGACTTAGAATCATAAAATCCTCTGTAGTTTTTTTCCATATAACATTTATAAATAGAGAGATGGTTATCACTGTAAATTAAGCCACAGTATTTAATAATTACATAGAACATGCCAAACAAGTTTGGGTCCAGCTAAAATAGATAATTATGTAATATATCCAATATCTATTATCTACATATATTTTTTTTGCGTTTTAGTTCAACGTTTCCTGTTTGATGCAAGTATGTCATGCTCATGTTGGATAGTAAAAAGTTTCTTGTTAAATTAAATATTCTGTCTCCAATACATCTTTGTTATAACATAATTGGTGTTTGATCATCAGAATTGACTAATCCTAAAATAATTTTTTATGTATATATATGCCATATTCTATATACAGTGGTAGTTAAGCTTGGACAGACAAATGGGAACGTAACCTGGTACTTTTCTTTAATGTATACAAAGAATGTCGGCCGATATATCGATATCTGTATTTTACTACCTTATATCGGTATCAGCTTCTGAAAACGGATATCTCTGGGGCTCTAGTTATAACCAGTCAGACCATTTTCTTGTAAAGATGAAGAAGTGAAAACAATGTAAGGTTTTCCCCACTCATTTGCATCCTCCAGGCCACCAGAGGGTAATTCATTTTTGCACCACCCTCCCAAACTGCAGGTGTCTTTCCCCCTGAACTGACAATCAGCGTCATTGTAGTCACCTGTCTAATGCCCTATATAAAGACTTTGTTTAACCTTGTTCTCTGTTCAGTCCTGAGCCTTTTTCCCCAATATACTAGCCCTGTGAGTTCATCAAGGTGATGCGAAAGTTTCTGTTACCCTTTTGAAATTGTCCTTGTTTTGAGGCCATTGTGTCTGTTTTAATTCCTGTACTTTTTGCTTTTCTACTTTGGTCTTTGAATAGTTTGGCTCTTACCTATAAAGAGACCCTGCTCACGTTTTTGTTGTAACTTTTTGAGCCTGTGTAAGTAAAGATCATTTTGTTTATGGAACCCCTTGGATCTGTGTGTCCCTGCTCTATTACTGGGCCTAAAGAGTTGCTCACACACTAAAGTTTGTCTCGAGCTGCACCAAAGCCAGAGTTTGATCCCCATTCAGAACGGGTTGTTACAGAAAGAAATCCATGTTTATTTGTCTATAATATGTATGACAATAAAAATTTTGCCGGTTGTGTTTCTCACATTGGCTCTTTGTGTGAAAGTTAAGTTTGTATGACATTCGTTTCACTATTTTGGTTTATCAGAAATATGAATGGGCCTCAACACACACAAATGTGAAGTTTCATTGGATTTTCTCATGTTGCAATGATAAGTGTATTTGCCATTCAACCAGAGCGGTCAGACATTACTTGAAACAAACGGTCACCTGACTTTCCTGAAAGAATTTTTCATTGCACTTACACTTTTTTTTTTTTAATGTAAGGGAACAGATAACGTATCCTTTTTTAGGATAAAACGTACACAAAGCCATAGAAAACTATTGAAAGTTTGTATTGAAAATGAAAGCTTTGAAATAGCTATACTTTACTATTTAGGTCAACTCTAATGTTTAATATTTGTGTATGCTGTTTCTAACTCTGCAATACATTAAGCCACATACTGCATGCCAGAATTATAAATTTTTTCTCTCTTCCTTTTAGAGAACAGAGGCATCAGTCTAAGGAAGCAGTCGTCCTTCAGAAGGAAGCTGCCCCGAAGCATGAGCGTCTGTCACTGGGGAGCGTCAGAGAAACGCATTCCCGCAACTCCCATAACCAGTTTGTCATCCCCCTCATAGGTCCTCCAAGGGAGGTGCATACACCCATCTGCCAGCTCAGAAACCCCTCAGGCTGTTGGTGACACATGTTTGATGTTATTAGTCGTGACCACCGTGCTTTGCTAAGCAGTCCCGCTCTACATCATGCAGTGGCGTCGACGACACTGCTGCCCCATCAAGATGACCTGGAATGTCAAGCGGTCGCTCTTCCGCACACATGTAGCAGGCCTCCTCTCGCTGGCCTCACTTTTCGCCCTTTTCCTCATCTACTGCCATCAAGATCTGCTGCAGGGCCGGAGCTGGTTGCGAGACAACCCCCTGGTTTACACCATGCGGGGTCTGCGTCCCCACAAGGAACGCGCCAAGGGAAACCAAAGCTCATTGCGAAGCCTCTGGAAAGACAATACGTACGTGCTGCCAAAACCATCCGTCAACTTCAATTTTAGTTCTCACCAGGTGGAGATCACTGCTCGAGGAATAGTAGGATTGGAGATATCGGCGAGCAACAACAACACGGATAGTAACACCAAGAGCTTGCACAGGGAAATGGGAGTGGGAGGACGGCTGGCAGCCCAACCTTATCACTGGGTGCTTAATGAACCGTACAAATGCAATGACAGCGGACCCTTCCTGGTTTTGCTAATTGCAGCAGAACCAAGACAGTTGGAGGCCAGGAATGCCATTAGACAGACCTGGGGGAACGAAAGCGTGGCTATGGGTTATGGGTTCGTACGCCTTTTCCTGCTTGGGATGGGAAAGAGACCCAATGTGTATCCTCAGAGCGCCATCGAGGAGGAGAGCACGCAGTACCGTGACATCATCCAGCAGGACTTCATGGACACTTATTACAACCTCACCATCAAGACGCTCATGGGCATGAGCTGGGTGGCACAGTACTGTCCGCATGCCCGCTACGTCATGAAAACGGACAGCGACATGTTCGTCAACACCGAATATCTCATTCAAAAGCTGCTTAAGCCAAACACAGCGCCTCGGCAAAATTACTTCACAGGCTACCTAATGAGAGGCTACGCTCCCAACCGCAACAAAGACAGCAAGTGGTACATGCCACCCGAGTTGTATTCTAGCGAGAGGTATCCTATCTTTTGTTCGGGGACCGGTTACGTGTTCTCGGGGGACATGGCAGGTAAAATTTACAATGCCTCACTGAGTATCCGGCGTCTTCACCTCGAGGATGTGTACGTGGGGATCTGCCTGGCGAAACTGAGGATTGACCCAGTGCCGCCACCAAATGAGTTTCTCTTCAACCATTGGAGAGTTTCCTACTCCAGCTGCAAATACAGTCACCTGATCACCTCCCACCAATTCCAGCCCAATGAACTCATGAAGTACTGGAATCACTTGCAAAGCAACAAGCACAATCCTTGCCTAAACATGGCCAGGGATAGGAGCGGGCGGACGCGGCATAGGAAGTTGCAGTGGGAGGGGCTTCGGTGATTGGCCAGGGCTCAGGGTAGCAGTAGCGTTAAGCATGTGTAGGGGATAGGGAAGAGCACAGCGTTTTTGGTATCGTCGATGAAAACTATTTTTTTATTTTAAATGAGATGTTATGTATCGTAAACCTGTTGCAGTCGTTTTGAAGGGTGGCAGAAGTTTTGTGCAATATATACCACGCACAGCAGAAAGGATGCGATGGTGGGATCGCCATTTTCAGGTGCCAATTATAAATGAGACTTATTAAAAGGGTTGTCAGAATTCCTCCTCAAGCGAAGGGCCAATTTTAATGAGATCCACACTGTTTCTGTATAAAAACGGGAAATATCATCTGGTGGTGTTTCTGTACTGTGACACTTTTCATTGATTCTCAGATCCGTCCACCCCTTGAAATAATGAAATGTTTGTTTTTATATCTACCTAAAACCTGCACATGGTTTACAGTAAATAAACCAAAAAGGTGTAACTGAAAGAATATATATGAAACGTGCATCATAGATGTCAGATATGATTCAAATGATATTTTTCAAAGCTTTACATTGACTAAATGCTGTATACAGGTCTGCCCTGGGTGAAGGTGCAGGTAAAATATTTATTAAATGTATTTCTTATGCACATTGACTTTTCGGATCTAGTTATTTCACATCGTTGGTTATGCATCTTCGAACCACATTCTTTGAATTTTGACACGATTTCTTGTACGATTGATTCAATGATCGGCCCTTGAGATGCCCAAGATTAGTCATATTTCCATCAAGTTTAGCATTATATCAAAAATAGATTTTATTGAAGACGGCAAGTCTAATAAAATAAACATTATCGCTAATAATTCATGTCTAATTGACTGTTACAGACAGTTGCACACGTCATTGGCGATATGAAAAGACGTCTTCTGTGCGAACATCTGCATAATTCATGCAAATATCTGAACGTTATGGAGAAATATCAACATTTAAATCACCATTATGTACTCATTAAATTAAAATGAGACTTGAAATTCTTGCAATCAGTCCCCAGATGGAAGCAAAGCCTAATGCTTTAATGATAAAGTAGAAAGCGATGCTTTGGGTCAAAATATATAATTAGCGGGGGGGCTCCACGAGACATTAGCGGAGAGTAATCTAATTAAAATTACGTGGGCAACATTTGAAGAGTTTATTCATCATATTCATTGCTCGTTTGTCTGTCCGGTTTTAATTAACTCTGTATTCAAGTGACTGCGATAACCACTGGATGCAGACTTCATATTGCGAGGCATTAAATCATAGGTGATGCCGAATGTTTTAATGATAAATTAAATGAACCGAATGAACTAAGATGTTGGATTAGCCAGAAAAGCAACAACAAAAAAATCATGTGAGCGATTCCAAGATCTAGTAACAAATTTCAGAATCATGGTTGCTTTTATCATATGCTGAATATTTGGTTCTTGAAGGGATCTTTTATGCCACAATTCAAATTCTGGCAAGATTTGCTTACTCTCTTGACATTTTAAATCTGTATGACTTTGTTTATTCTTAAGAAAACAAGATATTTTGAAGATAAGAGGGTGAAAGAAACACTCTTTGACTTGTGTAGAAACTGTGTCTATATAATTAAAGTCAATAGGGACCAACAGGTTTTGGCTATCGGACTTGTTTAAAATATCTTCTTTTGTGCAGAAAAATGAAAGGCATACATTTTTAAGTGGGTGTGAGGATAGTAAATCATCGCAGCACTAAAGTTTGGATTTGAAACATACTGATCAGTTGCATAAAAAGCCTTTGCAGAAAGCATTCGCTGAATGTGGATGAACATCAAAAGAAATGCTTCAGCCACAAATAACTTCTGCCTTATAGATATATATAGATGAAAAAACAGGAAGTCCGGTAAAAATCAAACTTGTGTGTTATATGAATAAAAACCATAAGGATCAGTTATTTAACTTAAACATGCTAAAATCCACTTTGCATTAAGGATCTGTGGAGTATAAATACAAAAGGAATACAACAATGTCAGTGGTTCGTTCTTTTAGTCACGAAAAACAGAAGTATGCATAAAATGGGAAATTTATGGAAGTGATGCAATGTAGTTTTCAACGGACACGTAAATGTTATATATATGGAAAAAAAAACAATGCCAGGAGATGGGTGCCTGATACCGAAATTCTTTAAAATACCTTATTTTCCGAATCCAGATCTTTTATAACGTTTACATATAGTTGTGTAAATCAAAGTGAGACTGGTTTATTTTGATTAATTAATTTAGTAATACTAACCAAAAAAATAACCAAATATACCACATTAAAATAAATGTATCACACTTAATAAGGCTCGAACAACAAAATATGTGAAAGGTCAAGCTCTGTGAATATTTTACGAATTATTTTGACATAATAAGAAACGGTAGACTGTTACGATGATCTTGATATTCAGGTCTTCATTAACAGTCATGCGTTGATCTCGAACCCATCTAATATGACCGGCAACACGGCAAACCGCCATTGCAATCCATTAAATCCTCATCTGTTCTTAAACATTTATCTTCCTCAATTAATAGAAAATCAAAGTTGTGGCCAAGGGCGAGAGGATAGAACAAACACAAGCGGCTCTCGTTCTCCGTCTCCCAATGCAATCACAGAGAAAGATTAGTGCACTTCATCCACAACAGTGATTTAGCAGAGAGAGAGAGAGAGAGAGAGAGAGAGAGAGAGCGAGCGAGAGCGAGAGAGAGAGAGAGAGAGAGAGAGAATGAGAAATAGAAGGAAAATAAGTGAGTGTGGGTGATGAATGAACAGGAAAGAGGCTGTGACTGATCAGTATTGAAAACCTGTGCTCCTCTAAACGTGTGAAAAGTGAACCCGGGGAAAGGGCCGTGATGTCCGGCATGATGGAGTGGGTCGCTGCGAGACGCATTTCCAGAAATATAGTGAGTGCAGGAGTGTGATAAATGTCCCAGCGCTGAAGCAAAGCCTATACCATAGAAACAAGAGAGACGGAGGAATATTGGCGTTATTGAATGAGCTCAGTTGTAATTCTGCATGCTCATTTATTACACCTGCAGATTTTACATTGACAGCTGTTGTAGAGCTTTACGCTGTATTTGGGATATGAGAAGCAGAAGACCAAACCTAAGAAAAAATCCATTATGAGATCTCTTTTAAAGTGATGTTTTATGTAAATGGTGTTAGCAATAACACGTCGTTTTAAACAAGTATGAATGTCCAGAACACAAAAGAAGATATTTTTAAGAACGTCCACTTACTTGCGTTGTTTTTGTGTCCCTAAAATCTAAGTGAATGGGTCTGGTTACAAACTCTTTTCAAAATATCTCCTTTTGTGTTCTGCTGATGAAAGAAAGTCATACAGGCTTGAAGTGTTAAGAGGGTAAATGATGACACATTTCTTATTTCTCGTTGACTTTAGGAAGGAAGATAAGTTGATGCATATCGGAAGACCTTCCAGTGCATTGGTTGTGTGTCCAAACAATAGAAGCGAATTGGAGCAGGTGCTGTTTGAATAACATTTTTCAAAATACCTTCTTTGGTGGTCACAGATGAAAGAAAGTCAGGGTTTGAAATGTAACGAGGACGAGTGAATGAGGACACAGTTTTTATGTTTGGATGAACGATCACTTTAATATCTTTTATTTCTATACATCAACAAAAGCAAATGAAAACTTTGCTTAAGGGGCTGGTTCGACAAAAAACGAATCATTTTACTCATCCTTTTATTATTTGTTTGACTTTCTTCTGCAGATCACAAAATCAACAAAAGTGAACAGGTTCCTCTTACCAGCATTCCTCAAAATATCTTTCTTGGGTTCTACGGATAATAAACAAGTTAAAAAAACCTTTATCATCGCCTTGTCTTTTCAAACCGGATTGACACTCTTCTGCGGAACTCAAAAGAAGATATTTTGAAAAAAGTCGTTGACCAAACCCATTCATTTCTGTTGTACGGAAACAAACCCAATGCAAGCGGATGGGGGCCTGTTATTTACATTCTTCAAAATATCTCCTTTCCCAAATCTATCTATATAAGCTTTACAACTATTTATCTTTAACTTTTATCCATAACAATCTCTTTAAGCTTTACAATTCCCATTCAGACTGCACTGAAAATTGTCTGATTGGTTTATTATGCCTCTAAGCGATTTTAAAGAAATGTAACCGACCTCCGACACATCTCCTAAACTGTGAAAGTTTTCCTCTGGTCCTCTTTCAGTGTTTTTGATGCTGAAACCTCGAAACATCTATCCTGTCCTAAAATAAAAAAAGACACCAAAGGATGTCTTAAAAAACACGATTTCTTCTTGTATGAGTTAACATGCTTATTTGATTGAAAGGATGCCAGGTCGGATTATTAAGGGTTTCCTGCCAACTAAAACGTGCAAGAATGTGCAGAAGATCTAAGGGTAATTTACCCAACATGAACATCAACATCAACATGAATATAAATGTCTTAACGCTGGAAAGAAGGTCTACGGCAGTGCAGGATTTCACTTGCAGAATAAATTGTGGGCCAGACGGGTCTGAAGCGTACCGATATATCCTTGTGGAACGTCGCCAAAGTACAACTGTTGTGATAGAACATACTCCTAGACTAGCACTTAAGACCAGCTCCTTTAAAAGACCACAATTTCTCTCAGCTGTAATGGCTGTGTTTTCCGGGAGATGTCCGAATGGAAAAATCAATGTGTTGATCTGCTTTGAGGTGTAGCGGCTGAGGACCGGCTTTCATAGGGTAACTCCCCGATCAAAGGCTCTTGAAAAGACTCGGACATTGTTTTTCGACACAGGAAACAAAGAATACTCTTTACGCACCAACAACCATAAGTAACATATGACGTACTGCCCTCATCTTTTAAACAACTTGAACCATTTGTAATCCAGTGACAACAAAAAAAATTCAAACGTCACATGCGATCGATGGCGGACGTTGGCTGTAAATATTCCTCTCCGGCTGTATCCCTCAATCCAACACTGCAAATTGAAATAATGATGGAAGATACGCTTAGTATCACGACATAACACAACATTCAAGCATGCATAACAATAAACGAGTGACGTTTTCAAAAGGCGTCACATTTAACGAGTTGCTTTGTTTGATAAATTTTTTCCAACCTAATGTGTCATCCATAGGGTCGGTTATACGGCTTGCTGTATACATTATATTTCTTTCTCAGAAGTAAATATTTATTTGAACACTTTTGTGTGTATCGTGTATCATGTGCAGCCAGACTCCAATATAAAAAACGGTGTGTTTTTACCATAAAAATAGTGATGTTGATGTTCATCAATACAGAATAAATATAAATTAAATATTTATTTGTATGGTTTCTCACAATCGAAGAAACGTCGTATGTAGGTGTAAGCTTAAAGTGAAAGTGTGTCATCGTTTTCACACTCTCTCGTCATTTAAAACACTGATGCACTTCTTTCTTTAGCTGAACACAAAAGAGGATATTTTGAAGAATGTTGGTAAACTGCAATGACACCCATTTCCTTTTATTGTATGGACAAGAACAACTCAAGCGTGGATGCTAACATTCCTCAAAATATCTTCTTTATGTTCTGCAGAGAAATAAAGACTGGTTCCAATACAGGCTTGAAATTATAAGCGTGTGAGCTAATGATGACACAATCTTCAATTTTGTGTAAAGTATCATATTAACTTTCTTAAATAAGTTCTCACGTTTTATTGGTCAAATAAATGTTTTTTCATTACTAAACTAGTATTTTATTTACTTAAATAGTTTTTGAAATGTATGACTGACTGAATATTGAAAAAGCATCTCCGGGTCAGACCTGCACTCACAATTTTACTGTGTTGTTACGTGAAACAATTTATACAAAAACAATTTTGGATATTTAAAAGCTTTAAAATTAATGAAATACACTTAAATACGTAAATGTATTATATATGTCAGCACAAAACTTAAATCTGATTCATTCAAAAAAGTTTTATTTGAATTCTCCAAATATATAGGTGTATATTACAAGTATATATTTTTCATATAAATGCCCTTTTTTAAATATTTTAAATATTTTAATAAAAATATTAGTACATTTAAGAGAAAGTAACTGTAACTTTTATTTAATTGATTTAATATTTTCCACTGAAAAATCTATTTAATGATTTTAAAAAATTATATTAAGTAAATATAAGTCTTCATTTTTGTGATATTTACTAACCCACATAAAATAGCTACTCGATAAAATATGAAACTATGAGCAAACGTTTGACCTTGAAAACTGTGGGTTATGCAAAAGTTCCCATATTAATAATTTTTCCACCATCTGTTTCTTTAATCTCAGTGGCATGTTGCATCATATAAAGTAATTCTCCTTCAAAAACCTCTAAAAGAGTTCAAATTGTAAGCCATGGCGGTTCAAACTGCAAGTATCCATGAATTTTTCATCATGTTTTTGATTGATTTAGTGGTCCACAGAGTCCACGCCAAAGCGACAAACCTCGGCCGCTTCGGATTGTAGCGAATCCATATTTTATGACCTTAGGTATACGCAGGAACTCCAAGACCGTCGTGGCCCAAACTCTTGAAGAAAATCCTCACAATACTCCCTTTGTCAATCTCAGCATTGGTATACGGTATATCATCCTCGTTCGGAATGATTGCTGAAGGATCTAATGCACTTACACATCACTTTCCAAGAAAATGCTTGATGTCTAGTGTAAGCCACTCATGGTAACAGCAGACCCCCTCCCGACAGATTCAAGCTGTCAGCTTCGTGCGAGACTCCATGCTTGACTGGTCGCCCCAGCATTTGTTTTTTTACTAGCCAGAATGTCTATCAGGGTTGTTATGCAGAAGAAGGCATCGTGGAGCTCCCTTGAGGTCTTTAAAAGGCCTCTAATGTCCAGAGCTTTCATTATGCGATCTAGAGGGATTTCCCTTAAGCTTTCTGGGACTTGGACGAGCACGGTATGTAGCGTACAGGTCAGACGAGTTCAGACGTTGCACTAAACCGCATCAAATTTTAATCATAATCATGAAAGAGGGAAGGCTGTCTGTTTTCATCCTTAACAGCACGATTGTAACACAATAGAATTGTCTTTTAAAGTGAATGTTGGATTAAAATAATTATATTTTGGCACATTTTGGTTTGATAGATTTAACAATGATTTTGCATGCCAGGTTTAACCGATTGAATTTAATGACTTAGTATTTGCAAAAAAGTGAGAGTATTATATATTATCTATATTATAGGGCTGGAAGTCGAATTCGAATGATCAAAATATCCCAATATGCGTCATTCATTACACAAGGAAATGTGTTATTTAAAAATTGAAAAAAGCACGAAGATTAAAAAACTTTAAGTAATATATAATTGAACAAATATGTTTATTGACGTAAACTCACAAGAATTCGTAACTGCATTGGTTATTATTTTTTATGGTTATATAAATATATATCGTCGCTATTCTTTCGAAACCTTGGAATATTTTGAAACGATCAAAAGATCATAATATGTAACATGCAATACAAAATAAATAAAAGATATTTTAAAAGCCCAATAGTCATATTTTTTTGCTTGATGCATAGCACTGAGATATGATTTGTTTCTCAGAAATAACGTACGTCGGCCTGATCTCATGGGAATTCGTAACTTTTGTACAAGGGGGCTAAGTCGTACGGCTCCTACAATGTACATCATTAAAAAATCATCCCATCCCTTAACCTAACGTCACCGATTCTTGAGCAATCATACTAAAATCGTAGGGATAAAATGGCCGCCTCGTAAAATTTTTGAGAACTCTAGTGAGATTGTGTTGTAAAAGTTGGTTGTACAATTACGAAGGTTATCGTTTATACTTTACTTTGTTAATTTGTAAGGTTTTTATATATTTATATATGGTTCTTCCAAAACGTTGGATGTTCGTGGTCGCTGTACATCAGTAAATCGAAAAAAACTTGATCAATACTTAATTCTGTGCTTTCAAAATTAACTCTTTTAAATGACCTTTTATTAATTAGATTTTTCTGACACACATAAAGAATGATCAATAATAATGATTTATTGCAACAAATAAAAATCGAAATATGGGGATACAATTTTTAAAACGCCAGCAGTGATATTTTAGTGTTATAAGAATGATTCTTTGCAAACTTTATTAATAAAATATGTATATGTATAATATAAAATAGCCTTCGGTGTTAACATGGCGTAAAAGCAACACATTTTTTACATATGGCACAATCTAACACGTTTTTGCACATTATATTTTCAAATCTCATACAGCATGGTTATATATGACAAATATGTGACCCTGCATGTGAAACGAGGCTAAAGTCTAAAAATCTAATTCGGAGAAAACGAGCATTAAATTTGATTTGACTAACAATTTTACCGTGATTTCAGTCGTTAACATGGTTTTACTCAGTCAATATTAAAGAAATCAATGTTATGTACTAACACATATAATGTTAACATCGTCTAGAATATTTATAAATAAAAAAGTTAAAATTAAAACACAATAAATCCGCTGAACGTGATTCATTACTTTTGCGTTGAAAAAAGTCACGTTTATTCTAAACTTTACCAAACAACTCATTTTCTTTTTGAAAATTCTAGCAAATTTTAGACCAAATTTGTTCGTGTAAAAGTCCATGTCATCCATGTCTTCTGCAGAAATTAAGAATTTCATGCCATCATCTCCAGGAAGATTTTGCCATACGGTCTAAGAGCCAATCAAAATGCAAGCTGTATTCCAGCCCCTCGCCGTTTCTCCGCGCCGTGTAACTTATTGCCATGTGCGGCGACCTTTGTTTCGCAAGGTCAGCCTCCAGAAGTAGAAAACTCACCATTTTCTCTTTCCTCCATCTTTTCTCTCCTCCTTCATCTCTTCATCCTCGCCCTCGCTCTTTGGATAATGAAGTCAAGTGTTTGAAAAGCAAAAGGCAGCGTTCTTGGTTTTATGATAATCGGCCCATCTGTCATTCCATAAATAAAGCGGATCTCCTCCACGGTTGGTCGCATCCAGGAATGACAAGACAAACAAATGACTTCCTTTCCTCTGCAGACAGGGTTTCAACATACATAAGAACGTACAAAGCTGGCCTTCTTGGAAATATCTTGTGTTGAATCACAAGCTTTGGGGAATGTTCGAAAATCCGAGTTTCGGAATACTCGTATGTGTGTCACGATAGAGGAGCTATTCTTGGCTCAGGCATGTTTATGGATGGGTGACTGCTTGAAATTTGTACGCCGGAGGGAGGACGGTCGGATGCAGGTAGCCTTGGTGTTTAGATCCACAGAAGGCTCCAGAGTAACTGGGCTGTTGCATTGCCATGGTAACCAACCATTGATCCGCAGAGTTGTGGTGGAGGGGGGCGGCGGCAGTGAAAAAAAGTGACAGAGCACATCATGGCTCTCCAGAGAGAGATGGAGAGAGATTGGCATATAGAATAGAGGTAGACACCTGTGATGGAGTGAGACAGGAAATAAGAGACTATGTGTGTTCTTAAATAGACAGCGAATAAAGTCCATCTTTTTTGGATGCTTTTTTAAAACCCCTCTTAAGTCAGATTAAAAATATATGCTTGGAATGAAATGAAATATTGATTTTAAAGAAAGATGCATTTTGGGATGAATGTTACATGATAAATGTCTGCCCATGTGTGTATGCAGTATATGTAACAGAAACCATGTTTAATATAGACCAATTCGCAAGATCACAAGCGGTCCGGTTTCACTTTTATTTTTCCAAGTCACGGCAGAACACAAAAGAAGATATTTTAAAGAGCGGTTGTAACTGGCACCTTTTCACTGGCACTGATGTGGGGCTATACAATGGAAGTGAATGGCTGCCGATGCTGTTCGGCTCCCAAAATTCTTCAAAATATCTTCTTTAGTGTTCTGCAAAAGACAGAAAGTAATACAGGTTTGGAATGACCCATGGGTCACCAAATGGTAATTTCTGGGTGAACTTTTACTTTGCTGCCGTACTCATTGGCATTACAATATTATTAACAAAATGAAACCAACATTTTTTTTAATTGATTTATATTTCTTCATCTTTTATAATTAATAATAATTCTTATAATTTATAATCATTTTCATCATTTGTAATTTATTTTGGTTATAATTTAATTTAGGAATAATGGTTTTTTTATAAATATTGTCGCTCTTCTTTCTAAACCTCGGATGTTCAATAAAAATACAAAAAAATTCCATTAAACGTCAAAGTTTACAAGCATTTAGAAATACTTTTTTGGGTTAGATTTTTATGACATACATATGGGGTGACTAAAGATGATAATTATTGGCAAAAATAAAAATGATAAATATGTATATACAAGATTTCAGAAGGACAGCAGCGATATTTGAAGCATATTTACATGTTATTATTGCATGCCATATTCTTTAATATAGTAACGCTGGTATATATATTTCAAACATTTTTAACGATTTGTTCATTAGTAAAGTGCATTAAACTGAAATCCCAATTGTCTCGCTGAATGTGATTCATTTCTTGTGGGTCGAGAAATTCTATCCAAAAAAAAAAAAACTTCTTTATTGCTTTTGATTTTGATAACTATAATTGTCTAGTGAAACTTTATAACAGCATGAAACATAGCATAAAACAGAGCATTTTACATTGAAGGCATACAACAGAATGAAAGAAAGGCCAACTTGCAACAACAAGGTCGTGTCTTGTCTCCCAGGAATTACACATTCTCAGAAACTTATAATGCAATGAAAGTTTCTATTGATAAAAGTGTCAGCCTAATGCATAATTGATAATGCACATTGTTAAAAATGTATCACGAGAGCTTTCAAAAATGTGTACTATTTGACATAGAATTGCAAGTACAGGAGATCACATTGAGCTGAAAGAAAAAATTTCATCCATATATCATTGAGCTATGCAATATCCCATATTAGCTATTTAAGTCTACCAAATACGGATAATACAAGAGCATTCTTTTCAAATTTATCATGATATTCATTCCATCGGCAGCAGCTGAACTGTTACCCGTTCAGAGGAACCCGGCAGCGGTGATATGAGGTGACGGGGGAAACGTGTCATTTACCTGTGATGTGTTTTACCGTGAAAAGAAGATTATTGGAGCGGCGATAAGGAGATGCTGCAAGGTCAGCGTAATTCCTGCTTGAGATAAAGTAGTCAAGCTGTTGGCGGGCTGAAGAGGCCTCTGAAGCCAACTGATAAAAGCTCTCGGGATGAGAAGCTCCAAGGTGGAAAGGTACCGATAACATAGATGAGACCTGAGATGCAGGACCACCTATTTGAGAGGAAATGAAGGTGTGAGCAAACAAGTGCCAGATTGACGTGAACCGAGAGCACTATCAAAGTGTAAGCATTTGACTTTAAGTGAAGTGAGGGTTTCGCACAAAAACAACACTGTTTCTGACTCATGTGCTACTTTTGATTCACAGCGGAACAAGCCTTGTCCTTTTGTATTGCGGTACGGCCTCCATGACATATTACTTTGTCTTTCCAATCAAACCATGATTCACACCTTTGTCACACCTGTTCCTGTCCAATTATGGTGGCGCTACACTCGGGTGGAGGTGTCTATTTCCGCCAGCGACTCTTTGGGGTGTATTCCATTTGCCGTCTTGAATGGACACCAGTGGATTACGGAGATCAAGAAGCTGTGAAATCCCTTCTGAGACCTTGAACAACCAGGATCACTAGTGTGTGCCTTTTCAACAAATGCCACCAAGGGCAACCCATCCTTCCCGAATATAGAGCGGAAACCCTCTCCGCAGGATTTCACTTAAACACAGTCAGCAGCGGTTCGTCCTTTTCGAGTGGATTTGAAGGGCTTTTAAAATCTCTCGATTACATGCTTTCATTATTATTATACATTTTAGGCGCTTCATAAAATAGATTATGTATTGTAAACAAGTTTAAGTTAACTGTACTTTTTTAAAGCCGCAAGCTTATACTGGTTTTAAGTTGAGCTTTAAAGGACTGTTTTGCTGAAAACGTGATTTTGACTCCAGTGTTAAGAAACTTGCAATTCCATGCTTCGAATACAGATGGCGATGTAGAGTCGAGGGAAGAATTTTTGCGTAAAAATGTCCAGAAAACAACACGGTCGTTGTGTCATAACTTTGTTAACAAATTTTTCCAACAACAGGAAGGTTTCTACACCCGATTTGCGCAAAATATACACAATGTTATCTTGACACAAATATGTACGACGTTTCCATTTCAATTTGAATTTGATTTTTGACAATTTTGGGCTTGATTTGAAGCCTCAAAATTATTTGTTATGAACTCAAAAGTTGTTTTTAACTGTTTATGTCGGATCAATAAAATTGCAAGGCGTCTTCCCTGGTTGAACTCATAATGTTCGTCTACAGTGTTAAAGGCCGGTCGACGTGACAAAGTGCAGTAACCCTCTCTAACGAAATGCCACATCGAATCGGCAAAACAAGCTTCTCGGACTTTCTCGGGAAGGGGACGTTAGTTGGCTCTGACAGGAGGGTGGAATCACTACTCAGTGAGGCGAGAAATTATTGGGCCAGCACCCACTCTTCCATTGAACTCAATTGAAGCATCATTCCATCACCGCGCCAATCATTTTAAGAGCGGGCAGCAGATCTCGTACGAACGTCGGCAAACGACACAGCGACGATAAATATAAGACACCCGCCTTCCCTCCAGCAGCACTAGTTTTAATAAGGCGGTGAGTGTAATCAGTGGCCTCAGTATTGCCTGCCTCTATATAGCGAGGGATGATTGTCCGCCAGGGACTGTGATTTATGAGGGCCGTCGCTTCTTGCTTGATTACATGGCTGCTCCGTGAATGCATGCGGCAAACAGACGTCAAATAAGACGGGCACATTCCGATGACACAATACTGAGAAGCCCGTGGGCGAGGGACGTCTGAGGCCTGACGTAGATGCGAAGACACGCATGGGGAAATGCGTTCAGGAGTGGGGATGAGAACGCATGCGCCATATTTCTGTGAATGGTGGCACTCACAATCCTTCTCAATAAGAAGATAAAGCAAAGACAGAAACGAATCTCTGGGGAAAGGATAAGTTTACCTAGAAATAAATGTCATCGTTTGAGTTGTTACAATTCTCTTCTTTTTGTTGAAAACAGAAAAAGATATTTGAAAAAAGGTGTGTAACATAACAGAAATTTAATTTGGAGGATAAATGGAGGAACAAGTGGAGGTTCTATAAAAATTATAGGCATACTTCCACCAAAAGGTAAAATTCTGTCATCATTAACCAATCTTTGAGGTGTTCCATGTCTTTGTTCTGATGAACACAGAGAAAGATATTTTGAGAAATGTGATATAGCCAAACCTTCCAGGGACCCCATTGACTACCAAAGTAGGCCAAAATACTTTTGATTGTTTTTGTTTTATCGGGCAGACAGAAAACAAAAAAGATTTTTTCCTCCTGTTTGGTCAATGGGGTTCAAGAACAGTTTGGTTAAAAGCATTCTTCTAAATATAGGTCTCTGTGTTCAACCAAACAAAGATCTTTTTACAGGTTTGGAGGAACAAGAGAATTATCCATGTTAGAATTTAAATTTTATGGGTGGACTATCCCTACCTTTAGGAACCTGTCAATTCTGACATCATTTGCATATTTGGACAAACGTGATGAAACCGAACCATTCTTGGAACGCCTTGACTACCATAGTAGGAAAACATCACAGTTTTTCTTTTCTTCTGTTTGACCCCCAAGTTAGATATTTAGAAGAATGCAGGACAGCAAAATACCCTGCGGTCATTTTGACTTCAATTCACTTCTTTAACAATATTAATGGGGATAAAGTTGGGGCCATTAAACTTTAATCAATGTAACCTCTAAATAATGCAACGCTTCTTTGGTTCCTGCAATCCTGAAAGAAAGGAAGGAAGGTAGGAAGGATGGATGGATGGAAGTAAAAAAAAATGTAATGTGTGACTAAATAACCTTATGATGGATGTCTGACACTTTTAAAGATTCTTGTTGGTTAATGCACAAGGCTTTGTGGTTAAAAATCAATTGGCCAGCACGCGTCAAGGTGGCACCTTTTGCGAAGACAAGATTAGGGAGCATCGTTAAATCACTTGTCACGAATAGGGGGAAATATCAAGGGGGAACGGATTCATAACAATAACCGTCATCTCTTGTTGCAATGAAAGCATTTCATCGAATGTCAGAGCGACACCCCATGGGCAGAAACAACCCTTAAGAGGCCTATTTTATTTATGACCTACCCTTATGTAAACGAAACGTCTTTGAAATGTTAAATTCTGAATATGTATTTAGATATGTGCACAAGTTTTTTTTTAAATGGGCCATTACGTAAAAGAGCAACCTTACAATACACTTTTGATTCTATTTATAGCACAGATATCAACATTTGATGGTTCAGATGCCCACGTCTCTGTTTAAATTTGAAACTTTTTTTAATAGTCATGTAAGGAATGTAACCAGGACTGTCACATCCATCACGCTACATATTCTTTACAAACAGATGCATAAAAAATAACATTTAATTACTATTTCTATTCTATAAAGAGACATATCCCTTGTCAAGTTTTTGGGTATTAATAAAAATTCATTTGTCATCTCCCTAAAACCATATTTTTATCAAGTCCATAATGCATGTTTATTCATTTTTTAAATAGAACTTTTGCATAGACGGATATTTTCCTGTTGTTTGGACTCGGTCAGAGGTTCTGTAAAATGTAAATAGATGGTTCAGTGTATGGTGAACAAATCCGTATTCTTGGTGATTTTTGAAACATCCCGGAATTGCTCAAATACAGTGCTTTATTATTAAAAAACAATTGTGAGTATGAATCTGACACATATGAGCTTACTTTTGATTGAAAACATGGGTAACAGTTTCGGACAGAATCATTCTAAGCTGTCAGGTTGAATTCACCCTGCTTTAGTTCCCCATGCTATAATATCATTATTTCCTCGTCGTCGAAAAACACATCAGCGGTATAAATTTGACACACAAGGTTTGTTTCCTGTTGAACACAGGGGTAACAGCATATGACAGGAACGTTCACAGCTGACATTATGCGTCCCCCCTGATATGATGGACAAAGTTAGGGATGGCAGGGTAAAAATCTATCTTATATGGAATCAAATAGGCAGTATGAAGACAGGTTGGTAGGTGTCTTATTGACATCAGGGAACAGAATATGACCGTAACATTTCCAGCTGTCAGGATGCATGTCACCTGCCAAGTTTAAGGATAACCCCTAAAAAATATATGTTATTTCTTGTAGTTAAGCTATACTCTGTAAATTGAAGTCAAAGTGTTTCCCTTTGGACAGATGCAGAACACAAATGGATTATTCTGAGCAAGCAATAGAGCCATCTTGTGGCAAAAACAGGCACTTGAATTTCTAAAAAAAGTCATTTAAAAGATAAAAAATAAATAGCAATTTTGGAATGATGTCAAAATGCTTTTAATGTACCGCTAATGTTTTTTTTAAATCATTTCTTAATCTTACAGATATATAATATGGGGTATCAGTAAGACTTCTTAGGGGAAAGTCATGGCATAGTACTTACAGAGTTTGACTCCTTACCCTAGGGTTGTGGGTTCGAGTCTCGGGCCGGCAATACCATGACTTAGGTGCCCTTGAGCAAGGCACTGAACCCCCAACTTTTGCCCGGGTGCCCTGGCATGATTGGCTGCCCACTGCTCTGGGTGTGTGTTCACGGTTGGTGTGTGTGTGTGTGTGTGTGTGTGTGTGTGTGTGTGTGTGTGTGTGTGTGTGTGTGTGTGTGTGTGTGTGTACATTACTGTGTGTGTGCACATTGGATGGGTTAAATGCAGAGCACCACTTCCTATGGGTCACCATACTTGGCTGTATGTCACATCACTTTCACTTTCATTTATGTGATACATGTTTTTTCATTAATGTTTTTTTGTTGTTTCAGTTAACAAATCTGTTTAGATCTTCAAAAAAAGGAGTTAAGATTAATTAAGATGCAATGTCAAAGTCGTTAAAAACAACACGTTTGAAACTAATAATATATTTCCTGCCTTTTAATTAGTTTTTTGGGCATTCTCCGTATTAACACTTTATTGCACTTTAAGTTGGATCTGTAACTATTAATGTAATGTATATTTCTCTGTATACTGTTGCAGATATACCCTCATCAATGTTATTTTATATATATATATATATTTGATGGATATAAATCAAATGCAAATTTCATATATAATATATATATGTTACTAGGTTATTTATATAAATATATTTGGTATTATTTCTGCTGTCTGAACCACTTCTCATGCTTGCTATTTACTGGTCATGATTTTATTGTTTATTAAATATTTATTAAATATTTTAATTTTCGTCAAGAAATAAATTTGATGCAAAAAAAGTAGGCCACAGAAATGTATAGCTCCTATAGTTCAGAGATCAGTTAAAAATTTTCTTTAGTTTTAAACTAAAATCATTTTTTATTGGTTTCATCAAATATATATAAATATATAAAAATATATAAAAATAAAAGATAAAAAAATATTTATCGGCCTATATCGGTTATCATTATCGGCTTCAATTTTCATGTTGTGTACATAAATATATATATATACATACACAGATTGAATCTAGTCTTTAATAAATAAATTTTTTAACGTTTAAAATAAACACAATATGATTATGTGCCAATAGAACAGCAAAATCCTAATCAGGATTAACAAACCGTTGAAATTATCATGCGGTTACTGTTACTTTTCTCAGTTTTCGCATACATGGACCAATCACAGTCGTTTATGGTTAATCCTAAATCTTTTTGTAGAGTAAGAGTTTTCCTTCAAACATAACCCGTTTAATTTTACATCCTTCGTCGTAAAAGTGTAGCCTCGTATGATAAACACAAAAAATAAAAACAAATTTGTTACCCGAAACGATCAGGACGGGCTGATGACGTCATTCGAGGGGCGGAGTCTGCGTGGACGTCATTTGAATGAAGTTCCGGTTGAGAGGTACGCACGTGTTTTACAACAAACATTCCGCTGTTGTTGTTGTTGTGTTTTGACTCTTAAGATGTCTTATCGTTTATGGATCAATGCTTTTTATTTCCTTCCGGTTCAAATGTTAACCAGAGGCTGTCTGTCCAGACACAAACCTGCTTATGAAATCCAAAGGTCAATAAAATAATTATTTATTAGCAATGGTTTATTAAAATAGCATTGATTGTAAAAAATAATTCGGGGTATGGTTTAAGTGGGGAGGGGTGTTGGTGTAAGGGGGGTAATGGTTTGGGGGGGTGTTGGTGTAAGGGGGGTAATGGTTTGGGGGGGTGTTGGTGTAAGGGGGGTAATGGTTTGGGGGGGGTGTTGGTGTAAGGGGGGGGTATGGTTTGGGGAGGGGTGTTGGTGTAAGGGGGGGGGGTTATGGTTTGGGGGTTGTTGGTGTCCTCAATGGATGATACAAGTGAACCTACTTTAGGCTAAGAAAGGTCATCAAGAGTTCAACTGAACTCCTGTGGGATCTGATGAGATTACATCTATTTTCCTCCCAGGAGCCAGACATCGAGTGTGGGGAAATGCCTGATGTAAACCTGCAGTCTTATTGTATTTCATCTGCATTGACACTCCTTGCATGTTCATCATGTCTTCTGTACAGACCTGTCATCATCACAAGGTTGTTTGTGTGTGCATGTGTTGTGTAACTAGTGCTGGAGTGTCATGGTTTTGGTTTTGTGTTACAGAATGGGAAACTTCACATCCTCTGCTCCCGGATTGTCAAGCTCGGCGTGTGCTCGGTTTGTCCAGGTAAGATCTGCAAGACATCTTTAAGACGCCTGTCAATCTTGTTGTATAGGATATGTGTGTATATGTGGAGGGCAAAATATTGTTTAATGCATGCATGTATTTTCAAAACATACAAAATATGTATTTGAAGAAAATATATCGCCAAAAGTATTCGCTCACCCATCCAAATAATCCAAATCAGGGAATTCAACTCTCGCTCTGAATGCTTCAGCATACCGAGACTTTTTGGACCATGCTCCCATGTTTGTGGGAACAGTTTGGATCTGACCCCTTCTTCTTCCAACATGACGTCAGTGCACAAAGTAAGATCCATATAGACATGGACGACAGAGTCTGGTGTGGATGAGCTTGATGGGTCTGACATCAACCCGATGGAACAGCTTTGAGATGAATAAGAGAGGAGACTGAGAGCCAGACCATCTCACCCAACATCAGTGTGTGACATCACAAACGCTCTTCTGAAAGAATGGTCCAAAATTCCCATAAACACACTCCTAAACCTTGTGGACAGTCTTCCCAGAAGAGTTGAAGTTGTTATAAAGGGTGGACCGACATATGGAACCCTATGGATTAGGAAAAGTCAATTTCACCTTTATTTATATAGCGCTTAAGACAAAATACATGTAACAAGAAAAGTATGTAACTTCCTATGTGAGTCAATGCAGGTGAGCAGATGCTTTTGGCGATATATTGTAATTTTGGACATATATTTTTGGGCCATTGTTTGTACATTTTGTAATATATTTTAAAATATTTTTTTATCCTATACAGTCTGTATGATGTTTTTGATTTACAACAGCTTTCCTTAAGCAGATGATCTGACACCGCAAATGTTTTCTAGATGTGCAATGTTACACCTATTCTACACACGGTTGATCTTCACTATATTTGGAATAGGCAGCATTGAATCCAGTCTTTAATAAATCACCTTTTATTTTTTTAACATAGGATGTTGTCTCCACAAACTGCGTTGTGATATTCTCCAAGACCACATGTCCTTACTGTAAGATGGCTAAGAATGTTTTCAGTGAGATTGGGGCTTCGTATAAAGTCATTGAATTGGACGAGCACAACGATGGTCGACAGCTTCAAGAGACTTTGGGGGCAATGACAGGTGCCCGAACGGTAAGGGTCGTCTTTATTTGAGGTTATTTTAGACCGGGATCAAAAACATGTTATGGCCACGGCTATTGTATAAAATAATCGTACGTATGTGTACAGTATCCTATTTCATCTAAAAGAATTTGGTTTATCGCCCTGAATACTTCTTGTCAAAAGTAAGGGGTCACTTGAGTGAAATGTTTCTCATTGGTGTAAAAACTTTTCATCTTGAGGTGTATGCCTGAGTATATGAAATGAATGTAATAGACAAAAATATAATATAGCAAATGTTCATGTTTTTCAGGACAAAACGTACATTTTATTTAATAAAATTGTTTTTTGAAATGGATGACTGACTGAATATGGAAGAAAGAACAGCAAATAGGAACGCTGAATAGACGGGACCACTTTAAAATTCTTCATATGCATAATGAATACACAATGTGTACCATATACATCCTTTATATTTTTTCAGGTGCCGAGGGTCTTTGTTAATGGACAGTGCATTGGTGGAGGATCCGATACGAAACAGCTTCACCAGCAAGGGAAACTTCTGCCACTCATTGAACAGTGTAAGCTATGCTGTGAAGGATCAGAAAACAGCCAACCTCAACCAACTCCATAAAGATGTTTTACGGCATGATGTGTTAAACGTACTGTATTGTTGCAATAATACAAAAAAAACTATCTCTGCCAAATTGACATAAGTGAGTATGTACATATACATGTTTTTCTTTATTTATGTTTTAAAGGTCACAGCTAAAATACACAGATACTGCGTGTTTTGCTGCCAACATCAGACTCCAATTGTACTATGTCTTATTTGTTATTTAAGGTGGACTTAAAGAAACAAAGGGCTACATAGCTCTATCACACTACTCCTTTGTGTATGAAGAGGTTTAGATGAATGTCTTTTTTGAATATCTGAAATTGCTCAATGTGATCAGAAAATGATTGAAAGTATTCACGAACACTTTCAATAGTGATGTCATTTAGGTTCAACATACATGGGCAGTTCCATGGAAATGTCAACCTCACCATGAAGATATTTAGCTTTTACCAAAGGATTTAAGTATACTTATAGCACAGATATGAACAATGGTTTTTCAAAAACCCATGTGAGGTCTCTTTTTAATTTTGAGAATTATTCATGTTTGGGTGCATGATGGTAACGTTGGGGCTTTTTTTCAGGATTGTCACAACCATAACGCTAATTTTGCTCATAAATGCATACATGAAAATATTTTTATTATTTTATGTTTTATCCCATTTGTTGGATATATAATTGTTCGATTTCACATAAATCTTAAGAAGTTTGTTGTCTCCCAAAAACCCTTTTCTCCTACTTCCATAACGCAACCTTATGTATCTATTTAAAATACAACACTTAAAAACAGACTGAAGTTTTACTGATGTTTAAACACCATCATCAAGGGTTTTGTATATTATAAAAAGTTGGTTCAGTATACCAGTTACAATTACTTTTCATTTTAATCTGTACGACTTCGTTCCTCCCCGAAACACAAAAGAAGATATTATGAAGAACATTGGAAACATTGAATTGTATTGGTTTTGTCTCCATAATAACCAATAAACCATAAAAACTTTATCTTGAAATGTTATTTTTGTTTTGCGTAACTCGGTGGTTTATTTATAGTTATAAATAAGTTATGTCCATGATTTAATTCTTTGATGTCAGCTTGTTGCTGTTAGTTATTATGGATATAAATGTCTGCTAAAAGTTATAATTTTGACGTCATAAGCAAAGCCACTTTTCGATAACAAACTGTCTTCAAAATTGTGTTCGACATAAAAGTTAAACGTATTCGTAACACCACTAGAGGATGAATAACCTAGGACACCATTCTTATTTATAGGTGAGCTTTTACTTTAAGAACTCAACTCTATTTAATTTTTAAAGTTTTATTATTACTATTATTTATTATCATTA
The DNA here is from genome assembly GCA_033220385.1 of Triplophysa yarkandensis. Classification (NCBI taxonomy): domain Eukaryota; kingdom Metazoa; phylum Chordata; class Actinopteri; order Cypriniformes; family Nemacheilidae; genus Triplophysa; species Triplophysa yarkandensis. Next base: position 2,999,856 of record CM065674.1, read on the forward strand.
CTATTATTATTATTATTATTACTCAAGTACCAAAAATAAACTTTTTTATATAACCATGACTTTAATAATAAAATATTTCTAAAATATTCTATAACATTTTTACACTCTTCTAACTCCAAAAAAACAAACAATGTTATTCTTTTGCAAAACAACACAAATTAAAAAAGTAAAATAATGTATCAAAAAGTTTGTGCTACTCCTCACCACGTGGTGTCGGTAGTGTGTGACGTTGTCTAAACGCGACACGCGTAGCAGAAGAGTGACGCATGTCGAAGGGAATGCCGGGAAATTATTGTGCGCGTGAAAACCGCTGCGCGAGCACACATTCCGTTCACAACACAAGAAAATATAGTTTGAGAAATGTCGGGAAGTGCAGGGGAATGGTGTCTTATGGAAAGCGACCCGGGAGTTTTCACAGAGCTGATAAAAGGCTTCGGTGAGCACTTCATGTTTGTATACAGAAGCATTTCTTTATTCTTCATCATTCATATGAACTGTTGGTGAGTACACACGCTTGTGATGCTCGAGCTCATCAGAGTTCAGTGATCATTCTGATTGACAGCTGACTGTCTCTAATACACACATGTGTCAACTTGTTATTCTGTTATTCTTTTATTCCTTTATTCTATTATTATTTTATTTCTTTATTCCTTTATTCTGTTATTCCTTTATTCTTTTATTATTTTATTTCTTTATTCCATTATTCTGTTATTCCTTTATTCTTTTATTATTTTATTTCTTTATTCCTTTATTCTGTTATTCCTTTATTCTTTTATTATTTTATTTCTTTATTCCATTATTCTGTTATTCCTTTATTCTTTTATTCTTTTATTTCTTTATTCCTTTATTCTGTTATTCCTTTATTCTTTTATTATTTTATTTCTTTATTCCTTTATTCTGTTATTCCTTTATTCTTTTATTATTTTATTTCTTTATTCCATTATTCTGTTATTCCTTTATTCTTTTATTCTTTTATTTCTTTATTCCTTTATTCTGTTATTCCTTTATTCTTTTATTATTTTATTTCTTTATTCTGTTATTCCTTTATTCTTTTATTATTTTATTTCTTTATTCCATTATTCTGTTATTCCTTTATTCTTTTATTATTTTATTTCTTTATTCTGTTATTCTGTTATTCCTTTATTCTTTTATTATTTTATTTCTTTATTCCATTATTCTGTTATTCCTTTATTATTTTATTATTTTATTTCTTTATTCCTTTATTCTATTATTCCTTTATTCTTTTATTATTTTATTTCTTTATTCCTTTATTCTGTTATTCCTTTATTCTTTTATTATTTTATTTCTTTATTCTGTTATTCCTTTATTCTTTTATTATTTTATTTCTTTATTCCTTTATTCTATTATTCCTTTATTCTTTTATTATTTTATTTCTTTATTCCATTATTCTGTTATTCTATTATTCTTTTATTATTTTATTTCTTTATTCCTTTATTCTGTTATTCCTTTATTCTTTTATTATTTTATTTCTTTATTCCATTATTCTGTTATTCCTTTATTCTTTTATTATTTTATTTCTTTATTCTGTTATTCTGTTATTCTATTATTCTTTTATTATTTTATTTCTTTATTCCTTTATTCTGTTATTCCTTTATTCTTTTATTATTTTATTTCTTTATTCCATTATTCTGTTATTCCTTAATTCTTTTATTATTTTATTTCTTTATTCTGTTATTCTGTTATTCCTTTATTCTTTTATTATTTTATTTCTTTATTCCATTATTCTGTTATTCCTTTATTCTTTTATTATTTTATTTCTTTATTCCTTTATTCTATTATTCCTTTATTCTTTTATTATTTTATTATTTTATTTCTTTATTCCTTTATTCTGTTATTCCTTTATTCTTTTATTATTTTATTTCTTTATTCTGTTATTCCTTTATTCTTTTATTCTTTTATTTCTTTATTCCTTTATTCTATTATTCCTTTATTCTATTATTCCTTTATTCTTTTATTCTTTTATTTCTTTATTCCTTTATTCTGTTATTCCTTTATTCTTTTATTATTTTATTTCTTTATTCCTTTATTCTATTATTCCTTTATTCTTTTATTATTTTATTTCTTTATTCCTTTATTCTGTTATTCCTTTATTCTTTTATTATTTTATTTCTTTATTCCTTTATTCTATTATTCCTTTATTCTTTTATTATTTTATTTCTTTATTCCTTTATTCTGTTATTCCTTTATTCTTTTATTATTTTATTTCTTTATTCTGTTATTCCTTTATTCTTTTATTATTTTATTTCTTTATTCCTTTATTCTATTATTCCTTTATTCTTTTATTATTTTATTTCTTTATTCCTTTATTCTATTATTCCTTTATTCTTTTATTATTTTATTTCTTTATTCCTTTATTCTGTTATTCCTTTATTCTTTTATTATTTTATTTCTTTATTCCTTTTTTCTATTATTCCTTTATTCTTTTATTCTTTTATTTCTTTATTCCTTTATTCTGTTATTCCTTTATTCTTTTATTATTTTATTTCTTTATTCCTTTATTCTTTTATTATTTTATTTCTTTATTCCTTTATTCTATTATTCCTTTATTCTTTTATTCTTTTATTTCTTTATTCCTTTATTCTGTTATTCCTTTATTTCTTTATTCCTTTATTTTATTATTCCTTTATTCTTTTATTTCTTTATTCCTTTATTCTGTTATTCCTTTATTCTTTTATTATTTTATTTCTTTATTCCTTTATTCTATTATTCCTTTATTCTTTTATTCTTTTATTATTTTATTTCTTTATTCCTTTATTCTGTTATTCCTTTATTATTTTATTTCTTTATTCCTTTATTATTTTATTCCTTTATTCTTTTATTCTTTTATTTCTTTATTCCTTTATTATTTTATTTCTTTATTCCTTTATTATTTTATTCCTTTATTCTATTATTCCTTTATTATTTTATTCCTTTATTCTTTTATTCTTTTATTCCTTTATTATTTTATTCCTTTATTCTATTATTCCTTAATTATTTTATTATTTTATTATTTTATTCCTTTATTATTTTATTCCTTTATTATTTTATTCTTTTATTCCTTTATTCTTTTATTCTTTTATTATTTTATTCCTTTATTCTATTATTCTTTTATTCTTTTATTCCTTTATTATTTTATTATTTTATTCCTTTATTATTTTATTATTTTATTCCTTTATTCTATTATTCCTTTATTATTTTATTCCTTTATTATTTTATTATTTTATTCCTTTATTTTATTTCTTTATTCCTTTATTCTATTATTCCTTTATAATTTTATTCCTTTATTCTTTTATTATTTTATTCCTTTATTCTTTTATTATTTTATTCCTTTATTCTGTTATTCCTTTATTCCGTTATTCTTTTATTATTTATTCTTTTATTATTTTATTCCTTTATTCTGTTATTCCTTTATTGTTTTCTTCCTATATTCTTTTATTCCTTTATTATTTTATTCCTTTATTATTTTATTCCTTTATTCTTTTATTCCTTTATTCTTTTATTCCTATATTCTTTTATTCCTTTATTCCGTTATTCCTTTATTCCGTTATTCTTTTATTATTTATTCTTTTATTCCTTTATTCTTTTATTCCTTTATTCTTTTATTCCTATATTCTTTTATTCCTTTATTCTTTTATTATTTTATTCCTTTATTCTTTTATTCCTTTATTCTTTTATTCCTTATTTCTTTTATTCCTTTATTCTTTTAGTCTTTTTCTGGCCTTGTGGACAGCTTTTACGTTTTCAAAATAGGAATTTGGATTATTTGAATAAATTCAGTCATTTTAATTGTTGCATAATAGGAATTTCATAGAATAATTTTAAAAATGTTTGATTCACGATTTTGTGATGTCATAGACTCATTCAAGTTTTGTGATGACATAGAATAATTTTTAATACTTCGATTCACGATTATGTGATATCATAGACTAATGTGAGTTTTTTGATGTCATAGAATTATTTTTAAAATGTTAGATTCACAATTTTGTGATGTAATAGACACATTGAAGCTTTGTAATGTCATAGAATTATTTTAACACTGTTTGATTCATGATTGTTTGATGTCATAGGCACATTCAAGTTGTTTGATGTCATAGGCACATTTAAATGTTTGATTCACGATATTGTGATGTAATAGGCACATTTAAAATGTTCAATTCATGATTTTGTGATTTCATAGGCACATTTAAAATGTTCGATTCACAATTTTTTTTTATGTCAAAATGACATTTAAAATGTTCAATTCCCGATTTGATGATGTCATGGGCACATTTAGATGTTCGATTCACAATTTTGTGATGTCTTGTCGCATCGAAGTTTTGTAATTTTATAGAATTATTTTTAAAGTTTTTGATTTTGTTGCACCATAGACTCATTTGAAATGTTTGATTGGGATTTTGTGATGTCATAGATATTATTTTTAAATGTTCGATTTACGATTTTGTGAAGTCATAGACTCATAAAAATATAACTCTAAAATTTTGTAATGTCATAGAAAAAATTTTAATAAATAAAAAAATGTGGCATCGTAGACACATTTGTAATTATAAAGGTTTTGTTGCAATGTAGACAATGTTTGATTGGGATCTTGCGATATCATAGACACTTTCAAAATATTCGTTAGTCATTGTTTTGATGTAAATGTTTAATATAGGACTTTGTTGTGCTATAGACGAGTTTTAGAAAGGGCGAATAAGAATTTTGTGGTGTAATAGATTAGTGAGGTACCATAGATCATAGGCGATTTTAATTGATTAATCGGTTGAAAATTAAAGGCTTGTGTTTACATAATAAACGTCTGTGTACTGTTCATAAAATTGTTGTATGTTAATTTGTTTATAAATGCATCCATATGTTAATAGAAAAATGAATTATAAAAAGGTTTGTTTATATATTATTAAAAAGATAAATAAATCTAAATAAATACATGTAAATATTTCCTCAAAATATTCACTTTAAGGGTAATTTTTTTTTATACAACATTGTTTTGCACAGTACACGGACATATTTTATGTAAACGCAAACCTACTTTCAGCACTTGATAAAACAGCCACTAAATTACGTACATTTTTGCAAAGAATTTGGCACCGTTTCCTGATTTCTTATGGTTTAAGAAATCGATACACCCATCAACAAAAAAGAATCATACTTATTTCATTCAGAACTTTCTTCAGCAGAACACGAAAGAAGATATTTTGTAGAATGCTTTAATTCACACAGGGACTGTACTTTTATATGCGTGTTCCTCACAGTTTTTCTGCATTTACTGTTGCTTTTATCAGGCTGCAAAGGTGCACAAGTGGAAGAGATCTGGAGTATGGAACCAGAGAACTTTGAGAATCTCAAGTAAGCCAAGACCGCATAGTAAACCGTGTTATCCAGCAAGTTGCATAAATAACTGCAAATAATCACGAATTAAATATTCATTCATTTCAGGCCAGTTCACGGTCTGATCTTTCTCTTCAAATGGCAACCGGGCGAGGAACCGGCAGGGTCTATAGTACAAGACTCAAGGCTGGAAGAGATCTTCTTTGCCAAGCAGGTGCTCGATGATCTCGTGTGTCTTTGTTTCTGCAGAATCCATATATTCATTTTAAACCTTTCTTTTCTATACGTTTAACGTGTAGGTCATCAATAATGCCTGTGCGACCCAAGCGATCATCAGCGTTTTGTTGAACTGCACACATACCGATATGCTTCTTGGGGAAACGCTGACCGAATTTAAAGAGTTCTCAAACAGTTTCGATGCCGCGGTAAGTTACATCACGTTTTCTGTCATGTTCACAGTAATGGAAGTGATGTTTATGGTTTTATTGTGTTTGCATTTCCAGATGAAGGGTCTTGCTCTCAGTAACTCTGAAGTGATTCGACAAGTCCACAACAGTTTTGCCAGGTACGTTTTATTGGGTTTGGGGAATCTTTTCAATAATTGTGCCATTGGATTTATGTTGTTTTTTTTAGACAGCAGATGTTTGAGTTCGATTCCAAATCGTCTGCGAAAGAAGAAGACGCGTTTCACTTTGTAAGTTACGTTCCGGTCAATGGCAGACTGTATGAGCTGGACGGACTACGCGAAGGACCCATAGATTTGGGTTCGTAGAAACACGAATCGTGTTTTGCATAATAATCGGGTATTTAGCATCAGTTCATGTCCCTAATGCTTTGCTCAGGTGTATGTAACCAGGATGACTGGATCGGAGCTGTACGACCTGTTATTGAAAAAAGAATACAGAAGTAAGTTTTGCATATACAAGATAAGGATCTCATTTTCATAAAAAAATTTTTTTTTTATCTAAACCCATACATTAGTATGTTGATATACTATTTATCCTGTTGAAATGGTCTGTGGGTTCAGGCTGAACATGTTAAACAATGATTGTTAAACGAAACATTTCTTCATTACGTACGTTTTATTATCTAAGCGCTCTCGTACCATACAATAATTTCAGATACAGTGAAGGAGAAATTCGTTTCAACCTGATGGCGATCGTATCGGACCGAAAGATGATTTTTGAAAGAAAGATTATTGAACTGCAGGCCCAGCTGACAGAGGCGAGGGATTTTCTATGTGAAGCTATAGTAGTTATTTAAACATGTCCACGCAAGATCATTCATGGATCATTCTGTCCACAGGAAGAGCCGATGGACACAGACCAGAGCGGAAACCATCTTAGCTCCATCCAGTCTGAGATCGCAAAATTTCAGCTCCTGATTGATGAAGAGAATCAGAAACTTAAAAGATATAAAGTTTGTTGCAGCATTTTTCCTTTTTATTTAAAATATCTGTCTAGTAATTCAATTGAAATGAAATCAAAATGTCTCCTGTTAATACTATATTACAGAGGGGGAAATAATAATAATAATAATAAAAATAATGATATAGGGACAATGTTTTCTTTGCTTGAATTCGTAGGTTGAAAATATTCGAAGGAAGCACAACTATCTTCCCTTTATTATGGAGTTACTGAAGACCTTGGCTGAATATCAACAGCTGATACCATTGGTCGAAAAGGTAACACACATTTAGATTTTGAAACACAATTGTGATTCAGTACTTTTGTGGTCAGTGTTTATGTTTGAATCTCAAATCTACACCAACCACTAGAGGACAGTGTTGGTTAGACAATTTGTAGAGATAGTTCACCCAAAAATGAAAATTCGGTCATGAATTATTCAATTTCTAGTTGAGCCTGTTCTGTTTACATTTCTTAGTTTGGTTGAACACAGATATTTGAACAAGAGATTGTAACTCGGAAACCATTGACTACTACCATACAGTCAAAATTACCCAAGATCTTTTTGCTGTCCTACATTTTTCAAAATATCTTACATTTTTCTCCTATGGCATTCAATGTATTGTTAACCGTTTTCTTTTGACACCACACACTATACATTGAAGTAGAATAAACTTCTGGATTTTCAGATCTCTGCTCTTTTTATGTATTCATGTTATCTTTTTTGTAATAACTTTTCCTTAAACAGCTAGAGTTATTTTCCATTTGTTCTTCTTCTGTGTCCTCAGGCGAAGGAAAAGCAAAGTGCCAAAAAAATACAAGAGGCAAAGTAGCGCCATGTTGTTATTCGCCGTTTAATTTTATGCCACGGAATCACCTGACGCACCGTTGTCGCCTGTATCCCATTAAAGCAGCACCTGAGAGCGGAGGCATTTCCTTCATGTTTGTGCATGCATGCAAAGAGATGTTTGAATAATGTCTTATTTTGATATAAATTTCATTTGTTCAGTAACGAGTTGGTTTCTCTTTTTTTAAGAGCATAAATTGTATTTATTCATAAATAATTGTACTCTCAATGTTTTAAAAACACCCGGAAGAACACTAATGAAAGGGTGGATGACCAATAACTGGATGAGCATGCGGTTAAATTTAAACACAATGAGGAGAAATAAATAATTATGTCATTTTCAGATTAACTGTTCCTTCAATCATTATAATAACATGCTTATCCTTGACCTGTTGTTTTCTTTTAATACGTGTCCATTGTTAAAGAAATTAGCATAATTAGACGGATAAAAATACCTTAAAATCTTCTAAAATGCAATTAAAAGTGTCTTTTGCTTATATTTTTCCTGATGCAAACCACTTCTTGTTTTCCTAAAAGCACTGTACATAGCAGTTTCGTGTCTGTTGTCTTTTTAAATAGAGATGGTTCTTGTCTGGGATGTTTAAATGTAGGTTATGACGCAGTCTTGCAGACAGTCTGCGGTCTTTCACGCTATCAGGGCCTTAGCAACCATTTTCAAAGCTTTTATTTGCAAATGATTAAGAGGTCAATGCAAATAAAATACTGAGAAAATGCTGGTTATGTAAAATGCATCAAATGCAATTAATATCTTGTAGGCAAAACAGTAATCGATGAATTATGTTTAAAGAATTTGAATGTTAAATTGTAAACATGTAAAATTATATTCATGAAAAAATTGTAAATTTAAAAGCTTTAAAATGAAGTTAGTATACTGTTAATAATTTTTTTGTATGCAATGAAAAAATTAAGTAAACCTCAAGTACTCAAAATATTTCTATTACAATTAATCAAAAATATGAGTAAATATTAGAAAAAAATATCTTAATAAAATACTTACTTTTTCATTACATAATCTTAAAAATTCTTTGTAAATTTTAGAGAAATGAAACTGTTGGATTTTTAATCAATTATTTCAATATTTTAAAAAAATAATATTATTTCTGTGATATCTACTAAGGCAGTACTTATTTAACAGTGTATTTTTTGACCAAATACACAAAGACTTTTCGGTTAGAAAAGCTTCTAAAAGACAGGTATTATACTCAAAAATGTACACCAATTTTTAAGCTTTGATATTAATTAAAGGAACCGTTTAAATTGTATGTTAGATAAGTTAAAAAGTTAATTTGATTAACTCAAATAATTCTATTAAATAGGACCAAAAATATTAGTTGTATGTTGCAAGCATATATACATTATGTATCTTACACAATACAATTTTTTTACATATTTTTAATCAGTTATTTTAATATTTTCCACTAAAATGGTATCCTTTCATGTTTTAAGGAACGCATAAAAATCACTAAAATAACACAGTCACGTGCTATATTGTGTCAAATAAATGTATCGCATATAGTGTATTTTACTGCATGCTGGCATGTGATAAGCTGCAATTAATTATATAAATAATATTAAAATATATAATCCAAACACTTTGTGAAGAAAAACATGGCGTTTGTTTTTAAACGGATCCGGTAAATTCAATTTAAACAACCGTGTTAATGGACTTTTCCTGTCGAGCATGCCCAAACTTTGTTTTTAATAAAGCAGACACTTAAATCAAGCAGACGTTATGCAGATTTTCTATTTTTAATCTGTACTCGCACTCTTGTGACAGTTGTTAGTACAATGACGTGACACGTTTCTATTTTTACCAGGGTGTTTATTTACATTCTTTAAGATTGTCCAGACCAGCAGTCATCTAAACATGGCCTAACTGTGAGACTGAATGACGTCACAGTACTCTGCTTTTATTTAGGAAGGTACACGCTGCGACGGGAAGTCGCTGTTATCGTATGTGACGTACTTATAGAGAATGACTTACTGTGACAAAATGTGAAAAATCGTACTCTTGCCCGAAAACGTGTTATGTTTACAATGTTAAGAATGAAGGGCGTTCAGTTCCACATAGTTGTGTTTTCAGCACTGAGATTGAATTGACATGAAGCCAAGAATGGTGATCCATACCTAGAATTCGTCTCCAAGGTGCGCACACACCCAGCATGATATTGAAGGCCCGAGACTTGAACCCGCAACCATAGGGTTAGGTGTCAACTCTCTAACCACTAGGCCATGACTTCCCAATCATGAGCGATTGAGAAACATAAGCCCGTAAAGCAATTATTATTATTATTATATGTGCTGTTTATGTATTCTGTGGGATGAAAATAAAAGAGACTTTACATTATTTAGAAATAATGTATGGATGTGCATAATGTAATATTTCACTGTGTAAGATGAGTCCCTTTTAAACCATAAGGTAAACGCTAAGAAATGATGCAAGGCAAGCGATAATCGGCCTGTTTCTCAATCTTCATGCTTCAGCAATCTTCCTTGTTCTCGTTTTACGTCATCATCAATCCTCTGGTTTCAAATAGTTACTAAAGTTAGAAGAAGAGTTACTCGACCACAGATTATAAGAGTACCCGGATGTGTTGATTTTTCAATTTTTTTCCAAATATACAAAACATAGAACTTCTAAACAAAACAATTATTATTGTTTAATGCAAGTATTATGATTAATGCAAGTAACAAAGGTATATTATAATACTATAATATATAGACAGAGAACAAAAGAAAGAAAAATATACACAACAAAAGATATGCATAACAGTATACCAATTAATAATAATACAATATATAAATGACATTTGATTATACAAATACAGTTTTTTTATTCTGTGTTTTAATATTTAAAAAAGTTTCAAATAGAAATCAAGATTGTGAACACAGAATGTGTGATAGTCGGGAATGTGCTGTTTTGGTTGTATGCATCGGAAGCTTGTGTGCCTTGATATGGAAAGATCATTGAAAATGCTTCGAATGTACGTTTATTTATTTATTCAATTATTTACTCATATTGAGAACCTCTGCCATAACTCGGCCTACCACTTTGGAACAAGAAATGACATGTAAGGTCCCTGCCTTACATCTTCCAAGTAACCTTGAAGACCTTGATGAGCTGGTTGAGGTGTGTTCGATCAGCTTTGGAGTTTTGACATCTTGTGCAACCAAATAATCCTGAAGTCATGTTTAGTGACGTTTTGGAAAGGAACTACGGGTGTACATGAATTCATCACCTTTAAATAATGTTAGAAAACTAGAAAGCTGGCATATTCTTATCTCGATATCAAATTAAATAGATGGATTGTTTTCAGCAAATTCCTTAAAATGAATAGTATTGATTTTCATGAATACCACTTATGTTAATGTAATGTATAGACGTATACATAAAAGTGAGTCTAGATATTTTTTCACACCACTGTAGACGTTGAACAACGAGGACTTATGTGAGGAAAGCCAGCTCTGTAGCAAAAAGCAGCTTTGGCTCTCTGTGCTTTCGAACGCTCGGCTTTGTGTTGGATCAGTCAAAACAGATGTGGTGTTTGGTTTCTGGACAGTGTCGGCCTTCGATGACATCATCTACAGGAACTGAAACGAGCTGTAAGTACGGCCACACGTACATTAAAGACATTAAGTTGCGTCAAATGTGTGGAACACGTTTGCACCAGAAAAACACCAACACAATGTTCAGAACATTAATGTTTAATATTTGTGTGTGTGTGTGTGTGTGTGTGTGTGTGTGTGTGTGTGTGTGTGTGTGTGTGTGTGTGTGTTTGTGTGTGTAAATGTCATTTACTGATTAAAAAAAATTTGTGTATCATGAGAAAATATGAGTGTAGATTTCTAAACATTCATTTCAGCTTAATTTATAAAAATCTAGTGAGATTTTGGTTGGAAGACGATATGTGACATTAGCCAGTGCTCCACACAAGACACCTGGCGTACATCATCTATAATAATATGATAATAAGACAGAAAGACCCGTGTTCATGTCTTCAAGACGCTTTAAGTACCAGCGAAGCTACAGTGCAGTGAAAAGTCTATTCACAGATCTGCATGGTAAAATTCTCAATATATTATTATGAGTGATGACCAATTAATGACATGTTTAGAAATGTAAACTCATATTCTCTAATGACACACTATTGCAAATGATGTAACTGGGTCGAACCATTGAACCAATGAAATAACTGACGTGCCCAAGACGTTTTCACAGTACTTTGGATTCACATAAAATAATAGAATTCAACTAAATTAAAAAATACTATTGAGTACACAGCTATGTGTGTGTGTATGTATACAAGTAAAGCTAAAAACAGAGTGTTACAAATCAAATGACTTTATTCATCATGACCAATGACAAGAAAATCCAAAACCAATAATACACAAAAGAGAAATGATTTTATCAAAATTGTAAAAACAAAAAAACAGCGAATAAAAAACATAACTTGCTTGTTGAACCAGCCAACAACATCATGACATCCTGTATATTAACACACCAAAAACAATAGATTTCATCATGTGACCATACATTTTTGGATTTGATAACTATTTACATATTCGTGCAAAGTATGCAACATATAAATAAGTTGAAATTCTACAAGTGCAAATACCACAACTCTCATACGCTACTGTTTCAACATCTCATGTAACACAAATCTTCGATTCTGCAAAATGTCACTCTCCTTCAGCACATTTACAGAGACGACGATAGAGCTCCGACTCCAGGAAGCGAGGGTACGAGTTGTGTTCCATCAGGTAGTATACCCTGTTTTGTGCGGCCTGGAAGCTGGTCTGTGTTGGGAACCGCAGGTCGACGGTTTCCCTCGTGTGGAAGTCCAAGTTGACCTGAAGGAAGAGAGGAAGAAAATGAGCACGTTTCATGGTTGCCGTTGCCTTGACGTTGTGTAGGACGTGTTCACCTCACCTCTTTTGGAGAATCTTCCTTGATGAATTCTTCGTATATACGTTTCGCCTTGGATCGGAGCTTTGATCTGGAGTTGATCTTTCGGAACTCTTCGCACGCCAACCAGAACTCGACGTTCTCAGCGCAGTATTCAGACTCCATAAAGATGCGAAATGCAGTCCGTCCACCTGTGCAAAATGACATTTTATTAGAATTCACGTGGCTGTAAAATGTGCCACGCTTTCTTTTCTTTTCGGCCTTCATAAGCAATACTTACATTTACTGTTTAGTAGGTTTTCTAGAGACTCTGCCCATTGACTTACTTCTTCTACGGTCGGCCTGTAAGAACACAAAAGTAGAACAATTGCTTAGCTATCTTTTCCAGGCGCTGAATCACTTCAGTTTAAAGGCCTTGTTAATCACCTGTACGTGTTTTTCCGCACTATCCCGGGTGAGGCTTCTCTCAGAAGAAAACTCTTAAAGAACATCCTTGACCTCCAAGTCTTCCTGTCAATCAACCCAACACCCAACGTTAGTAACCACGTCAAAACCCAACATAAAAGCAAGTTCAAAACGTCAGAAAACTTACTTCATGTTTGCTTTTTCCATGGACATCTCGAGGTTCTTTGAGTAGATCAATCTTTCCATGCTTTTGTCTATTGTTCTCATTGTTGACGGTGTGTGCATTAGTAACAGACAAATCCAACATGTTGGTTCGCTCAGCGAGAGCTGCTTTATATCTCAGCGGGCTTGGGGGCGTGCTTATCAGCAGAGGAAGCCTGTGATTGGTTGTACTACGTCAAGTGTGAGTGATATTGTGCAAGTCTTGTTGGCAAGAACACTTGATTTTTTTTAAGAAGTCATGAGTGTAGTGCATTGAACAATAATTGCCATGGGTTACAGAATCTTGAAGAGATTTTGATGTAAAGCAGTAGAAGACCCAGAACCTCACCAGATTAGTATATAAAAGGAATTGTAAAATTATAAAGTGGTAATTCACCCAAATGTAAACATTCTGTTATAAATCTCTAGTTGTTTCAAATTGAAGAATGGGTTTGTTTGATTTAACGTGGAAAGATATTTAGAAGAATGCTTGTAACCCAACAGACGTCATTGACGACCATAGTAGGAAAAATGACCATTTGAACTATTTTGAATGTCAGACTAGAAAACATTGCTGGTTCCTACTATAATCCAAGAACTGATATGACTTCCTATTGTGAAATACAACATAGTCATGCAAAACGTGTGTACTGTATGTACTTGACAGGCCTATCAGTTTACACTTGTTCCGCTGCACATTGTTCGAATATTTAGTAGTTTACAAAAGGTAGAAACTTAAAGGAAACAAGGTACATTAATTCAAAATCCGGTTCATACGGATGGACCGGACAAACTGGTCTTCAACATTCCTTGTGCTTCTATTTTTAGAAGGAATGTCTTATTTATAGATCTCAACTCTATTAATAGTTGACTTCATTAAATGTGGGTGTTGCTCCGACGTCAAAACTGCTCTCATTCTTTATTGTGTCGATAATTGTCGTCCTGGGACGTCATGGTAAATGGAAATGTTCTGTTAAAACTTGTTGTAGTTGAAGTGTTTCAGATGATGTTTAGATGTGATGCAACCTCAGATGTCATACATGAGGTTGTGCATTTACTTGTTTAAACCATTTTTCCATATGTTGACCCCTTTAAGAGTATATTGAATCAAAGCCAATAACACTTTATAGAACAACTGGGTGCATTTATTTGTAATACGGGTGAGATATTGATACAGTAAGATTTGTATTCTTTTGGAACCGGGCTTTCAATGCAGTACAATAGTGTGAAAAAGTAACACCAAAAATATGGCTGATTAAATGTGGGACATGTTGTAAAGTTTAGCGACATATTTGCAGAAGTCATCATTTCCGTAAGATATTCTGTAGAACGCCGATGACCAGCATTCGTCAAAATTTCTTTGTTGTTCCGTTCTGCCGAATAAAGTCATACAGGTTTGAAATGACAAGAGGGTGAGTAAATGAAGAAAGAATTTTCATTCTTTACACTTTAACTGTGAGTTTTTACGAACTGGTAACTCATTTATGACGTAATAAATGCGAGGCGTTTAAAGGTGAGGTGTTCATTTATTATTTTGAAAATAATTGTAATAGCATTGCATAATATTTTATATCATATCTGAATTAAATCAAATGTATCTGTGCTTCATTTTCAATTTTTATTTAGGATAATATATTATGCAAAGACAATGTTTGCATGGAATACAAAATTTATTGTTTGGTCTACAACATGTTGTGTCAACTTGTTTTATCAATAAGTGCCAACCAGTGTCCAGTAAAAACCAGTAAAAGCGTGACATCTCAAAAGCTGATATTTAAGAAAAAGAAAACGAATGAAGAATGTGCTTTTCCTCAAGCTGACCTGAATGAGTTCTTCCTACTGACCTTGACCTTGAAATACTGGTTCGAGTATAATTGGTTCACATCCCTGAATAACAAAGACAGAGCGGTTTGTTTTTGTAAGCAGCGTGGTATCTAAAATATGCATGTTTCCATTTGATTATTGAATGAAATGCAAATACAGATTTGTGTATGTGATTATCGTTAATGATGTTTTCGACAGCAGTCGAACAGCCTTTGCATAGACAGAGGACTAGTAGAATGATCAACACTTGACGCGAAAGTTTCCATGTAGATTTTCACGTTTGTGACTTAGCTCTACAGTAAAGCCGAGTACAAATACAGAAATGCATTTTGTCAAGAATAAATTGAGCTATGAGATTGACACAGGAAACGTGCTTGCAATAAACTGTGAAAAACATGTGCATAAATGACGGAAACATTTTATTGCAGAAAACGTGAGGTTTGGGGAAATTTTGCACCGACGTCAACCGATCTGAAGATAAGCGAAGAAAAGAGCGTGCCAAGAGACCTACCAGATGCCTCTGCAACTGCACATAAAGTTTATTTTTATGAGCCGCCAGACATCGTCCAGCCTTACAGATGTTTGGAGGTATAAAGGCTGTGTGTTTTGAAAAGACTTATCGTCTGTTATGGCGTTCAGACTGTAAATAACACCGAGCTCCTTAAGTGGTTTGCTGCAGGATCTTGCCAAGTTTCCGTTCAGAGCGTCGCTTCTCCAAAATCTCGCGCGCAAGGTATTTCCCAGTGTTCTGGGACACTGTTCTGTACTCGCAGGGGACTCCAAGAGTACCTTAGTATGAAAACAAGAACAGTGGCTTTGACTCCTTCGAGCGCACTGTGTTTGCGACATAAAAGCGACGCCATATTTGGTCAATTTGATGGGTTTGGTGAACTTGATATAACTCTAGCGTTTGTTTTAAAGATGTTTTATACTACGGAAGAATATGGGCATGTTCAAACCCTTTTCAGGATTTTCAAAGGTTTGTTTTTGAGAAGCGGTTTTTGGTTCATGAATAAAATAAAGTCTATGGTTGACTCAACTGTAAGACACTTCCCTGTTTTCGTCACGGTCAGATCACTAAAAAGCGTTTAAATTTTTTTACGTTTCTATTTAACATGAGAATAAATGTGGGGGGTTAAATATGGCATGTCACGTCTCTTGCTTCTCTTTTTTTTTCTTGAAGAAAATACCATGACTGTTTATCTTTGATAAGTAAAAATAGTAAAAATTGCTGTACAATACTGCAGCTCGGCGCCAAGTAAAAAACACAAAATAACATCTTTACAAAGTAAAATGACGTGATTTTTTATGTTATTCAAGTCGATCTTGCAAATATCTAGCTTGATCCTGTAGTCCGTAATGCATTTTGTATAAGAGGTCAAGAAGGTCATAAAATGTCCTTAGATTTGCTCATACACCAAGGCCTGAAATCGAAATCAAAGATTTCATTACCAACGTTTACGTTTCTCAGTAAATTATTAATAGACTCATTTATCAGATATGTCATTTTTCAAGCTCCAAACTCAAACTGTATTTTAACAATTGTCTCATTTGTGTCTTGAGTTCAAACATTAAAATGTGTTTCTGGGAATCAGTCGCATGCCACATTTCACAATCATTCAATGCTTATAAAATATATTGAAAAAAACTATATATTAATGATATATATCTATATATTGGAACTATTTAAATTATTAGTGATGTTCCGTAGTCCATCAGATTGTAGTCGTCACATGAAAAGGACATTTTGCCACAACTTACACGCAATAGCAAAAATGAGCAAATTGCAAGATGGCCTGACTTTTCACCATATACAATTCTGCGCAACATCTGAAATCTTTCTGTCCCTAATCCCTGTTCTGTGGGAACTGAAACTCTGATGTTCCTCTTTCAAAGGTAGTTGGTGATACAGAATAGTCATGGGACCAGTCGGACTCATGCTTGTGGTGATGACATGAAATTAATTTTTTTTTCTTGGTTAACTGCGAAACTTGTAAATACATATCTTAACATCCTAAAGTATGTGGGCTTTATGCTGGAATCAAGTCAAAGATGCTATATTAAATATAAAGCTCAATCCTATTACATTCATGAAAGACACCATTGCATCATACGGCTAAACTTTTGTTGGTCAAATTAAATTATAGCTGACGAATAACCCAAAATTTAAACAGTATCTAAAGTTAATTTTATTATTCTTAACAATCAAAGCGATCAGAACCAACAATAACATCCAACCAGTGGCTGTAGCAAATAAATAACAGTAATAGTACAGTAGTACGGTTGCTTTTAAATTAATTCGTAACATTACAAGAAATGCAATGCCGTTTTTGTGCGTGGCAGGCATGCTACAATTTTCAATTTTTTCTCGAATTTTACCCCGGTAACACTTTACAAGATTGTATTTGTTAACACTTGTAAATGCATTAGTTAAAATAGACAATGAGCGATATAAAGTTCATTGCGCTTGAAATAAATGTAAACGGTAACTTGTATATCAAATGTATGTTAAGTTGAATATATGTTGTAGAAAATTGTTCATTGTTAGTTAAATTAGCTCATGCATTAACTTAATGCTACAAATGCATTATTTTTTAAAGTGTTACCGTTATATATCTAGTAGGTGATTAGATCACACATTTAACATTATACATCTTTGGCAAACATGTTAAATGTTATGTTAATGTTATGTTAATATTAAATACAGTCCAAGAGTCCTCAAACCACATCCACCGAATGGTTTAGTGAGGATGTTTGGTTACAAAAGTCTCAATAAGACATGGCAAAACAGTTCTTCTGGATCTTCCAGGAATAGATAGTGTTAAGCAAATGTTGTAGCTTCCTAGAACCACCGGAGAAGCTTGAAGGAGCTGCACACTTATCAACACAGGAAGCCTTCCCAGTAGAGATCTTGCTTATGAACAGTTGTCTTTCGTTTGGATTGACTCCACGGTTAGTGCAGTGAGACTTCAAGTCCCGGAAATATTGCGTTGTCATAGATCACTGTGGGAAAGTATTACTGCATTGAGGTTCTTTGATGGTTCAGGATGCTTTTAGGTTCTGGTGAGGGTTCTTGATCTTGCAAAGCAAACCATTCCAGTTTTAGCTATGGTATATCTGTCCAGTTATCCTTGCTCTGCGTCTACGGCAAGGGATTCCAGCAAGCTCTTGTACATCTCCGACCGTAAAAATCTGGGGTAAGAGTCACGTTCCATAAGCCCATAAACAATCTTCTGAGCCTCGTCGAAACATTGCCCCGTTGGCCGCCTCACGCTCCTCTTGATTTCCTCACGCGTATGGTAGTCAATGTTGATCTGCAATGCAAAGGAGAGTTTATAAAAACTATAAGCGTTTCGTGCTTACCTAAAGTGAAGGCATTTCGTACCTCTTTTGGAGATTCGACTTTGACGAATTGCTCGAAAATTTTCTTCGCCCTTGACGTCATCTTGAGTGAGGACGTTAGCTTTTTGTAGTCTTCGCACGTCAACCAGAATTCGATGTTTTCGTCGCTGTATTCCGATTTGAGAAAGGTGCGGAACGTGGCCAGGCCGTCTAGAAATACAACAGAGTTGAAGTAACGTTGATTTACGACACGTTAATGAACAGGCGTTAATCGCTGTCATTGCGGTAAAAATATCTCTTACATTTCGACCTGAGGAGACGGTCCAGAGACTGGGCCCATTGTTGGGTATCTTCCAAACTAAGCCTGCTGAGATGAGAAGATGTTTGCAATTTAAGAGCAGCGACTTCTTTTAGTTTCACTCGGTTTTTCGAAAATGTTTAACTATACCTCTCCGGAGCAGACGAGTCGGAGAACATGCACTTGAGTCGACACATGAGGTTCTTTCCTCTACAGAGAGAACATCAGCTTTGTTGTCGGGATTTCACGCTTCACAAATGCAACCGTATGATAAAGCATGCTGTTAAATTATCCAACCCCCAAGGTAGCAAAACTTGCACTTACAAGTTCTTGTTTCTTTCCCCATCACCTCTATCCATGTCGAAATGCGTTGGAGGACACACCACGGTTAGGCCAGGCATGGTACAGGGAGGGATTATTGCCCGGCAGTCCTCAGACGCACCCTGGTCGTGATCATACTTCACTCTGCGTCCTACCGGCTTCCCTCCTGCGTGTCCGGCTTTTCTTTTTATGCCTTGTGATGGTTGCTAGGGGCTTGTGTCACCAACAGGATTCGGCAAAGAGGAAGCCACACGACTCTCCACCCCTACACACACACACACACACACCACCCTCCAGAAGCATTTGCTGGCAGCATTCGAGGACTGATGTTTCTTGTCTATACTTTGGTCGTATTTTTAGACATGTAAATAAAAGCGCGAGAAATAACAGATAAGCAAATTGTGCGTTTGCATGTTTCAGTGTTTTGGAGAGATGCACAGACGCAAACAGGGCCTCAATTGTAAAGGCGCGCAAATGAAAATAAGAGGCAAATGAGATGGTTAGGGTTGCTTGTTAGTCTCATTTGAAATGAATGTAGTTTCTAGAAAGCTGCATACATTTTTATTTATAGATTTTTACTTTGGAGTTGCTGGAAATGCTTTAAACTTTCACTTGAGTGTAAAGTATTTCTTATTCTCTTTGCAATTCTATCTCCAAATGTTTCTACAATAGAGTTCAAAGACCAGTATTTTGTGCTCATGTGTTTCTTCAGTTTTCCATTTTTAAAATATTTCAAACTTGTGTGCAACTTTTCACACGACGAGAGATTTTAGTTGAACATAAAATAGATTATTTGATGTATTGCACTTAAAGCGTCACATCCATAACCCTGGAATTGCCCACCCATGAAGTTTCAAGGGCTGCTCGATTACATCAAAAATTATAATCATCCATTATTGAAAATGATTGCACATTGGCTTTTTATTATTTTATTTTTTTTATTGACATGAAAGGTACAAGGCAAACGAATGCAGTAAGCATCTAACCAGAAGTCCTATAAGCAATAAATACAGAATATATGTTCAATATTTACAATAGTTATACAGAATAGATTATGGACATCATTTACAGATTTAAAATACTAAGCAGATATACAGACATTTGTACTATGAACATACTATAGAGGTTATACTATAGTTTATGTACAGTATAGAAAGATCTATGAACATATGCACATTATTTACCCTATTGCAATGGATAGTAAAGTGCATGGGAATATTACTGTGCAAATGGATTGTTCAGCGTTACTGAGTGAACAGACAGTAGTGCATGTTATAACTAGTTTGCTGTTTTTTGAGTAATAATGAGTGAGTAAAAAAATGTGTTGAAAACTAATTTTCCATTGTAATATTTAACACGTTAAAAAAATACTAATTAAATAACATAAGTTATGAATATCTAGATTTCAAAAAAGCATTTTAATACTATATATATATGTGTGTGTGTGTGTGTGTGTGTGTGTGTGTGTGTGTGTGTGTGTGTGTGTGTGTGTGTGTGTGTGTGTGTGTGTGTATAATATTAAATCCATTCTTTTCACAATTGTTCAAATTCACAATCAAAATCGGTTTTCCAGTTTTTACCCTGGTAGTTTCAAGAACTCTCATAACCTCTAAAGAGCCAGCAACATAAAACCCCTCGACCGCTATAAATAGATTTTGATTAAAACCATTAAAGTGTTTTCATTTGAGCTCTTGGATCTGTTCTGTGGTCAGTCAGTGTGTTTAAGCCATGATAAGTGACTTTGGGTTGTGGTGACTCCTCGAGTTTGTCCAAAGATGGATATAGGCAGTCAAGCATTCATGCTGAAGTGCATGTGCCGGTGTAAGTCACATGACCTACGTGCCGTATCTCACCGCTGTCATTTTCTGGATCGCGAACGATTGGGCAACTTTCTGCCGTTCAGAAACATACTCATTTCCTTTCCCTGGCCATGACGGTCATACTTCATCAGGGGAAGGCCCGGGCCCATCCTGAGAGAGTTTGATTGACACAGCGCCTGCAGGATGAAACATGGTCGTTTTTAGACAATGATCTGGCACATCCGCCGTATTCGCCACAGTTGCGAGATGGTTTGTAAAGCGAGCTGCCCTGTGTGCACATTCATTTCCTTATGTCAATGTGTTGCCACATGATCTTGCATTAGTCTTGCGGCTGAGAGACAGCACGTTTGGGGAAAGGTTTTCACTAAGCGCAAGATAAGGAAGTGCGTAAAATACTTTTATGCATTTGTATGAATATTTCGATTAATATTTCAAACATGAAATATTTTATTTATGACTGTGATATTTCCTGTGCTTGAGTTGATTTTTCTTGCATCGTGACATTGGGATGGCGGGCTTCTTCGGGTTATTTTTAGCAGCTTCTCCTTTTTAAGCCTTGAATCTAAAACCGGCATGGTGGGGTCAAGAGGTTTATTAAAAAGATGATTTGTGTGTTTTATTTATTTGGCTGTCCCTTTACACTTCCAACACGTGACCAAAACAGAATTATTTGTACACTGCGGAAAACACGGTCCCGGAGTTTGTCAATGTCCTACATCAATGCAAATATAGCTTATTTATTATTTAAATCATCACCGTCGGAAAGTGACGTGATGTTCCCTCACGTACCGCATGTTCTCCTAAACCTGTCACCGTAGATGTTAAATGACTGGAAAGAGACAGAGTAAGAAAAAACAGTATGTACGGTTTCATTGTAACGATAAGATGTTTGGTCAACCATGTTATAAACATTAGTTCCATTTTGTACACCATCATCTTTCCAGGAAGTGGAAGTACTCATCGTTTATTTTGTAATCTTAGATCTTGATCGTTTGCCATAATTGATATGGGACTTTTCCGTCGAATTAGAAAACCGGAACTTGTAGAAAAGCAATTGTTAAATTTGTGCATATCAAAACCTTCTTTGTGTTTCTGACATCGAGAACAAGGCTTCAGTGAACATTTTATAAAACTGTCAACCATATTTTCTGATAGTGTACATATTCAGTTTAAAAGCGGAGTAACCGGTCTAAAGTCTTCAACAACAGAACATGCTTTGGGTACTCGGCGCCACTCGGTTCTCCGAAGCGTTTTCAGAAACGGTTCACCTCCTTTAAGGCTTGTTTGATTCAAAAAGGCCTTTTAAAATCATCAGTCATTTGGAACAACAAGATAAACCGAATGTATCTTTACATACGTCATTGCCCTAAAATATACGTTAACGGCGAACCGTTTATCTCCTAATCTTATCGTCTCGCTCATCTTCATCTTTCAACGCAGAACCAATGAACTTGTGACTGCACACCACACACTTTCTGTTCTTTTTGAGTGACTTCCCCTTAACCACGTGCATGTGTGTGTTCGCTTTCACCACAAGGATTATTCTTTGAGAGTTATTTGTTGGCTGCAGGCTTATTTTGGGTTCCCGCATGTGTTTCTCAGGTTCCGGTAGGCCTCAGACTTAAGGAACCGCGGGCAGGAATCCTCTTCCATCAGTCTGTATATGTGTGAGGATGCCTCATCAAAACAAGTGAGGTCAGGCTTTGCTAAGGATGATTTGATCTTTCGGCGAATGTGATGGTTAACATTGACCTGCACGAAAGGAATTCATATTATAGTCAGTCCACTTTTGGCGGTTAAATGATCTGTTTTCGTCTTTTATACCGCCACATTGGTCAATGCATTAGAAATTGAGCGTTATTTATATACCGACCTCCTTCTGCGCCGTAGGATGTAGAAACTCTTCATAGATCTCTGTTGCTCTGTAGGAGCGCTTTCCAGGAGGGAGCTCTTTATATTCCCGGCACGCCAGCCAAAAATCAACGTTCTCCGCACTAAACTCAGTCTCCAGAAATGAGCGAAAAGCAGCCAGATAATCTGTTTTGAGAAATAAGATACTTTATAAAACATAAAACATGTCTTTTTAAAGGTCCAGTTTGTGGATGCCAGTGGCATCTAGTGGTGAGGTCCACCGCTCAACCCTCTTTTTCCAAACACAATGGCGGCCAACACAGGACATTCATGCTTCTTTAGTAAAAGGGACAACATTTTTACTACACACCCATACTGTCTGCAGATATAAATTGTAAATTTCAGTCTTTTCATTTAAAATTAAAAGAAAAAAGAAAACACACTGGTTCATTATGTAAGGGCTTTATACACATCTGGAGACAGTATATGACCCTAAAAACATAATTATATTGATTTAACAAGATTAACAACGTTACCTGAAGAAAGACTTTAAATTTACATTTACATTTACATTTAGTCATTTAGCAGACGCTTTTATCCAAAGCGACTTACAATAGTCGAGGAGACAATGAAGCGGTAAATAGCCGATACAACAATAGGTGAACAAGTGTTACAACAATGCTACCAAGTTTTGGAAGGAGTTTATATAGTATTTCGTGTTTACTAAATGAAATTTGTCCACAACGTTTGATAACAAACATTATGTTGGTTTTTCCAAAACTTACAAATAGATGTTTGAAGCATGCATTGTGTTATATTTGTTTGACTTTGAACAAAAAATATTGCATTTTTTTGTGTTTGTTTATGTCATAAAGTATTATAAATAGGTTATTCAAGTTGAATGAACTCATGTGCTTGTTGCCCAATTATTTTGGGGCAACTCATTTTCATTTTTTGTAATAACAAAAAATGACTTGGGATAAATTGCTTTTTATTAAACGTTGAGTAAACAAAAACGCTATGGGAAGTTATTTTTTGACGTGCGAGTTTGTTTTTTTTCAGTGTAGATTCTCTGAGTTTTACACATTGTACCTTTAAGTGGTTAAGAGTAACTTACCTTGATTCATCAGGAGATCAGACAGCTTAAGGCCAAGTGTTAAATGCTCACGTAGTCTTAAAGAAAAACAAGAAGTAAGTTAAGTGTTTTTTTATTATATGCCAATTTCGAAACTACAATGTAAAAATGATTTTATATGGCTTTGTAAATATCACACAAATAAACAGCTATATTAACTAAATCAAATATTTTAAAAACATTAAATAGATCAGTAGAAAAATATTCAAATAATTGACTAAAATCCAACTGTTCATTTCTCTAAAATTTACAAAAAAATTTAAGTTCATGTACTGAAAAAAAATATTCGTAACACAACCTATTTTTTTGGGGTAAAATCTAATAGAAATATTTTACAAAATCCATTATATTAATATTTTTGAGAGTGGATTGTTCCACATTAAACACTTTTTACATTTTTTGCAATAAATGTCCCTAAATGTAATTATTGTGGCAATTTCTGCATTAAAACCTCGTACAGTATACCAAAACATACTGATAATCAGCATCTGTCCTTTTCTGAATCAAGAGACATCTGATGTTGCTCTTCTGCTCCTTTATGCTTAACAGATCATCCAGTCTGCAAATAAACAGAACAATAATTTACATCCCGTACAACGTTTTTGTTTTAACCGCACAGTCCATTCTGGCTCACACTGCACTATAAACGTCAAAAACAAGATTAAAATCCATTTACGGTTTTGGTTGTTTGTTGTTCCGAATGATGTCCTTAAAATCGTAGATTCTGATCTTGGAGAAGAGTAGTTTGGACATCGCCGGGCTTCAGGTTATAGTTCAGAGTTTAGCACTTTGTGTTGGGTTTCATGGTTTTGACACACTCTTCCTTTTCTAGTTTCTGTATATACGGTTGCCAGGTGGATGGGGCGAATGCCTGGATATCTGAACGTGTTCATACAGATTTCTGGATGCCAAGGCGAAGTCGTGTGTCTGCTCCCTGTGATTCACACGGTGTGTATTATAATAACAGTTTTGCAATGTAGATATTACAAGGAAAGTTACTCTTGAGCTTATGTTATATAAGAAGTAATTAAACACTAATAATTGAAGCTCGACCTTAATTACGTCGTAACCTAAATGACGATAGATGTTTATGTAAAGAATCACATTTTATTTCAAGTCGCTTTATTTAATAGATTATATAAGTGCTTGATTAAAGAACACATTTACTGCAAAGCACAGTTTTTATTTTAAAGCACTTAACAACTCCCGTCAGCAGTTAGGCCTTGAATGTGATGAGCCACGCCCCCAAACAAGAAGCACCCTATCAGGGGCGTTTATATTACGTTAAATATCAAGGTCGGGCTTCTGAGTCCTATTGTTATTAGTTATGTGGGAGTGTTGAGTAAACTCAAGTATTTTAAGATGAGCATTCTTGACGTGGTTTTAGTGCATTGGGCGGTTGTATGAATGAGGATTGGTTTGAGTCCTGTTTACCTGAATACTTTCACTTCATTGGTCAGACAAACCCGATCGAGCAAAGATGGCTCAAACATAGTGTTTTCAAAGCAGCACAAAGATGATGTTCATGCTTTTATAGAATATTTTATGTGCTTTTTTATTTATTGAATATATATCGCTATGATGTATTTAATATTTTCCTTATACATTTTGATAGATATTTTTGTTTAAATGTGAAAATGTTTAATTGCATTTTTGTTTACTTAGGTATACTATACAATTTATTTTATTGTCTTAAAAAGTAACTTTTCTTATCTATTTATAAACTGTTTAGGAATTTAAATGTGTTTATTATTTGTTTTTTTACATCGCTATATAGAATTATTTTATAATCTTTAAATTAACTGTTCACATCAATTTTACTAAACGTTTTTTTTTTCCATAAAGGTTTATTTAATAATCTCATTATTGACTTTTCATAATAAATAAGTAAAGTGTTTAGGAATTTAATGTGTTTTTTTATTAATTAATATTTATTTATTTTGTAATGTATTTTGATCAATTTTAGGAATTGAATGTGCTATTTATTTATTTAATATAGCTATACCGCTATATTATTTTATGAAATATTTTATAATGTAATTATTGACTTTTAGAAATGGAATGTGCTTTATATAATTTACATTTCTATTAAGATTGTGTTTTTATGTGCTTAACATTGCTATATTTATATTTATTTTATAATTAACTTTTTTTTCTTGTGTATAGGAATTGTACGCGCTCTTTTATTTATTTAATATTGAGATATAGATTTATTTTGTAATCGTTTTTAAATCAATTTTAATCAAATGTTTAGGAATTTAATAAGCTTTTTATTTACAGGAATATGCGTATTGACCTATGAAATCAGCTCTGTTGTTTGTCCAGAAGATGGCATACATGTGAAGAAAATGCTTGCTACAAAAGGTATGGAGACATTCTATTTGATCTAACAAACTTTCAACGGCTACCATGGGTGTGTTCACATTAGTTGTACAAATATAAGTCATTGGAATGTGGAAATTGCCGTAGGGTTAACCCTTGAGGTTTGTGAAATGGATACAAATGATTCATAATACATGAATGTACAAATCTAAGATTGGTCCAATTGCCACAAGGCCACATATCATGAAACAAAAATGATTTTAAAATAATTAGCAAGAATGAGCCATGTTTAAAAATGAAGAAAGTAGGCTTGGGATGACCCATAGACATTTGTCGACTTTAAAATGTGTATCTTTTAGTGATGATCCTCTTATAATGACCTTCTGTAGAAACTTCCCCCAGGATCCGCATCACCTTATGGAGGCGATACAAAGCGCACAAGCCCACCACAATAACAACTACGCCAACGACCAGGAGACCAATGTACAAAGATATCATGAACCCACTGTACACGCCAGTCGCCGGGACAGTCCACAGGTAAACCCAACCGTTGTAATGATTGTTATGCACAATATTAGGTCCACCATCCAGAACAATCGTATTGTAAAACCCTGGACGATCTTTGTTGACGATGTTCTTTATAATATATGATTCCTCCGTTGTAGGGGACAACGAAGAGCTTGCTGCAGAAGTACTTGACACCATTGGAGCTGCATCAATCGTGTCTTTTTCTGCTGTTGTCAATATTGGAGATGATGTGACTTTGGTGGGTATGGCAGTCGAGGTCATATAAGTTGTCTGACCGCACTGAAGATCTTCGTAGGTCAACGACAGCAAGGGACGGTTTTGTAATTGATACGGTTCCCGGCACTCTACCCCTCTTTCCAAGTCTTTCACGACGGTTGGGTTCTCCCGAATCCATTCCACGATTCCCATAATGTTGCAATCGCAGTTCCATCGGTTGCCGCTCAACGAGAGAACCTTCAAGGCATGAGCGTGTATGAAAACATCTCCTGGAAGATACCTCAGATGGTTGTTGCTCATGTCAAGAGTTTGCAGTCGTAGGTTATGTTTAAAGATTTGTGCCGGAAGTGACCGAAGCTTGTTTTCGTTAAGTATAAGCATCTGAAGGCCAGGCAGGCCGGAGAAGATGTCAGGGTGAAGCTCCTGAAGATTGTTGTGTTTTATGGAGAGCTTGCTGAGCTTGGGTAGACAACAGAAGAGATCTTTAGGTAGAGATGTCAGGTTGTCATTCAAGTGTAAGTGGAGCCATTTTAATCCTGTCATGTTTGCGAAAAGGTTCCTGGGGACAGTGACCAGACTGGTTTCGTAAATGTAAAGTTCTTGGAGTCTCGGCATGTGACCCATGAGGTGGTCAGGAAGAGAGATCAGAGGGTTTTTGTACAGGGTGAGTTTGGTGAGGTTGGGAAGATAGTAGAAGCTCTTGGGTGGAATGTTCTGGAGGTCATTGCTTGACATGGTGAGGGTAAGAAGAGAAGGCATGTGCCAGAAAAGTTGTGGCGGTATCTCCCGGATGCGATTTTTTTGTAGCATGAGGACCAACAAATTGTTTAGATGATCGAATAATCCGCTTTCAAGAGTCTCCAGTTGGTTGGAGGAGAGCACCAGGGTTTTAAGGTGGCTAAGGTTGTGGAAGATGTTCTTCGGTAGGTTCCTCAGTCGGTTCCCCGCCAGGTTAAGGAAAATCAGCTTGGTCAAGTTCTGGAACACGTCCTTGTCCAGCTGAAATATGTGATTCTTACTGACGTCCAGCTCGGTCAGGTTAACCAACCCTTCGAAGAGTCCCGAACTTATGGAAACGATCTGATTGTCGTCGAGTTGGAGCTGCTCCAGGTTGCAGAGCTCGCTGAACACCATGGCTGGGATGACGGACAGGGCGTTCGATGATAGCTTGATAGAGCGAAGCTGAGAAGCATCGTAGAAAGCTCCTGGATGGATGGTGTCGAGAGAGCTGTGGGTGATCTTCAATCGTAGCAGAAGGTGGAAGGGCTGGAAGCTTCGTTCCTGGAGGAATTTAATTTGGGTGTGATTGAGGAGGAGCAGGAAGGTGCTGCTGGGATCCAGAGGGGGAATGACGGTGATGTCACCTGTGCATTTTGCAGAACCTCGAATGTCACATACACATCCGGCGGGACATTGAATGCTGAGGGTGAAGTGAGCCAGATGCTGAAGGAGAATGATGATGAACCACATGATGTGAAACCTGGAGAATGAATGTAGTTACATGTAAGTACGCTGTATTCACAATATTCACAAGTCCACTGTGTTCATAACACATCATTGTTTCTTAGTCTTACAGATATGTAGATTTTGGAAGTAACTTAATGAAATTGATCACAATAAAAATGCAATCAGTATTCTTACATCAAAAAGAAAATGTATAATTCTTTAACATGTTGAACTTACCTTTCACACAACCAGAAGACTGTGTGACCGAAATGGATGTGTTGGCTTTTAATATCTAAAGTGTTGAGCTCTTCCTTACCACTTATCTCTTTCTGCCGTGCAGACCACAAGGAGGCCTGTATCCGCCATGATGGGAGAACTTTTATCGAATTGGCTTCTTTAAATAGAATTTGATAGAAAACTGTGTTATTAATGCTTGATGTCTAAGCGGGCAGTATAATAAACAACAGAAGTAAATGCAATAAAATGGCAATATTCCATACAATTATTGAATACAAATGTAATAAACGCAAAAGTGAAGGTTTAGAAAAATTAATGAATTGAAATAAAATTATTTATTTCAGTTGAATATAACTTTTCGAAACCTCAGAGATACGAATTTACAGTTTTCAGGAAGGGAAAAAAATCATATTTAAATGGTTTTATGTATTTTTTAGCTCCCAGTGACAAACGAAAATGGTGACAGGCTCAAAATTAATTAAAACAAGGATGACAATGAAGAACGAAGAAAACATGAATTCAAATCAATATAAAGGTATTTGTTTTGCTAAATACATAGATAGATATTTGGATGAATGCTTGTAACCAAACAGTTAGACACTCTTGACTATCATAGTAGATAAAATAATTTTTTATTTACATATTTTAAAGAACATAGGATGACTTAATTTGGGATATTTTGACAACCATTGTATTATTCTTCAATGGTAGTTAATGGTGTCCGAGCATACATCCAAATGTCTTTCTTTATCTTTCTCATTTTTCTCAGAACAAAGAAAGGTTTACAAGGTTGGAAAAACTTGAGGGTTAGTTATATATTTGTTTTAGAGATTGAGTAATCCATGGTAGAATTTTCCTTTTGTAGTAAACTATTCCTTTAAGTATGATATTGGATGGTTCACATTGTCTAACCACCAGATGGTGACAAGAGCCCCATTATCAAGATTTATTATAATAAAGGGGTTATTAAGATATTTTGAAGAAGATATTTTGAAGAATGTCTCTAACAGAACAAAATGATTCTATTATAATGGCAAAAATCTAACGCCCAACCACTAGGACCGACTGTTTCCGTTTATCGACATTCTTCAAAATATCTAATTTTGTATTTATAAAAGAAAGAAATGTATACATTTCTGACATAACGTGAGAGACAGGAAATTGTAGTTTATAGTTTTTTGGTTACCCTTCCACATCATTTTATTATTATTAATTCATATCAGCAATGATATTAAATAGAAAGTCAACAAATTTCATTTGTTTTATTAATATGACATTCAAATAAAATACATAAATTAATCTACACAGAGAGAGTACAATCTACACAGCAATAGTCATGAATACATGATGACAATCATAAAAGTCATGACACATAATAGTGTACATATATTTCTATGTAAAAACTGTATTTTTGGATCACATGTCAGGACAGAATGGGATCATGTTGCTGTTTCTTCACCATAAGATCCTCAAACACAGTATTTCCAGAAGCAGGCTAATAAATAAATCAGAAAAAAAGAGGGGGCAATATTAATATGAATAAATTGACAATATTAATTTACATAACAATATTAACATTTTTGGGAATACCTTATCTGCTTGACACAACATTTCAATTTCAGTACTATAACACTTGATTTTATTCCCACATTTTAAAAATGAATGTAAACTCACCATCATCTCTTTTTTTAGGCATGGATCTCTCCTTTTCTATTGCGTTTGACACCAGCTGCCTCTCTAGATTGAGCTCCTCTTGTAAGACTGCAAGCTTGAAAAGATTTACCATGGTAAGACTTTTTTCTTGTTCCATATAAACACACCAAACGTATATTAAATAAATACCTCTCGTAGCTCTGCGATTTTGCTGGCTAAATCCAATTCTGTGATTGATCAAGAACATGAAATCAGGATTATATTGTTTTATATGAAGCGTGAAAAATGTGATTTGACATGTACCTGTTATGCCCTCTTCTTTGACGGGGAGAGCATTTTTCCGTAGCAAAAATTCCACAATCTGGTTCTGGATATTTGAAACATCCTTTGAACGGTAAACCGTCTTGACTGTAAAAAAGCAGAAAAATGAAATTAAACCTAAAACAAAATGCTTGGAATTTTCCCAGGCTGAAAGGTTAAGATTAAGTTACACACTGTACAGATAAACATTGGCATTAATTAGATATTTTCCTGTTGTGCATTTTTCTACACTCAAACTGCAAAAGCCACAATACAGTCCTTAAAACGTGCACGCATGATTTATTATAAAGCAATAATTTTCTTCATATTCACCTGGACTTGCAACAGTTTCTTTCTGGATGTTGAGAACACTGATCAGAAAAATCAAAGTGAAGAGTCTTAAGAAACTTCCTGAAGGTATAACGTCCATGGCCGAAGGAATTGTTCGTAAGCGGTTTGCTCCTGGCCGATCGAACCATCTAATGCTGAAGGTCCATGAGAAGGGACACTTTTAACAAGGTGTGAAGACGTAAGGACGTGTCATGTCTGTAAATCAACAACATGACGTCGGTCGTGCTGTCAGAGAGCTATATCTACATGAGGGCCGTGACATTTTCGAGTGATGGTCTGTGGCATTTTCAGGGCCAATGACCACATATCAATCACACTGTAATAAGAGTGGCTGTGTTGAAACAAGAGTAAATCTCTAATACCACTGGGTATCATTAATCTGCGAGGATGCTGCTTGTTCCTGGCATTCTTCCTTTAATTTACCTAAGAGTCTGTTGACGTCTGTGATATAGGTGACATATAAACATGCCTGGGATGATAGAACCTCACATGGTTACCTATATCTGAACAAACTATTGGAATTCATTTCTTACGTATACCTTGTTGAAACTTCCCTTATGAAAGTATATCCAAAGTATATTACACTGTTTATATTATAAGGTTTATTGTTGCATATATCTTGATAAAAAAGATGATCACGCCTTATTAGGTGTCATTGGATACTGTTTAATGGCATACAATAATGTAAGAAATAATGCATTTCAGAAGGGTTTTTGTTCGAAGAAACACAAGAAATAATTGAAAAATCCTGTTGAACGTCATTATAAATGTCTTAATATGTTTTTCTTAAACACTTTGATGTTAAATACATGTATATACAACTACTTTGTAATAAAAAAACATAGAACCCACTGTAAAATGATATATAATTAACTCTTCTATATTACTATATATTATATGTATATGCATAAAGGCCTGCATTACATAGTAATATAGAACAATTAGATGTACTTTTCCTGAAGAAAATGTGAGTGATGCTTGCTGTGTCAAAATTTGGAACTGGATAGTTACAGTTATAATTTACCAAACCACGACTGAAAGAAGCCAACCCCCATATCTCTATGAGGTTTGGATGCAAAGATATAGGCCTTGGTAGAGGGTTGCTAAGCTAATGTGTTTGGTTGCTATGGTTGTGGCTTGTATGATTTAAATTAGTAAAAGACATAGACACAAGTAAAACGAAACAACCCCCATATCTCTATGACGTTCTGATGCAGAGATATAAGTATCTCTAAGTGGTTGCTAACCTAACTGTATTTGGTTGCTATGTGCTTGGTTTCAAACTTTATGAAGATTATGGGATAGTGATGGTCTTTGTGACATTGTGAAGCAAAGATATCCATTTAGTTCTTTCATAATGGAAGTCTATGGGATCGGTTGCAAGGTTGCTGTTAATGGTTGCTATGGCCGTGATTTAATTGCTTCAAGATGATTATATAATAGTGATTGGTTCTTGTAATAAAATGAGCCCATCCCCTTGTCTCTATGACACTGTAGTGTGAAAATATCGCTCATGGGATGTTTTTATAATAGAAGTCTATAGGCCCATTTTGAGTCAATGGGGAATTTCAGTTGGCCCTACACCCCAGGGGCACACCTTACACCCCATTATGTTTTAAAGGAGCCTACCAGTCTCTTCAAATGTGGTGAGACAGATCATTCTACAAAATCCTCATTCAAACTGTGACCCCATCAAAGTTCCCGTTTCGATTCTAATTTCAGGTGGCCCTCTTGACCCAGGGGCACAACCTACACCCTATTATGAGGTATGTCTCCACAGAGCCTTCCAGCTTCTCCAAATGTGATAAACCATGAAATCAATGAAATGGGCGCAATGTTAAGTGTATGGAATTTTTGGGGTAATTTCCACCCCATCCAACAACATACACCCGATCACTTATCTTAGCACACCTCTCCCTAATTCCGTAAATTGTGTCCTCATTCGTTAGTGTGTGAGACAATGCGAGAGGTGAAGCGTACCAAATATTGGTAGAACAAGAAGAAGAATGTCAATTTCGAAGATAACAATAATGATGCTTTGCATTGGACAAGCATAACAAATTAATAAATAATATTAATGTTAATATAGAAAATAAAAATGCCATACTATCAGATAACACACTATCACTTGACATTTAAAAAAAAAACTTTATATGCACAAATCTTGTAATGCACTAAAAATATTTCCAAAGATTTGGGATGAAATTTGGGATCGACTTAAAATGTAAAAATTCCTGAAAATTAGGTTTTATGACATTTATTTTAAAAAAAATCGGAGGATTCCATATGTAAATAATACTTAAGTAACACAAAGAAAAACAAGATAACTCTGTTCTTTTAAAACGACATTCAGATTTAAAAGGGTTTTTATTACATGCATTTAAACAAATCTGAGGATGCCATAATAAAATAATATATAAATGATTAAAATGTTATAACAATATTTGGGGTGATGTTGAAATTTTGACAAAAAAGGTAAAAAATAATTGAAACTGTAGTTTTTATGACTTTTATGTAAAGAAATCTGAGGACTCCATATTTTAAAACTATTTAAATAATACAAAGAAAAATAAATCACTTTGTTCTGTTAGAATGACATTGAGATTTAAAAAGAGATGTATTACTTTCATTTTAACAAATGTCAAAATGGTGATTTAAATTAAAATAATATATAAACAACAAACAATATTCAATAATAATTAAAATAATAGAATAACAACAATAATTGAATTAAGAACAATTGAAAGGTGACATGACTATTATTAAAACAAATCTGTGGATAACATATTTAAATACTATTTAAATAATACAAAGAAAACACTAAATCACTTTGTTCTGTATAATAGTTTTTATTACTTTCATATAAACAAATCCAAAAATTATTTAAATTAAAATAATATATAAATAACATAAAAAATATAACAATATTGGGGGTGATGCTGAATATTTCGACTTAAAGTAAAAAAAAATTGAAAGGAGACTTTTTATGACTTTAATTTGAACAAATTTAAGGATGCCTTATTTAAATAATATTTAAATAATACAATGAAAAAAATCACTTTGTTCTGTAAGAATGACATTGAGATTTAAAATGTTTTTTATAACTTCCATAAAAACAAATTTCAAAATTATTTTATAAAATAAAATAATTTTAAATGACAACAAAATGTGACAATATTTGGGGTGACTTTGAAATTTTAACTTAAAGTTAAAAATTAATTGAAAAGTTATGTGTGACTTATATGAACAAATTGAAGGATGCCATATTTAAGTAATATTTAAATCATGCAAAATAACTTTGTTCTGAAAGAATGACATTGACATTTAAAAAGGATTTTTTATTACTTTCATTTAAACAAATCTCAAAATTATTATAACAAAAATATATAACAATATTTGGGGTGACGTTAAAATTTTGACTTAGACCTATAAACTAATTGAAAGGTGACTTTTCATAATTTTTTTTGAAAAATAAAATATATATAATATATATATTATATATGTTATATATAATAAATAATATATAAATGACAACAAAATGTGACAATATTTGGGGTGACGTTGAAATTTCAACTTAAAGGTAAAGAATTATTGAAAAGTGATGTATGACTTATTTGAACAAATTTGAGGATCCCATATTTAAATAATATTAAATAATACAAAGAAAATACAAAATAACTTTGTTCTGAAAGAATGAAATTGACATTTACTCTCATTTAAACAAATCTCAAAATTATTATAACAAAAATATATAAAAATATTTGGGGTGACGTTAAAATTTTGACTTAGACCTAAAAACTAATTGAAAGGTGACTTTTTATAATTTTATTTGAACAAATTTGAGGATGTCATATTTAAATAATATTTAAATAATACAAAGAAAATATAAAATCCCTTTGTGTTGTAAGAACGACACTGACATTTAATATATTTTATTACTCCCATTTAAACAAATCTGAGGATGCCATATTAAAATAATATATAAATGATATATAACTTACTTTTACCATATATAAATATTTAATTTTTGACTTAAAGGTAAATCCAATTGAAAGTTGACTTTTATGATTTTTATTTAAACAAATTTGAGGATACCTTATTTAAATAATATTGAAATAATTTATTTAAATTATATTTAAATAATACAAAGAAAAATGACATTGAGTTTTTATTAGTTTCTTAGTTTAAACAAATCTCAAAATGATGATATAAATGAAAACCATATATATTTTTCAACAGAAATAAAAAACAATATTTGCCGTTGAAATTTCGATTTAAAGCTTAATATTTATCATTTTGATTTGAACAAATCTGAATCATGACTTAAATAACATTATTACGTTCTTCGACTTATTTAACATAATTACAACACACAACAAACATGACGTAATACCTAGTGCTACGAAAGAATGTCGTGGGCGTGTCGCGATGACGTATGCGCGTGTGCCCCGCCCTGTCATTGGTGGCACATCTACACGTGTGTGTGCGTGTGACGTCATAACATCTGCTGCGTCTGAGGAGAGGGAGGGGCTGACAGAGAGAGAGAGAGAAGAAAGCCTCGGCAGGAACCAATCAGAGCGGCGCATCACCGGAGACATCGATCGCGATTTATCTCTCGGGCCGCCATCGGTCTGTCAGACGTTAACCTTCGGGAGATTCTAACGTGAAATATCGCCGTCGACATGGCCGATTTCAGTATCGATCAGAACAACCTGCCCGGCGTGAAAGAGGGTGAGTATGACGCGCGTCGTGACGTGACGTGACCGCGTTAAAGGAACGTGCGTGTGGCTCGCGCGGCTGTGACGCAAAAAATCGACCGTTGGTTTCTGTCAGTTGGCGGCGCGCGGGAAAAAAACCGCCAAAAACCGTTTAAACGGGCACGTGCTGGGCTCAGCGTTGACCGGAACGCTTAATTTCGACCCAAATTGAGTGATTAAGGAACACGAGGGGTTAAAATCGAACGGGGTTGGCGGTTTTTCGGTTCCACGGCCGCGGTATCGAGAGCGAAACCGCGGTATCGGGTTGTGCGCGCGCGATATCTGACGTATTGGACATCCAGCGGTTTTATTGAGGTTTAGTCTCTAAATGTCCAATTTAGCTTTGTTTTATTCTTTATAATGCAGTGGTTGTGTTATAAAGTTATACATTCTACACACACATTTATTTATTTATATATATATAATACATTCACACACACACACACACATATTATATATATATATATATATATATGTATATGTATATATGTATATATGTATATATATATATATATATATATATATATATATATATATATATATATATATATATATATATATGTATATGTATATATGTATATATGTATATATATATATGTATATATATATATATATATATATATATATATATATATATATATATATATATATATATATATGTATATATGTATATATATATATATATATATATGTATATATGTGTGTTAATTGCAGGTGACCTCAACGGAATGCTTTAAAAGCGCACACGTCATTAAAGCTCTGATTGTGTTACTCTTGATAGTAACAGGGTTTGTCGTGCTTTATCGGTGGCGTGTAAACAAACCACACATTTCATGTTTTTGTGTTTTATGCGAGGTGATTTTGTATTGCGTAATTATGGGATTGTGCTCTTGTAGTCAGGTCTGGAACGCTGAGGATGGAACATGTGCTGGTTTGGCGGCCTGGACCTCTTGGGATGCATTGAGGGTCGAGGTTCTAACTTCCCTGTTGATATCAGTGGAACAGAACTGTGTGTGTGTGTGTGTGTGTGTGTGTGTGTGTGTGTGTGTGTGTGTGTGTGTGTGTGTGTGTGTGTGTGTGTGTGTGTGTGTGTAATCAGGTCTTTAATGTTAGTTTGATCTTAAAGGGACAGTTCGCACATTAATGACTAATCCGTCATGAGTCACGTATTGTTCTTAATCTGTAAGCACACATGTGGACATTTGCTTGTTCCCAAACACTTTGGACCCTACTGCCGTGGTAGAACAAATGGCAATGGGAGTGGAAACAAAATACGTTTTGTTTGTAAAACGAAAAGAAGTATCCCGAACATTTTGCTGTCCTTCATTCTTCAAAATGTCTTATTTTCCTACTTCGATTAGATTAGATTCGACTTGGTTGTCAGTGCACATGTAAGGTACAAGGCAACGAAATGCAGTTCGCATCTAACCAGAAGTGCAATAAGCAGTAAGTGCAGAATATATATGTAATATGTATAATAATTACACAGAATAGATAGTATAGGTAGTATTATGGACAGATTTACAGGTTAATATACGAACACTTTGGTAGTCAAAGTGGTCCGAGAACTGTTTGGTTACAAGCATTTTTCCAAATATCTTTCTCTGTTTTCATCAGAACAACGATAGTTTTGAAAGCACTCAAGGGTAAGCAAGAGATGACAGCATTTGTTATTGGGTAAACTTTCCCTTTAATGCAATGGCATTTTTGGCGTGATGCAACGGATTGTTGTTGTGGTTTTAGGTTACGTTTATTGCATTGTGTATTTGCACACTCGGGTTTTTCAAACTGTGACATTCAGCATAATAGGAGTGAAAGTTCACCCAAAAATGAATATCGTCAACATTTACGTTTTAACGTTTTAATCCCGAAAAACCTTCTCATGCAGAACACGAAAGAATCTTTTTTTGTAAAATGCTGTTCACCAAACAAAATTGGCACTTATTGACGTCTGTTGATGTTGAACAAAACCAATGCAATTAAAGTAGTTCCCAACATTATTCCTATTAGCTTCTAATGTGTTCTGTGGTCATACATGTTGAAGTACACTTTAAGGTTTCTAGTCATGAAGTGTTTAACAACCAAAATCTACAAACATATGCGTCTGATGTTAAATACAATGCAGATACACAAGTTTTGAAATATAAACTATACTTAATTCATGCATAAGAAGATTAAGCCTGTGGCGGATGCATAGTCAGCACCAAGCTGCTTGCTCTCAGCAGGGCTTACAAAACCTTTGCTTTTACGTTTCAATTCTAGGCTGTGATCAGTCTTTAAGTTATTTCTGTTACTGTATTTAAATGTTACATCTGTATAATTTAGAGTCGTAAAGGAAATACGACCCTATGTGAGAGTCAATGTATACTACAATTATGTCTCGTATTCCCCATGAGATGTGAATTAATTGATGTGCATACTTATTTAGGACTTCCTAAAAGAGATTGTGGAAAAAAAATGAAAATTATGCCATTCAATATCATTTCAAACCTGACATTCGTTCTGCCGGAATATTTGGAAGAATGTTTGTAAGTAGCACCCATTTTCTTGCATTGGTTTTGGTTTCTTACAAAAGTAGTGAATAGTTGCCACTTCTGTTTAGTTACCAACATTCTTCAAAATATTTTATTTTGTGTTTTGCAAAAGAATGCTGGGGCTACGACCGATTAAACATGATATTTTTTGCCATATTAGAGACGAGATGTAAACTAGCTGTTAAGTTGTATTTTTTACACATTTAAAAGTTGTCTCGCCTCCTTATTTTGGTCTATGAATATATCAGTCTTGGGCCGGCTCATTTTGGACAGGGCTGTATTGAGGCTGTCCAGACAAACGCCAAGATATTGCTTTAGTAAGATTATTAGCAGCTTGGCATTGTCCTAAATTATTGGTCTGGCTTAATCCTATTATCCTATGTCCTGCACAATGTCAAGACCTGGCAAAAGAACAGCAAAAATGCGCATTTCAGCTTGATTTGCAGTCATTGCTTTATCAGATTCTTATCAGAAACATTTTCGAGAAGCTCATATAATTTTATATTTTTAATATTTGCATATGAACTACTTCTGGATGTATGCGTTAAAAATAAAGAACCACAATGGACCGAAAACAGGTGCACAATCTGATTTTAATAAAACTTGGTCTTCATAAAAATGTGCCACAGCAGCAAAGCAAGTGAGAAGAGGATGTGGAAGATGCAGTTTCACTTCTGAAGTTATATTTATTTGTGGGCAAAGGCGAAAAAGCTGCACTTTTTCAAGTAAACCCAGTGTTTCTTTGGATGAACAACACGTTCTTGACCGTTGACTCAAAAGTAAAAACTGTCATTTCGAACCTCTATGACTTTCTTTTGTCTGCAGAACATTGAAGATATTTTAAAGAATGTTGGGAATTTGCATCCATTGGTGCATTGGTGTTGTGTCTATGCAATAGAAATGAATTGGTGCCCCTACTGTTCACAACTATCTTCAAAATATCTTCTTGTGTTCGGCAGAAGAGAGAAAGTCATGCTGAATTAAAATGTCAAGAGTTTTAGTACATGACAAAATGACTTAAGCGTTGATTGTAGTTTCTTGCAAATGTGTCTCAAATTGTGAAGATTGACCTAGACGTTTTGCTGTAAACTGCCTGCTCATGTAACTAATGTGCCTCTGTTTTAACGCTAAATGTCAGGTTTTATATATATTTTTGTGTGTTTACAGTGTGCCGAGACTTTGCTGTGCTGGAAGATCACTGCTTGGCTCACAATCTCCAGGAACAGGAGAGTAAGTATTTACATACAATCATACAAACTCTTGTTAATGAAAGAAAACTCAGCCATTGTGATTAATTCACCCACTGGTGGCAGCAAGAGGCTATATTGTAACATATCATAATTCACAAAGCACTAGAATATGTTGTTTTAAAATTTGAGGTCATGAGGACCTTATGTCCTACAATGCTCTTGATAAAAGAAGGTTGATGTTAAGACAAAGCATCAGCGACTGCACAATCTGTACTATTAGTGATCGTGGCTCATCTCTGAAGGGACCTATAGACATCTAAAGTTTAGGCAGTTGGAAGGTCATATTCTAGGAAGAGTTTTCGCAGTATCTACATTGTGAAAATATTATTGTGAAAATTTGTCTCCGGGTAATAAAAACAGGTTGTGGTTTTGGTTTCTTGGAGTTTGAAGTACGCTTTTCTTGCAGAGTGGAGGAGCAGCATCTGATAAAACAAAAATCTGAATAGTGCAAATACTTAGATGATGATGACTGGATATATTTTGTTAACGTTTTTTACTATACTAACCCAATGATGGCTTGATGCTTAGATGGAATAAACACCAAAGAAATCCATAATTGTTGTTAAATATGTTTCTAAGCAAATTTGTGTTTTTGTGCGAACTCCAAAGTTTGTTGGTTAGTATCATTTATTATCACTAATCTTTGTTTTTTTTCTGTTAATAAAGCCCTATTAGAATAAAACTAACAGCTCCTTTGATTATTAAATCTTTCAAAATGTTCTACTTTTCAAACCAAGCCATTAAGTAGTACAATCATCCTTGTCATTACTTCGTTAAAGCCTTTGTATGACGCAGTAGGGTGAAGTTATTTTGAAACTCATTTTTTTCCAGGCTTGTTTTATTGTCGTCATCTAGTAAATCTAGTAGATCTATAAGATGTGTCTAGTCTTCTGGAACAGGATGCAGTGATTGCGTCAATTTTCAAGATATACGACCATACAGACCTGCCACATTGACATAGCCTTGAAATGGCAGTGATCTGAAACCATTGCTTAAAATCATTTTTCCTTATAGCTTTGCACAGAACAGTTTCAACAAAGAGTTTATACCATGAACCATTTGCATTACAAAACAAATGCGCATTCTGATTTTCAACAAATCCCTTTAAACTGTCAGTATTGAACCGTAAAATTCTAAAGTGTAATCACCTCACCAAAATGTTTTGCTGTTTAACTCTCTAGTCGAGAGTCACCTGGCATCCAATGTCCACAAAAGCCGTCTGGTGCAGCAGGACCTGCGGGTGGCCAAGCGTCTGCAGGAGGAGGAAGATCTACGGGCCAAAGCCGAGAGCAAGAGACAGCAACGTCACATGTGAGCCTTTTTAACCTTTGGCCGTTTCCGCTTTTCAAATTAGATCTTGTAAAACTTTGGGTTTACCTGTCTGAGACGAGATCTATGAGTGATATCACATGACCTGTTATCATCTTGGCTTGTTTTGTCACATAGACATTGACAGTCTGTTGTCGGGAATGTTGTCTTTTTGCTTTTCTGAGGTGGAGTGGTTAATGTGTGCTGTAAGTACAGATTGCACTAGGGAAAACATAAGCCGAGTTCAGATTGCTGACTGGTTGTGACTGTTGTGTTGTCTCATAGTTTGCAGATCTAGTAAAATGTTTTGACGTCCAGTAATGCCACCCGTGGATAGTGTTCCTTCCTGCTGGGTGATGTCTCAAGGCCTCTGTGCTGATCGTATCATCAAAGTTTGTGCATGGCAGAGCAAGAGACAAAAGAGCCTGGGGAAAGACTCTGTATGGCTCAAACACAGTAATAGATATGTGCTTATGTGTGTGTACTTGAATGGACTTCAAAAAGCAGAAGACTTAGTGAAAACAGTTTAGTGATAAGACTTTTAACAGTTGTACTGTTTGAGTCCTTAACTACACATAAATGTTATTTAATCTTCAAAGAATGCATTGTTAGTTTATTTTTACCTTGTTGCTTTGTGTCTTTTCCCATGTCTGAAAATCACTTGCATTTTGTTCCTGACTTTTTAAGGCCCGCCTCAAAGTGTACTCTAATTGGTCATATGGTCTAGTCTACTGTTATTGGTCAAGTCGTCTGGTCTACTTATTGGTCTACTCGGCTGTCAGTTACAGTATCTCCACCAGTGATGAGACGACATCATGTGAATCCAGTTACTTCTGTCTAGAGTCTTTGTCGACGCGTTACGGAAGTAACTGGATGACTACAATCCTGGCGTTTTCTGTAGATCATTTTACATTTACATTTACATTGTAAAATCAGTTTACATTTTACATTGACATTTAGTCATTTAGCTGATGCTCTAATCCACAGAAACCTACAAATGAGGTTTACAAAAGACGCATTAAGTACAAGAGGCAACAAAGCTGTCGTAGGTGAAATAATGCCAGTTCTTGTTAGAAAAACAACATATGAGCCAAGTGACAAGTATTTTTTATTTTATTTGATAGAAAGAGTGAGGATGTCAAAAGAGTTTTATAAGTGGGTAAGGTGTAGGCGGGAAATATTTTAAGATGGTTTTGAGGCGGTCCCAGACATCGCACTTCTGTTAAAGATGATAACTCGCATTATCATAAACTTTGGAATTTGGTTCTTTACAAATCAGACACACAAACACACAAAGAAAATTTAAATGAGGTTCACAATCTGAGGTACACCTAAGACTTAATGCTGAGCATGGAAATGCACAGTTTTAAGAAAAGCTGATGCAATTTCCACTGATTTAATTTTCCAACTCCCCAATTTG
Source organism: Triplophysa yarkandensis (assembly GCA_033220385.1). Lineage (NCBI taxonomy): Eukaryota > Metazoa > Chordata > Actinopteri > Cypriniformes > Nemacheilidae > Triplophysa > Triplophysa yarkandensis. The sequence continues at coordinate 3,041,880 of CM065674.1, forward strand.
AAAAAACAGGCGATGTTTAGTTTTCGTAACAGCTTAGACGGAGAAGCTGAGGTGCAGAATTATGTCATAAAAATGAATCAAAACATTCACACTATAATAGAAAAAAAAACTTGTGCCATCACTTTGCTCTCTATTTATTCATTTCAAACCTGAACACAAAAAATTATTGTGAATAATTTTGGGAATTGAACACATTTACTTCCATTAAATTTGTGTCCATACAATTGAAGTGAATTGGTGCCACTGCTGTTTAGTTGCCAACATTCTTCAAAATATTTTGTATTCTGTAAAAGAAAGTCATACAGGTTTAAATCGACAAGAGGGTGACTTAAAATGAGGTTTCGTATGACCTATCATTTTATGTCTGAGAATGAATGCTATTTTGGTCACAGGAGCACGTTCAGCCTATTGAATTAATAGATGGATTATTAGTGGCATAGGCATTGTTATACAATTGCTTTACCACTTATTCTGTCTGTACTACAATCAGATTACTCATTATTCATGAACCAAAACCTATATCAATATTTACAAGATGGGCAAAAATGGATCATAACTAAAATCTGACTTCTGTTTTATTATAGAAATAAAATAATACACCAGTTGATAGCGTTAAAATGTGGGTCACCTGATAGTTATTTTCTATGTAATAATTAATAAGCACAGTAATTAATGAGATCAATGATCATTAAAGGAATTAAATATGTCTGATTTTAGAAACATGTTTCTTATGAAACATGTTACACCCAGTTCTGCATGATTCAGACGCGTCATCTCACACACAAAAAAATTAACCCTGCGGTGGCCAGTGTGAGAACCTGGCATTAACACAGATGTTTTGTTTTCTTTTGCTCTGTCCCATCAGCGAACGCTTTGACAATGAAATGGCTCAGGAGATTCAGGAACAACTGGTCCGGCAGGCTGAACAACAAAGGCAACAGGAGGAGAAAGACGCTGTGAGTTTCACACTCTGTTTACAGTGGCCATTGGCACGGCATTGATTTTGCACACATACATTATTCATGTTTTATCATTATTGTTTAACACCTAAGCACATTCAAGCTCTATATGCTATTGCTAAGTAGAGCAAATAGGCTAAGCCACATCCACATGGCCTTGACAATGTTTGGGACCCCCCCTTGAGTTGATCTCTGTGTATCTGACTAGGCCATTGCCCGCAAACTGCAGGAACGTGAGATGAAAGAGGAAAGAAAACGACAGAAACAGCTTGAGGAAAACTTTGAAGACGAATACTACGAAGACCAAGGTGAGAAGAGCGCCACCTAGTTTTATGAAAAGTCAAACAAACATTCCTCAAATGACTGCATTGATAATGTACACTTAATTTCCCCTCGGCTAAAACTATATTTGACATTGAGTGATCTACATTCCCAGCAAATTTATGACATATTTGAGCAAGCTGTTACGTTTCAGCTGTTTACGACACACTGTAACTTTAATAACACATTTCAGACCCCCAGCTTCCATGTAGTCCTTTCTAAAATGATGAAGTAACTTGACCACTTGTTAGTTAAAAGATCTTGTTTGTTTAATAAACTTAAGGATATTTAGTTACCATTACTCACACCGTAGCAGAATGTCTTTGTCTCATTACAAATGCTGCATAACTAGATGTGCCGGATTACAAGCCATTCATTTTTCAAACACATGATGCTGTTGAGGTTGCCCTCCCTGCATGGCTGTTCTCACATGTTATCATTCTCTCATGCGTTGAAATGTAGGTGTTTAGGTCCGGTTTGGTGGTATCAACCCCTAAGGATCAGTGTATGCCTCATGAAACACTCAGTCTGATCTGGCACTTCATTTGTTATTTGCCTAATGCCGTGGTTCGTAAAGTTTCTGACGATCAGCAGAAAATGAAAAGAAAGAAAAAAAATAGCTAACAGCCAACAGACATAGATTAAAGGATGAATCGGTTTGTAAAAGTTAGGAAAAAAGAAGCATTAATTTTTCATTGTGTTGTAATATTATTTGGTAGCCTGAGGTAAGAAAGGGGTTTCGGGGGCTTCATTGCGAGGGCATGGTATTCCTTAAATGGTTTAAATGGGGGCATCATCAGAAGAGTTTGAAAAACACTGGCCTTATGGAAAGTGATTTCTAATTTGCCATATAACAAATCACATATATATGCTGGTGAATGCCAAGTATTAACGCTTATTGTTTAAAGTTTACTTTTTGTTTCCCTGTTGTTACATAAAGTATGTAAGGGCATTGCCCTTGTAAAAATGTTTGAGGATGGTTGAATAGTCACCAAACAACAAACTAGTGTAGTAACAGGTCAACATATTCATCTTATCTTTTTTTTGGCAGCATTAAATCTATAATCCAATAGTCTTTCTGTGTATGCCTGTGTTTTTCTCCTTTTAATGTTTTTTTACTTTTGACAATATCCGACACCATAATCTATTCCATTATGTTGAACTTCGTTTAGCTGTTTCTAAGACAGAATATTCATTCAGACAGATCAATAAAATGTACATCCACACATCTCTTCTTCCCTGATAAGCTCACATTAGCTGCCTTCGTTCTAAAAGATCGACTCTGAATTTTTTTTGTTCAAATTCTTAGCAGTCAGGAATGTATTTTCTTACTTACTTTCTCTGTGTTTATAAAAATGAATCTGAAAATATTATCTATGTATTTTAATTAAATGTGTCGTAGGTGGGGACCGTGTTAACAACTATTGTTTGAATTAAGTACATTTACATTTAGTTATTTAGCTAAGGTTTACAAAAGAAGCATGGGTGTCAAGAAGGTTTATTTGTGGGTTAGGCGCAGAGGGAAAAGTAAAAGGCATTATGTTGTGTAAAGCTGTATATTTTGTGTTTGGTAGTTAACATAACAAAGATAACCATGTTTATGGCCTGTACTTTAAATGGTGGGTTTAAACTGAAATTTCAGACCTGACTGTAACAAACTATAGACCACGATGTAAACACTGGTCCAAAAGCACTTCCTGTTTCATTATTTAGTTTTATTGAAGATATTAGTTTATGATTTAGTTATTAATTTTCTTTTGGTTGTATTCTTTATCAAACATTGGTTGTCTGAAACGGGAAGTTCTTATGGAGTGCTCTATATATTCCTAAATATATATAATACTAACATAAACATTATGGACTTTTCTAATCTGTTCACATGAAACTGTTTCAACCAGAGTCCAAAGTTAACACTTGCAATCTGTCAATTGTAATTTGGCTAGTAATTTGATAATGTTTTGATAATGCAATAATATTGCGAAGTAGTTATTTAAAAATGTTAATTTTGGACCCTGACTGTGCCATCTTCATTTAAGGGCTCGGCAATACTTGTCTATAATAGACACAATTGCCATTTGACTTCCTGCATCATCTGCAATAAACTAACCCCTTGTGTACTAACCCAGTTATGGTTTTTTGTTCTCCTACTCCTCTTCACTTTTTCCCTCATCTCATACTTGCCTTTAGCCTCCCGACCTCCACAGGACCCACGACATCAGCACCCCAGTTCCATTTCTCCGGGTTTCCGAAAAGAACGATATCAGGACAACAGCTATAGCCGATCGCCGTACAACTCCCCAGACCCAGACAAAAAAAGACACCCCAATAGCCATCACGGTACCCGTAGTAGACATCCAGAATATAACCAATCTGATTCTAGACACTTAAAGCCCACAGAAAAGTTCTCAGAGTACCATTCTCCTGAGTGGCGCCCAAAACACTCTGAAGATTACTTGAAAGAAAAACATTTACCGTTAGATGTTGATTATATAGAACCACATATTAGAAGAAAACAGGACCCAGTGGACAACCAGGAATCTGTAGTGCGAAGAAAGCCTCCTAAAGATTATTCTGCTCCACGGGAGAAAGACAGGCACAGGGATATAGAACGAGCACAAAACAGACCGGAAAGCAAAGAAAGGCTAAGGGAAAAAGACAAAGTAGCAGGAAGTCGAGATCGAACGTTTAGTGGAGATGGAGTTCCTGAAAGAGGCCGACAAAGGAGCAGGACCTTAGACAGGGAGATGGACAGAAATGAATATGGACATGAAAGCAGAGATCGAGGAAAGAGAGAGAGACACAAAAGCAGGGAAAAACATCACAGTAGGGAAAGAATTAGAGAGAGAGAAATTGACGATCACAGTCTTGTCCCAAGTAGAAGATGTTCGGAAGACAGTCTGGAGTGGGACGATCACAATAACAGACAGAGGCTTCCGTCAGATGTGTTTGAGGAACCAAACCTAAGAGGTCCCTCAAATGATGTTCAGTCCCCAAGAGAGAGAGGTATGGACCTAGGTCCATGTGTTTGAGTGAACCTGCTGGGATTTTACTGTGCCATCTGGTGTTGGGGGTGCTATCCAATATTTTCCTCTGCTTTGTTTTGGTGGTTTTTCTGTTTTTATCTGATTTGGGTTTGTTGATTTCTCATGCTCTAAATCTGGAAAAAGCGTGGTGCTTCTGTATCATTCATTCTTAATTCAGATTCGGTTGTGGATTCATGTAGACCAAAATGGCTGCTTTACAATCTTTTAAATGCATATGTTCAAATAAGTATATATTATTTAGGGTTATTTTGTGAACTCTGATGTTCAGGACGGAGAGTGCCAGGGGAGTATGGGATGAGGGAAGCCACGCAGGGCTTGGCCACCTTGGACCTACAAGATCAGGAGTTAAAAGACATGGAGGTGGCACGCATGCTGCAGGAAGAAGAAATCAAGGTACTGGATAACAATAGCTAATGTTTGGGACGATTTAAATGCTCTTGCTAAACGCTCAAATGTTGATTGTTTAACAGGCCAGTCAAGTTGACAAAAGAGCCGCGCAGGTTGCTCAAGACGAGGTAACAAATTGATACGGCACCACATGTGTCATAAAAATGTATTATGTTTGCTTTGTAACCTCTCATTTGTTTCATTTAAGGAGATAGCTCGGAGGCTAATGGAGGCGGAGAAAAGAGAGTACAAGAAATCCAAAGACAAGGAAAAAAGACGAGGCGAAATGGAATATAAGGTAATTAACATCACACATCAGGTCCCAACTCGGTGAAGTGGAACAAGGGATTTGTCCAAGGACTAATAGTCTGAAGTAATTCCTTCTGCACAATGTCTCAAATGCTTTTCTGCTTTGTGTGTTAGCCGGTGCAAGAGGAAGTTGTACGGCCAAGAACGCGGGAGGAAGATTATTACAAAGAAGAAGAATACCAGAGAGCAAGAAACCACAAACCAACAAGGTACAAGCCTCAACTTTTAGGCACTGTAGCCTTTAAATAATAGACAGCTTACATGTTTCCCAGTGGACTTCAATTCTCAGATTTTTTTCTTCTCTTGTTTTTTCAAGGCCGCCGCCTCCTACACAACACTATGAGAACATAAACCCAAGCTATGCTTACGTCGAGAGCCCCTACTCTCCCCGGCCTCCATCAAGACCAGAGGCGGCATACAAAGGTGTAAACACATGCCTTCCATTGAGTTATCACCTTATCAAAGTTAAGCTCCTTATGTGACCTTCTACTTACGTCTTTTCTAGGTGCCTACTACAGACAGTGACCACGAGCATCCACTGCTGTCCAATCACAAGTCGTTTCTTGCGTTTGGCCGTTTACTTTGCAAATCAATGAAGGAGGAGGTGATTGAAAACTGTTCATGAGGCTTTCAGCAAAAATCTACTGACACTTTATTTTATTTCTTGGTCAGCTCAGCACATCAGGTGAGCTGAAGATGTCTGTTCGTGTTGTGAAAGAGTCTTTTACCCTGGAGCTATGAACTACTGCGCGACAGGGACGTTTCCTGGCCGCTTTGATGATGTGACTTTTTTGGATTATGGATGAATGGATGGGAATCTACTGCACAATTCTTTGGAACATCCACGTCTTTCATGTCACCCTAAGATGATCAAGTTTCTTGTGTTTCTATGGCATCTTATTTAGTTGCTGAAGAGGATGCTGCTGACTTGGTTTTCCGAATTTGTTTTACATCTAAAATGTTGTATGTAAACATTCTTGAACATATACAGCATAGTTTTGTGCTATATATTTATTGATTTAAGAGGATATATTTTATTTTCATATTTTTTAAGTTTTCAAAAAGCTGTTTTACCCTAGCGCATATTGATCCGACAAGACTGTTAGCCGAGCGATCCCGTCGATCAGTCTTTAATGCACAGTTTAACCCTGTTATTAAACATCTCATTTGAATTCTTCTGATTTTGTCTAGCTAGTCCAGGTTGGTTTCACTGAGAGTAAAACTAATCTGTGTGAAAAGATTGCTCTGCATAGTCTACAAGCCAACCAAAAGTCTTAGGAGGCGTGTCTGTCAAGTAGCCTTCACCCCCGATGGTGAAGGTCCTTGATTTTTAGCTTCTGGGGGCACTTTGCTCCTGTCGTTCGGGAGTCTCTTTACGGATGCTGTAGGTTCACATACAATTCAAATTTGAGACGCCCAGCTCTTTGGTGCCTTGGTGTCCATAAAGATTCTCTCATCTTATCAACTCCGCAGGTGCTTTGAGACCTGCTGATATGCTCCTGTGTTCAAGTGCATGCTGGTTGAATGTGAATTCTCTGGGGTTGAATCTTTACAAATCTCGTCTGGAAACAAAAACAGTGGCCATAAAATACAGCTTGACTCATGTTTTATTTTTATAAATTTTTATTTATAATGCAAAAAGAATAAAAACAAGTTCAAACAGGCATGTAGTAGCATTGCTATTGGCACATAGGTTTAAAAGCTTGCATCTCCATATGTAAAATCTTAGTGTTTAGACTTACAGCGCTTTATATATGTTGGAAAACTTGTGGTAACCAGGGACAAAACTAACCCGCAAAGGCAAACTGATAAGAAAAAAGAAGTTTGACTCTGGCAGTGTTCATCTGGCACTTTACATGAATGGGGAATAACGGGATTTGGACATTGACAAGTAAAGTCAAGAAAAAATTTATACAAATGATCAATAACTATCCTCAGGATGTCAGGCTGATGAAACGCGTTCGTTTCTATTTATTTTATTTGAGAATTGGCGTTATGTCAGCCCTGTTGCCAAAATGTAGGGCATGTTAAGAAAGAGGATTAAAATGACATGATCCATTTTATTATAACAAGACTTTTACATTATATACAAACATTGCAAACATTTCTCAGTTTTTTGTGAATGGTTTGTAGTATAATCTCTTAGAAATTATTGTAGAGCTCTATAGTCACCACGTGTTTTGTATATAGTTTTCCCATTCTTTAATTTCAGATGAAACATCATCAGTGACAAAAGTGCAGGCTCTGGATAAAAATAGTGCCCCCTTTTGGCAAAAAATATCTCCGTAAACTATTCTGCTCTTTTAAGTTTATTTATTAATTTATTTTTGTATTTTTTTATATTATTTAAGCCATTCGAAGCAACCGATGATATATAAATATATATTAAGAGTTTTGTACCCCATTAATTGAAAGTGCCATCTTCATTTCATTCTATCAGGGATTTTTTTTTACTTCTATCATTGCTTACATTCCATATTTCCTGTCTGATGTGATTACATTCCACTCCTAATTTTGCTTTTGGGAAAACAGTGTGGGTAACATGTAGCATCCTGTACGTGAACAACTTAAGACAGCAGCTACTTTTTTATTGCATTAGTGCCTCTATAACACCAGTGTTCAGTCGCTAGTGCTGGCAAGCATCTTACGCTCTCCAGAATGACAGTATGCTTTGTTTTGTTGGTGCATTTAAAGGCATGGCCTAAACTTTGTCCAGTAGTCTTAGAAGGGAAACATTTAGTTGCCACATGCTGCTATGCTTAAATGGTGATTTTTGCAGATTTTCTCGTGGAATTGTATTACGAATCACTGCGTGTGTGTTTTAGTGATGAATGTGTAAATGTGGTTCTTTACTCAGTGCTGTGTCAATCTAATGCATATCACGGTGCACGCTGTAAGACGTAAACAGTATGCTGTAATTTTACTACTAATAGGCTGGATGGATCCCTTGCCAAATGTTTAACTTCCAGGGATGAAAAGTATTGCTGTAAAGACATTATCAGTCATCCCTGGAATAACATCAAAATGTTTAAACCTGTTAGAAATGATCTTTCAGCACGTGGTATGCCATCGTATACGTGTACGTGTACGTGTCTGAGCGAGATATCTAGTGAAAGTGACATCGATGCCAGTATGTTATGCAACCGGCTGCTGCCGGGAACGTTGGGTGGCCGGTTACAATTGTTTGTATCTTGCACATTTTCTCATAGCTTCCACTGGCCAACTGTAAATACCAAATAAATGACTTTTAAAGGGTACGTTTGTGTCGCCCCATCAGATTCGTGTCCATACCTTGATTTGTGTTTAGAATCGGTATTTTGTATGTCGTGTGATACCGAACATCATCAACACAAAGATACCAATTACAAATGAATGAGGAAGTATGCATAGCACACAACTGCTCATCCTGGGCAGGTTCACCCACATGCCACAGTTGCTTGCATGTTATAACACGTGTATTATTATTTACTTGTTTCATGCTCGCTGCCGCCATCCTGTGGCAGTCTGATTGCATTTTGGTTGTAGCCTAGGTGCAATGTTTAGGTAATGTGTACACCTTTTATACCACCTACAGATCCTTGCAGAGGCTTGCAGGCGTGGGTCCGTCGCATGCGCACTGGCGAACATCCGCAGCGTCCACTACCAGAAACAATGACTGAAATCCTGTCACTCATCTCAGCCACGGCTCCCAGCAGTGCACACAACAGTCAAAACCACAGGTACTGTGAGCAACAAGGCCAAACACTGAAAAATAAACACGTGAAGTAGTTTTAAAGAGGGATCTTTGAGCATTGGCCCTGACATGCAGTGATGATGTCATTCTACATGCAAACTAGGCTGTTTGTCATGTGGTGGGGTTGCCATTTTTATTAAAGTACTTTTTTTTATATAATGGTTATAACCATTTTTTAAACACCTAGTAAACTTTCTTTTCTAGTCAACAATACTAATATACAACAATATTTTAATTTATAACAATTATGTAGTTCTTAACACTGATCTTTCCTATGCAAATCAAGTTAATACCCACAAAAAAAGACTAATTTAAACTTAACTGACACTGTAAATGATTAAAATCGATTACAATGATTCAGACAATTCAAGCAACGTCTACAACACTGACAGCTCCGAACTCACACCAGACATCAACATGTTCATGAATATCAACTTACAAATAACAAATCTGATTAATAATAAAAATATTTGAACATGAGAGTCAATGACACCTGCAGTCACTCACCTGAGAGAACTCGAAGTGTAGACACAAACTTAAAAAGGTTTTTCTCTTGCTGAAAGTTTTTAGGTGTGTCGTTCCGCAGGTGTGAAGTCTGTTTGGAGCTGCTTTAGTTCTCTTTGGTTTACCCCATCATGGGCCGATGAGCCTCCGGCGCATCTTCAGGTTAAACCGGTACAGGTGTTCACATGTGGGTGTGTCCAGTCACTTATTAAACTCAAACACTTCTGAAATGCGTGTAACAACACAGTCTGATGGATCCAACTGTCACTTTTATCCACATTACTTGATACTTTCATCTCGATCATAGTTTGCTCATCTGAAACTCCAATGCACTTGTGCAGATTCATGGATAAGGGAAGAATGAAGCACCCATTGCAGTTCTCAAATGATATTATGGTCGTTGGGCCCCGGGCACTGATTCCCAAACAGGAATGACACCGAGCAGGTTTGAGTCCTGGGGCACTTGATGGAAGTTTTGACATCATGTGTCTGGAGGATTAGACACTTCTATAACATTAGTACTTAGATTTACACAGTTTAAAACGTTGTGTTATTGGCTGGTTTGGTAATTCACTTTTTGTGTTTAAAATATTCACAGTTGAGTGTGGATTTCCTACTCTGTTTCATTGCATGTAATCTAAAGCATATTCTGACAAATTTCCTGAAACATGTATGTTTAAACAGCCAAATTTGCTTTAACAGGGTTGAGTTTTCTTGTTTTATATCTTCAGTTGTATGGAACATTTTACATCAAAGAAAAGGAAAGACAAAAAAACAAATACATTGTTTTTAACTAAAATACGTTCTGTTTTTAACATGTGTGCTTATAATTCTGATTTGCACTTTCAGTAACCTGACATACAGCCAAGTATGGTGACCCATACTCCGAATTTGTGTCCAAAGGGCCCGCAATAGCAGTGAACACACACACACAGCAGCGAATACACACACCAATTGGAACACACACAGTAGTGAACACACACACCAATTGGAACACACACAGTAGCGAACTCACACACTTGCGAACACACACCAATTGGAACACACACAGCAGTGAACACACGTTGTAGTGAACACAATGGTGAACACACACAGTGGTGAACACACACCAACCGTGAACACGCACCAACCTTTAACACACACAGTAGTGAACACACACACCAACCGTGAACACACACACACACACACACACACACACACACACACACACACACACACACACACACACACACACACACACACACACAGTAGTGAACACACGCAGTAGTGAACATACACACACCAACCACGAACACACACTGAAGTGAACACACACACAGTAGTGAACACATACAGCGCTGAACACACGCACACAGTACTGAACACTTAAACACAGTAGTAAAGACACACACACACACAGCAGTGAACACACACACAGAGCAATTGGCAATCATTTATCCTGTTGTGCCCGGGAAGTAGTTCAGGGTTCAATGCCTTGCTCAAGGTCACCAAAGTCATTGCCGGCCTGGCAGCCCTAACCCACAACCCCAGGTTTAGGAGTCAAACTCTCTTACCACCAGGCCATAACTTCCCCAAAAAAGGAGTCAGTATTTATATATATTGGTTGTTTACATAACAATATTTATTTTTTCCAATATTTTTAGAAACAAGTCTCAAAATTGAGTCTCAAAATAAAGTAGATTCGACATAACTGATTTTCATTTATGCAGTATGACCAATGGCCACAAGATGGCGTTAACACTACATCAGCAACCCAGTTGTCATTTCAAACCTATGACTTTCTCTCTAATGCAGAACACAGAGGAAGATATTTGGAAGAAAGTTGGTAACCAAACAGTATGTCCCCTGTTCACCTCTAAATGGAGGTTAATAAGTGCCGGCACTGTTGTGTCTTCAAAATCTTTTTTTACAAAAACAGGTTCGAAATGACACAAAGGTGAGAAAATGATAACAGCATTTTTATGTCTTTGAAATGACGTCATAAGCTAAAACTATCATTAGTATAATTATGAGAAAGTCATGACCTTGAAAAAGAGAATTACATCGGCAGCGGTTGTTATTCATATTTTTATTTTGAATTAAGCCTTTGCAAAACTCAAATACCTGAAACAAATGACGGTTGTAAAACTACTGGAAGCATTTCAGTCTTTTGTGAAATGAAGCCCCACCCTACCTCGCCCCACATGTGTATAGCATGTGAAACCTACATTTGTGTGTTTGAGGTTCTTGTGTAATTCTATTGCAACCTGGGTATAACTGCCCACCTAAACCCTCCGGTTTGATATTGTATTTGTATGTAACCGAATGAAAGTTCTTTTTGATGCTTAAGTGCATGTAAAGACATCATTGTGCAGACATGACTTTGTCAAAACATACTTTGTGTTGACGTTTTCATGTTGTGTGATTATAAAGGCCTGGCGGTTTAAGAGTCGATCATAACAAATCATTCAAGTTGTGAAGTTTCATTGTAGATGTCTTTTGTTGAATGATGTACAAATGGTTCTCATTTGACCTCTTGAATTCAATACTTTTGAAAATGTGCATAAATGTTCATAAATGTTTGATTAATACAAGATCAACTTTCTTACAATGCATTTATTCTGTATGTCTCCATTTGTTCCGTTACTTACTAAACTAACTAAATCGTATGAAAAAACAGGACTTCCCAAATTGTAAGTGTGTGTCTAAAAATAAGTTGGTTCCGGTTATATTAACCAAGAACAGGAGGAAACATCACGATAATATGAGTAAGATCTAAATATACAGTATTTGGACACTTTCACCCAAAAATGAAAATTCCGTTATGAATAACTTGTTCTCTACTTTTTAGAAATATATACATTTCAATGTTTGGTTGAACACAGAAACATTTGAATGAATGCTTGTTACAAAACAGGTCTTGGACCCCACAGACTACCATACTTGGAAGTATACAATGTTAAAAATTTTACAAAAAAAGACATTTCTAAGTTTTTACATTATAAAATGATAAAAATAAATAATAAATTCCTCTTCAGCTGTCTATGTGTAGCTTTTGATAAAATCCAGAGTAGTATGATTTATTAGATGTGTCTGATTGTTTCTGTTCATCACATTTGTCATCACTTGGAATTTGCTGATTTATGTCAACTCCACCGCTTTTATGTTGAAAGAATTGTGAAAACCTTTGCTCCCTTCTGCTGTGCAACACAACATTTTCCAATATCTCTAAAGCTGCTCTTACACACACAGAAAGTGAATGGTAATTTTTAAAGCAGATATGAGGCAGTCCTAGGCCAAATGATTGAAGAAAAGGCTAGGATGTGTGTCTTTCACATCTCTCAAAACTCACATTCACATATTATGTGCAATCCAGCAAAACCTATTGATTCTGTTGTAACAGTAAGTTAAAAGGAATAGTTCATTCAAAAATGAAATTTCTGTAAATAGCTTAATTTAATTCATGTGATAGCGCAGTGGGTGTATCTCTTTCCCATCAGAATGTAAAGCCGGTTAACATATGAATGTGGGAAAGTGCTGTGTCAATAAGGGGACATTTTTAAATGTTGGAAATAGATTTATTTTTTAGATTTAGGTCTTTGAAGCAAAATAAAGGACCTGTAGCAAAAAAATCTTTCAATGTCCTATTTATTAAGTTCATTACTTTTTCTTGCTACATGGTGATTTGTTTAGCTTTCGAACTTGAATCGTTCGTGTAGTCCTAACTTCTATGGATTTTGTCAAGTTCACATTTATGGAACACTTGAGTATTTGAAGTAAACTTTTGATGTAACGGTGTATGTCTAAATGTCTGAAATGAGTGTATTTCACACAAATACAATTAAGCAAACATACATGTTAATTTCACGACAAAACTTTGACGAATATTGAAAAAGCAACGCACAGAATAAATGGAGACTCCTATAAAAAATTTAAAAAGCACCGTGAGACTTTAAGAAGCTTCTTGAGAAAAGGACATGAAAGCATTTCTGCCAATTCTAAGCAAAAGGAGTTGGTCATATTTAACATTTTTATTTTTTGTTGTAACATAATTCCTATAGTGCAGTTTGTTTTAGTTAATAATGTTGATGATTATTTATATTGTGAAATGTGGAAAAAAGATTGATGCATAAGTGAGTAAGTGTCCTTAAACTTTTGACCGGTAGTGTCATTGTTAAAACTGGGAAGTGAATAATGCGACAGATTTTTTTATGTGTGGGACTCATCGAGACATGTTAGGATAAGACAAAGTTATTGATGTGGTTTTCAATTAGATCTCAGAATATTATTTGTTTTTTCTCACAGCTATATTGTTTTAGCCCAAAAGACATACACAGAAATACATAATCATTCAGCGTTACTCGATGTAATGTTGTCATTTCAGGTCAACATGTGTTGAATATCAACAAAATCAAACCTCAAGAGTGACTTAAAGTCATGCAACAGCAATGTGACTGACTAACAGCATGACAAAACATTTTTTTAAATCTAAAAACATACAATACAATATAATATGCTTAAAAATAAATATAAACTTGTTTTTCTTTGCAGTATTTTTGGTCTGTTAAAGTGCAGAGCATCTTTTCTGTTATTTTGACTGTTTATTTTTGGCAAATATATGACAATAGAAACTATATTTATTTGCAATAGAGAAATATTGTTTAATGATATAGAATAATAAATAAAAATAGAATAAAACAAAACTAACATCTTTAAAAAATGTAGTTTATGGCATGATCATTTTTAAATTATCCACTCCACCAAGTGTCTTTCAAGGAACTCAGACTCGCGTCTGTGACAATATGTCATTGCATCAATGATAGTTCACACCCACTTTTACTATTATAAAAAGCAGCTATAACAACTCATTGATGTACTTCAGAAGTGGACACACACTGCTTGGAGAAATAAAAAGGCTGACTTAAGCAGTCCATTGAAAATCTTCTTATGGCACACATGGCTGTTCAACTCTTTGGTTACGTTCTGTCCATCGCTGGACTATGCGCGTTGATTTTTGCAACGTTTACGAATGATTGGAAAGTCATTGGGCACGGCAATGATAACACGGCATTAGTGGACATGAGCGAAGGCCTGTGGATGAAGTGCAGTGCAGGCAGCTCGTCTTTTCAGTCCATGTGCATAAGCTACGGTTCCATCCTTTATCAGTCAGGTCAGTCGCTGTTCCCTCACGAAACCGTCTTGGATTTGGCATCGCAAGCGGATGTTATAACTGAATTTTGTGTTGTAGTTGAGATCCAGGTGGGAAGGTCAATGATGATCATCAGTATCGTGCTTGCCACCATTGGTGTGTTGGTGGCGTCCGCCGGCCTCAAGTGCACAAGATGTCTGGATGGAGACGATCGGTTGAAAGAGAAAGTCGTTGTTATGGGGGGAAGTCTTTTAATTATAAGTGGTGAGTTCTGTATACATTTGGTCAATGTTTGGTCAATATGATGTTTAAAAATGTATTTTCTGTCTTTAAGGTCTGTGTGGTTTGGTAGTGACCAGCTGGTTTATGTATGAGATTATTTCTGATTTCTATGAGAGGGAGTCAAAAGAGCAAAGGTGAGGCACATTTCCAATTGAAGTGTCACTTCTGTAGTGGGTCAACATTTTAGTGATGGTGTTCACTCTCTTTTGAAGGTATGTTCTTGGCAGATCTCTGATCACTGGATTTGTTGCCGCTTTGCTTTGTTTGTTTGGAGGCACGTTCCTGAGTGTCTGTAGCGTAACACGCATGACATCCAGCAAGAACGTTATTAAAGATCCGGCATCCAGGAGTCTTCCTGGAAAAGATTATGTTTGAGGACCATCACAACAGAAATGAAGTAGGGTGGACTGCAAATGTCTCAAGTTCACCATGACATGAAGTAAAAGCAAAATTGCACACAGGTTAGATGCAGTGTCTCACAAAATTGTGTCGGGAAACAAGCAGAGGCTGAACGGTTTTGTGTCAAGGTTGCATCAACCATAACATTCACCAAACAGAACTGAACTGAAGAATTTCAAACAAATCCTTTCACATAAAATAAAAACTTGAATATATGATATTTTTATTATTAACAATTGTTTTAGCTCCATGTGTAATCTTGTTTTGAGTGAGTTATTTTAATAAAAACTAAAATGGAATAGCTTGTTTGGATTAATTTTACAAACCATTCAACAGATCAGGACAACTAGAGCCCCAGAAACAGATCCGCTAAAAAGACCTTGCCTCAAAATGACCATCGGGGTAAGACCACAGGAAACAGATGGTTCTAGTATTGAACCACTGGTTTCGTCTGGTCCGAGGAGAACTGGCCCTCAAAACTGAGCCTGGTTTCTCCCAAGGTTCATTCTGTCACCGATGGAGTTTTGGTCCCTTGCCGCTGTCGCCTCTGGCTTGCTTAGTTGGGGTCACTTCATTCACAGCGATATCATTGACTCAAAAGGATTTAATCTGAAAAGAGATGACATCATCGTAATGTTCATCTTAAATGATGAACTGTGATCTGTTTTACTTACCAATGTTGTTCAGCTGCTTTGACATAATTTATTTTGTTTAAAGCGCTATACAAATAAAGGCGACTTTGAAGGTGACTAACTCAACAAATCAAGTCGTGATATTGCCTACCCGAGTCTTGAACCCACAAGCCTAGGAGTCAAACTCTCTAACCACAAGGTCATGACTTTATATTCATAACTCCATAAAATGTATACATTTATTTGTATACAATTTATTTTAATAACATGTTTGACTTGAATCTGATTATGTGACATTAAGTATTAGAAAAATTTAATGAATACATAAATTTTGATTTGTAAATAATATATAATTCATTAATGTATTTATTGGTATACATGAAGTGACATTTATTAATATTTAAAATATTATACATTATCTATTATTTGTTTGAATGTTTAAACATAAAACCTTTTTCAAAAATCCACATTAATGTATTCACAAAAGTAGATGACATTTATTTGTACATGGAAGGAAGGAAGGAAGGAAGGAAGGAATGTACTTACAATTTCTGATGTGCAGAATTCCTCTGAGAGTTTCGTCCAAGCTGTGTTTTTAAGTCACCATTGCATGTTTATTGCTCTTCATGTTAGCATGAGAAATCTAGTATGTTTGGCTGGATTATGACACATCATATATGAGGGAAAGCGTGACGTATAGCACACTTAATCCCTGACCTAAACTCACTGAATCACATTATTCAGCACATGACAACATGCTTATAGATATCCTATATATGCCAAAAACTCCTCATGACAGCTGTAAAGGTTACAGTCAGATACTGTTCCCATCGGTTAAATAAGAGAGAAAGATTGCACACATGTCAATTTCATACTACAGTCTTATTTAAAACTAACTCAACAGTTCTAGAGGGTCACAAGAGTTCAGTCTGACAGTTTTGCATTTGACGGATTTGGTGCAGTTCCCAATCTGTCCGGCAGAGGCCAGCAATGTTCAACAGCAAATCTCTAATTTACATTAAACCTCTTATTCTTCAGAGCTGGCATCTCCAATGAACTATTCTAGTCATTTGTTTCCATTACTGAATATTGAAAGAATTTTGGATTTTGTATTGGGATCTATATGAAACCATTAAAAAGAAATCAACCAGAATAAAAGTAGTTTGTATATAAAGTAATAGAGTGTTTTTAGGAGGTTATTCCAACAATATAAAAAATAAGTCTTACATTAATCCATTACATAAATTAAAGTCCTTACATATAGACGTAGTTTTAAGTTGCTTTCTTATGTAGGGAAGGTGAAATCTAGATACATTATAAAATAATTTTGAAATAATTTGGTTTGTTCATAAAAAATACACTTATGTGTGTAAAATTTATAAAGAAAATAGTTCAAATTCACAATAAAACAAACATTACTCCAGATCTGTAATACCCACAAATAATTGCATTAAAATTAACCATTCTCAATATTCACTGTAAAAAATACAATTATCTTTCCAAAATTGTTTTGTTTAAAAATAGGAACAAAATAAATGACAAACTATTTATGAATTTTAAAGAATTTTAATATTTTACCTTGAAATTAATATTATTTGTTAGTTATTTTGAATAACACTTCCATAACCTTATAAAAAAATATATATTTCTGTTGTATACGCCAAATCTTTTTTAATGGTGCAATTGTGTCGTGGACTGTTACATGTCAGTCATTCACCATATCAAAAAGGTCAAATCCGGTCGCGAAGGCTTTAACTCGGCAATATTTACACATCTATGAATATCAACATGGTTTTCAAAATAAGAGATAAAATTAAATGAAGAAATGGGGTCAGTTGTGGTCTGGTGGCTGGAGATTTGGAGTGTTGAATAAGACATTACTATTAAAATAAATTCAAAGTTTATAAAAAAAATTCCTTAAATGCTAAAAATCCATCATTTAAAAAAATGGTTTAAGCATATAAAAATAAAAACAAGAGCATATTACAGCAGGGACTCTTACTGTAAATTAAGATAAATTAAATTAATGCAAATGTCCAGAGTGTCATTTTTTACCCCCAGGTGTAGATCTCACTGGCTCATTCCGTTTAAAACATTAATTTTAAAAGATTGGAGACAAACAAACATTTCAGAGCATTGCCATGTTGGATTACATTGAACAATTTATGATTGGACGACAGGACATATCGCATTTAAGCTAAAAACAGGTTTGGAATTCATAGCGTTTTGAAAAAAAACTTTTTTATACATATCTATATAACCAATCCAATCCAATAATCTAATGGGCGTAAGGAGTTGCTTCTCTGTTAAATCGCTGAAATCAACGCCGGACACTATTTGAACTGGCAGCGGAAATGTTAAAAGATGTGCCAGGTGTAAACAATACCAGTGTTATCTTTCTCACACTGGCATGTGGCCGATGTTATCAGATGCACAGATTTGGAAATTGTATGCTGTTGAGTATTCATGATAGTCGGTGGACATTGCTTTAAGGATCCAAGAGTTTGTGCCTTGTGGATATTGTGTTAAATTCTATATACCAACAATGCATGAGGGACCTGAAATAATAACATCAAGGACATATATTTTCATATCTTTGTTTTGACACGTTTGTTCATTCAACTTATAACAGGTGGCCTAATCTCAATTTCTAACATTCTTCGAAATATTTTCCTCTGTTGAACAGAACATTAAATTTAGAAATTAATTCAAGTTTATAACAACTTGAGGGGGAGAAATTCAAAACAGAATTTTTGGCTGAATTATCCGTGTCTCCTGTCAGGCCACATGGGACTTTGTCTTTCATTTGTCCGACCACCAAAAGATGACAAATGTGCTTTGGTTTTTATTTGACTCTAGTAGTGCTGAAACAACATTTTCAAAATCTTTGTTTAAACTGAAACACAGCATTGCACTTTAATTGAAAAAAAAAATTATTCAGCTCTTAATTCCAGTCCGGTCATGTAGCAAGAGGGATAATAGCACCGGGTGATTTTTAATAATATAGATTAACAATAAATGGAGAGCCAGCATCGAGAATTTTAATATGACTAGCCAACATAAAAATGGTTCTTGGTAAATTAGTAATTTAAAAGCCAAAAATGAGCGTTGTAATGTTCTTCAAATCAGTAGAACGTCAAATTTTATTTTTGTGACCGGAGATTAGTAGTCAATTTCCTACATTTGCTTGTTAAGCCACATGGAAATGGAATTCAAAATATTTCTTCTCCATTTTACGTCATTATGTTTCTTGTATAAAATCCCCAAAGATTTTGACTTGCAGCCTCACACTCTTTAAACCCCACTGTCTCTGTATCATAGCATTCCAAATACGTAACTACATAATTGTCTTAACACAGAGCTGGCATTATCACAGTGTACTTTAATTTGATTTCAAACATTTGTTCCTTTTTAAAAGATGTTTCTCCTTTCGCTCAGGTTGGATTTGATGTCCTGCATAAACATACACACAAACCCATCCTCATTATTACACGAACACACACCATTGGACAGCATTGGTCACACTCCAGTGAGTCACCTTTAAATAAAATAGCCAAGCCAATGAATCCAACCCTGATAAGAGATGTAAGGTCTGTTTATGACATTGATAGCTTGAGAATACCAACATAAAGTCACCATAGGCTCGGAGGGACATGTAAACATGGTTAAATACAGTCATGTCAGTTGAAGGCCGCATCCCGTTATAAACCAATATCTCATGTTAGTCATGGCAGATTTACACCTAACTGTATCCAATTTCCTTTAAACTGAATAAGGAGTGTTGTAGATTGGAACAGAGTGGGACCTGATCAAACTAGGCTCAAATACATGCGAAAATAATAATAATGGCAATGATAGCGATCTGACATGAATGCAAATAAGTTCTGGCCACCTCTCCTCCTACCGGCCATCTGAGGTTAGCGGAGATCTCGAATAAAGTGCATTTCAGAAAAAGGACATTTGAGCAAAAAATATGTAATGTTTTACAGTAAAATAATAATATAGCATAAATTATTAGTTGTAATATAACACTGCTTGCATTCCGAGCAGTTTCTAGAGAACAAACAGAAAAGAAGATATTTTGAAGAATGCTTGTACCATGTTACCAATTGTTAGTGGGGACGAATTCATTTTTAATCAACATTTTTCATCAAATTGTCTTGTGTTCTGCAAAAGAAACAAAGTCATACAGTTTTGAAATGACAAGAAGGTGTGTAAATGATGATATAGTTTTTATTTAGGGGTGAACTCTTACTTTAATATTCTTTTACCCACCTTGTGTTGCTCTAAAACGATATTCCTTTATCCCAACCCAAAGGTCAGATCATTTCCTTTTTTTGCTAATAAAGAAAAAATTTTTTTAAAAAATAAAAGCAGTTTAGTCATCAATGACTGGTTTCTTATTTTTGGATGTAGTGTCCCTTCAAGACATGAGATCCGGATTCCCACCAAACCTCGCATGTAGCGCGTCTCATATCTCAGTGTCATCTCACCATAGAAAAATCAGATACTCCATACACAAATCAGTTATACTATCTCCAAAAATAATCATAAAGAAGTCAATGTCTCTCTTTAATAGTAAAAAAAAAACATATCCTAATCAAAGATTGTATCATCAAGCACTGCTGGATTGGCATAGACTGGCAGAAGATGGGCGATGAACGGTCAGACAGCATCCATTATTAACTTTTGTGAACAGAAAATTATGAAACAGAAATGATTCTTTTTACAAAGTCCATTATCAATACAATTGCACTCAATGTTGTAAGTTTTCTACAAGTCCCCGCTATAATAACTACTTGGCTTTATTTCCCTTCTAGGCTTTTAAATATTTTGTGGTGGAGATGGATATAGTCTGAGAATTGGCTGAATGGAGAAAGGCCTTATGTTGTGAGTGTGAACGTAAATAAGTATGTATAAACAGTGTAATGCTGCCCTCCTGTGTGGTGTATATATGATGATGGATTGCATCTGCTGGTGGTTAATAATGATTCAATGGGCTGACAGTAAAAATGAATTAACATTTAAAGCTATTTACAGATATGCTTGTATATACTCCATAGTTTCTTAAACATAAAAAATAAATATGTATTAAGATAAACTATATTATAAAGGAAAGTGAAGATGGATAGATAGCATATATGAATATTAAAGTAGTAATAGAACTTTAAAATAAGGCTTTAGGTTTTCAGTATTTATTTGCCCTTTTATTGCGTCAATACAGACATTCATTCATATTTGTTGTATTAATATTTGATTTTAATAATATATAAGTTAATACAGAAATTGCATGAAACTAACAATTACTTATACGGCATCCGTATTGTTCATTTTTAGCTAATTTGAGCTATTTAGTGATTGTTTACAAATAAATATTGCCATTAATGCATCTAAAAATTATCAGTAAAAGATCAAATGGGACACTGCTAATAGTGGGAAGTTAAATCATGGAAAAAACAAGCATTGAAGTGTTCAAAAAAGATTGAACACAAGTATTTCACTATATTTTTTTATATTTGGGCTGGCCTTACTGTTTTGTGTGCATAAAATAAATCACCAAAAAGTGTTTTAGCTGGGTTTTAGAAGCCAGGGTCACAAATTTGGAGAACTCGCATAAAACCATTTTGATTGATATAATTCATAATTAATTCTGCATAATTAATGTACATATTACGTATATATTCTGCACAATTACTGTACATATTACACATATATTCTGAATAATTAATCTACATATTACACATATATTCTGCACAATTAATGTACATATTACAAATATATTCTGAATAATTATTGTACATATTACACATATGTTCTGTATAATTAATTTTTATATTACACATATATTCTGTATAATTAATGTACATATCACACATATATTATGTATAATTAGTGTACATCTTATAAATATTTTCTGTATAATTATTGTACATATTACACAATATACTCTGTATAATTAATGTACATAATACACATGTATTCTGTATAATTAATGTTTATATTACACATATATTCTGCACAATTAATTTACATATTACACATATATTCTGCATAATTAATGTACATATTACACATATATTCTGAATAATTAATGTACATATTACACATATATTCTGAATAATTACTGTACATATTACACATATATTCTGTATAATTAATGTACATATTACACATATATTCTGCACAATTAATGTACATATTACCAATATATTCTGAATAATTATTGTACATATTACACATATATTCTGAATAATTAATGTACATATTACACATATATTCTGTATAAGTATTGTACATATTACACATATATTCTGTATAAGTATTGTACATATTACACATATATTCTGTACTGACAGCTTATTGCACTTTTGGTTAGATGCTAACTGCATTTCGTTCCCCTGTACCTTCCATGTTTGTAGCACAATAGAGTCTCTCTCTCTCTCTCTCTCTCTCTCTCTCTCTCTCTCTCTCTCTCTCTCTCTCTCCTCTCTCTCTCCTCTCTCTCTCTCTCTCTCTCTCCTCTCTCTCTCTCTCTCTCTCTCTCTCTCTCTCTCTCTCTCTCTCTCTCTCTCTCTCTGGTCTCTCTCTCTCTCTGGTCTCTCTCTCTCTCTCTCTCTGGTCTCTCTCTCTCCTCTCTCTCTCTCTGGTCTCTCTCTCTCTGGTCTCTCTCTCTGGTCTCTCTCTCTGGTCCTCTCTCTCCTGGTGTCCTTTCTTTGGTCTCTCTCTCTGGTCTCTCTCTTTGGTCTCTCTCTCTCTGGTCTCTCTCTCTCTCTCTCTGGTCTCTCTCTCTCTCTCTCTCTCTCTCTCTCTCTCTCTCTCTCTGGTCCTCTCTCTCTCTCTCCCTGGTCTCTCTGGTCTCTCTGTCCCGTCTCTTCTCTCTCTGGTCCTCTCTGGTCTCTCTGGTCTCTCTCTCTCTCTCTCTCTCTCTCTCTCCTCTCTCTCTCTCTCTCTCTCTCTCTCTCTCTCTCTCTCTCTCTCTCTCTCTCTGGTCTCTCTCTCTCTGGTCTCTCTCTCTCTCTGGTCTCTCTCTCTCTCTGGTCTCTCTGGTCTCTCTCTCTGGTCCTCTCTCTCTGGTCTCTCTCTCTGGTCTCTCTCTCTCTGGTCTCTCTCTCTGGTCTCTCTCTCTGGTCTCTCTCTCTGGTGTCTTTCTTTGGTCTCTCTCTCTGGTGTCTTTCTTTGGTCTCTCTCTCTGGTCTCTCTCTTTGGTCTCTCTCTCTCTGGTCTCTCTCTCTGGTCTCTGTCTCTGGTCTCTGGTCTCTCTCTCTCTCTGGTCTCTCTCTCTGGTCTCTCTCTCTCTGGTCTCTCTCTTTGGTCTCTCTCTCTCTGGTCTCTGGTCTCTGGTCTCTCTCTCTCTCTCTCTCTCTGGTCTCTCTGGTCTCTCTGGTCTCTCTGGTCTCTCTCTCTCTCTCTCTCTCTCTCTCTGGTCTCTCTCTCTCTCTCTCTCTGGTCTCTCTCTCTCTCTCTGGTCTCTCTCTGGTCTCTCTCTCTCTCTCTCTCTCTCTCTCTCTCTCTCTCCCCCTCTCTGGTCTCTCTCTCTCTCTCTCTCTGGTCTCTCTCTCTCTCTCTCTGGTCTCTCTCTCTCTCTGGTCTCTGGTCTCTCTCTCTCTCTCTCTCTGGTCTCTCTCTCTCTCTCTCTCTCTCTCTCTGGTCTCTCTCTCTCTCTCTCTCTCTGGTCTCTCTCTCTGGTCTCTCTCTCTCTCTCTCTCTCCCTCTCTCTCTCTCTCTCTCCCTCTCTCTCTTCACATCACGTGTGCGCATGCGCGGAGTCTTCAGTCAGCGCTGCAGTTGTGATTGACACTTTTATTCGTGACAGAAAAACACTAAAAGTTTATTTTTCATTGGGGATTTTTCTCTTTCTTCTTTTATTCAACACACAATGTGCTTCTATGGTAAGTAAAACGACGCCTTACAAACACTTTTGCTTTTTTTTGTCAAATCTGGCTTGTATT
Organism: Triplophysa yarkandensis; assembly: GCA_033220385.1. NCBI lineage: Eukaryota > Metazoa > Chordata > Actinopteri > Cypriniformes > Nemacheilidae > Triplophysa > Triplophysa yarkandensis. The sequence continues at coordinate 3,065,527 of CM065674.1, forward strand.
TGTACATCAGTGTATTAGACATTATAAGATTCTTTAAATCCTAAATAATGTCGTCTTTAGTGCTCAATATAACACAAGAACGATGAAAATGTATAAAGAGTTTTTGGTTTTGTTTATTTACGCTTAAATGACCGTTACATCCATCACGTGACGATCCTGTCAAATACATGGAGCTCAATGAAGAAGTCACTAATAAGGCCAAAATACAGCTGAACTCTCTTATATTATTAATAAATGCGGTTTATTGTACTAGAAAACCACTTTATGTTGTCACTGCAACAAACTTGCGTTTCAAGAAAGCGAGAAAATAAGAATAGTTAAGGTTTTGCGTTTGGCGGCTTCCTATTGGCTGATTATTGCATATTTAATGAGCTAGGTTCACTGGGTGCTTTCTTGCTGTTTTGGGTTGTTTTTCTCGATCATAGAGAACCAAACTTGTGCGAAATGTTTCGGTTTGGGTTGTAATGTCTATAATGAACAATCGTGTGATTCAATTTGTCATGAGATTTAATTCTGGAAAAGTTACCGTCGTCGAGATTGTTGTTGAAATGTTACTTAAGGGGATAAAGTCAGCAGCAGTGCGCGAGAGATGTAATCACGTGACTGCAACGTGCAAGGTCTGAATCATGGCGTCCGAGAAGAAGGTGACAGGCGTTAAGGCCAGTCTGGACTTTAATGCTTATCGCAAACCTGGATCTAAAGTGTTTGTCCCGAGAGATGTCACAATGCAATGTAGCAGAGGGAAGTTAGGAGAAAGTCTCTGGCCTGTGCGATCCGACTTTAATTTAGAGGACCTTGAAAGGAAAAACACGAGCTTTGAATATAATGCCCTACATGATCCATACCTCCGTCATTTTTTCAAACGTCCTGTAAATAGAGAAGTGGTCCTGAAACAAGGATTAATAGACGGAAATAACGATGTGCTGTGTACAATTGAAGAGTTTCATAACTACATGAGATTTAGGCATCACTATGGTTATAAAGAAGACGCCATGTCTTCCAAAGGGACGGACAAAAAATCACAATCAGAAGGATATATATCAAGACAATCATACCTACAACCCTATAGACAATCACCAAGACAACTATCAACCTTATCACCCTTAAAACGACATGCCTTCACACAAGTGTCTTTGGAACACACCGACAAAAGCACACAAGAACCGACAAACTCACAAGCACCGACTGATAACGCTGACGTGAGCGACACATAAACAGGATTACAGACACCGAACATGGCAATGCAGTTCAACTGATCCTGACATGACAACATGTCCCGTCCACAAAAAATAACAAAAACATAAAAAATATATATAACAAAAACATAAAAAAACATAAAAAATATATATATAACAAAAACATAAACAAATAACAAAAAACATAAAAAAATATATATATATATATAACAAAAACATAAAAAAACAGAAAGATAAACATAAATAACAAAAACCTAAAAAATATATATATATAACAAAAACATAAACAAATAACAAAAAACATTAAAAAAATATATAACAAAAACATTAAAAACAACAAAAACATAAACAAAATAATAAAAACATAAAAAAATATATATAACAAAAACATAAAAAAACAGAAAGATAAACATAAATAACAAAAACATAAAAAAAAAAATATATATATATATATATATATATATATATATATAAAACAAAAATATAAAAAACAACAAAATCATAAACATATAACAAAAAACATTAAAAAAATATATAACAAAAACATTAAAAACAACAAAATCATAAATAAATAACAAAAACATAAACAAAATAACAAAAACATAAAAATATATATATAACAAAAACATAAAAACGTAAAAAAAAAAAAAAAAACATAAAAAACATTAAAATATATATATATATATATATATATATATATATATATATATATATATAACAAAAAAAAAAAAAAATAACAAAAACATAAACAAAATAACAAAAACATAAAAAAATCATAAACAAAACATAAAAACATAAAAAAATACATATATATATCAAAAACATAAACAAAAAAAAACATAAAAAATAAAATAACAAAAACATAATATATATATATATATATATATATATATATATATATATATATATATATATATATATATATATATTATGTTTTTGTTATTTTATTTTTTATGTTTTTTTTTTTTTATGTTTTTATGTTTTTTTTTTTTTTAATGTTTTTATATATATATATATATATATATATATATATATATATATATATAAATTGAAAAAACATCAACAAAATAACAAAAACATGAAAAATAACAAAATAACAAAAACAAAAAAAATAACAAAAACATGAAAAAATAACAAAATAACAAAAACAAAAAAAATAACCAAAACATGAAAAAAAAACAAAATCATAAACTAATAACAAAAACAAAAAAAACAAAAACATAAAAAATAAAATAACAAAAACATAAAATATATATATATATATTTCCTTTTTACGTTTTTGTTATTTTTGTTTATGATTCTGATTTTTTTAAATGTTTATATATATATATATATATATATATATATTTATAACAAAAACATAAAAATATATATATATATATATATATATATATATATATAAAAACATATAAAAAACATAAAAAAATAACCAAAACATAAAAAATAACTAAATAACAAAAACAAAATTTATATATATATATGTAAAACAAAAACATAACACAATGAAAAAACATACAAAATAAGAACAAAAACATAAAAAATACAAAAAAAATCATAAAACCATAAAAAAAACCATAAAAAATTCCAAAGACATAAAAAAATTTACAAAAACATAAAATATTTAAAAAAAAGCACAAAAAAATAGCAAAACCATAAAAAAATGAACTAAACCATAAAACATATAACAAAATTTAAAAAAAAAACGTGAAAAAATAACAAAAACCAACAAAAACATAAACAAAACATACAAAAAATAAGAAAATTAAAAAATTCAACAAACATATCTTTCGGACCTCTTTTCATATTTCATAATGCTGTGTTCACACCAGACGCGAATTTTCGCGTGTTGACGTGTAGTTTGCCGCTTGAACATTTAAATTCATTCGCCTGTACAATTCGCCTCACTCAGGGGGGAGGAGCTTCTGTCAGGTGAATGCTGTAAGACAAAAATACTAATGATCAAGTGCTTGTGTTCTTAGTTGTTGACAGACAGACTGACACCTGTTCCTGCCTGATGGTCTTCCTCGTGTCATCTAGTGATGATCAGTGTCATCACTGAGATGAACGAGATGTTCAATGAGGTAAGAATTTGATTCTTACATAGTATTTGTGTGTGTATTTACACACTTATCAGTTTATATGCTGTAAGACAAAAATACTAATGATCAAGTGCTTGTGTTCTTTAGTTATTGACAGACAGACTGAGACCTGGTCCTGCCTGAGACCTGGTCCTGCCTGATGGTCATCCTCTTGTCATCTAGTGAGGATCAGTGTCATTGCTGAGATGAATGAGATGTTCAATGAGGTAAGAATTTGATTCTTACATAGTATTTGTGTGTGTATTTACACACTTATCAGTTTATATGCTGTAAGACAAAAATACTAATGATCAAGTGCTTGTGTTCTTTAGTTGTTGACAGACAGACTGAGACCTGGTCCTGCCTGATGGTCATCCTCGTGTCATCTAGTGAGGATCAGTGTCATTGCTGAGATGAACGAGATGTTCAATGAGGTAAGAATTTGATTCTTACATAGTATTTGTGTGTGTATTTACAATCTTATCAGTTTATATGCTGTAAGACAAAAATACTAATGATCAAGTGCTTGTGTTCTTTAGTTGTTGACAGACAGACTGAGACCTGGTCCTGCCTGATGGTCATCCTCATGTCATCTAGTGATGATCAGTGTCATTGTCGAGATGAACGAGATGTTCAATGAGGTATGAATTTGATTCTTACTTAGTATTTTTGTGGTGTTTTACACACTTATCTGCTTTAATGCTGTAAGACAAAAATACTAATGATCAAGTGCTTGTGTTCTTTAGTTGTTGACAGACAGACTGAGACCTGGTCCTGCCTGAGACCTGGTCCTGCCTGATGGTCATCCTCATGTCATCTAGTGATGATCAGTGTCATTGCATAGATGAACGAGATGTTCAATGATGTAAGAATTTGATTCTTACTTAGTATTTTTGTGTGAATTTGCACACTTATCTGCTTATATGCTGTAAGACAAAAATACTAATGATCAAGTTCTTGTGTTCTTTAGTTGTTGACATTCAGACTGAGACCTGGTCCTGCCTGAGACCTGGTCCTGCCTGATGGTCATCCTCGTGTCATCTAGTGAGGATCAGTGTCATTGCTGAGATGAACAAGATGTTCAATGAGGTAAGAATTTTATTCTTGCTTAGTATTTTTGTGTGTATTTACACACTTATCTGCTTATATGCTGTGAGACAAAAATTATAACGATCAAGTGCTTGTGTTCTTTAGTTGTTGACAGACAGACTGAGACCTGGTCCTGCCTGATGGTCATCCTCATGTCATCTAGTGATGATCAGTGTCATTGCTGAGATGAACGAGATGTTCAATGAGATATGAATTTGATTCTTACTTAGTATTTTTGTGGTGTTTTACACACTTATCTGCTTTAATGCTGTAAGACAAAAATACTAATGATCAAGTGCTTGTGTTCTTTGATTGTTGACAGACAGACTGAGACCTGGTCCGACCTGATGGTCATCCTCGTGTCATCTAGTGATGATCAGTGTCATCACTGAGATGAACGAGATGTTCAATGAGGTATGTATTTGGTTCTTACTTAGTATTTTTGTGGTGTTTTACACACTTATCTGCTTTAATGCTGTAAGACAAAAATACTAATGATCAAGTGCTTGTGTGCTTTGTTATTTGACAAACAGACTGAGACCTGGTCCTGCCTGATGGTCATCCTCCTGTCATCCAGTGATGATCAGTGTCATTGCTGAGATGAACAAGATGTTCAATGAGGTATGAATTTGATTCTTACTTAGTATTTTTGTGGTGTTTTACACACTTATCTGCTTTAATGCTGTAAGACAAAAATACTAATGATCAAGTGCTTGTGTTCTTTGATTGTTGAAAGACAGACTGAGACCTGGTCCGACCTGATGGTCATCCTCATGTCATTTAGTGATGATCAGTGTCATTGCTGATATGAACGAGATGTTCAAGGAGGTAAGAATTTGATTCTTACTTAGTATTTTTGTGGTGATTTACACACTTATCTGCTTTAATGCTGTAAGACAAAAATACTAATGATCAAGTGCTTGTGTTCTTCAGTTGTTGACAGACAGACTGAGACCTGGTCCTGCCTGAGACCTGGTCCTGCCTGATGGTCATCCTCATGTCATCTAGTGATGATCAGTGTCATTGCTAAGATGAACGAGATGTTCAATGAGGTAAGAATTTGATTCTTACTTAGTATTTTTGTGTGATTTACACACTTTTCTACTTTAATGCTGTAAGACAAAAATACTAATGATCGATTGCTTGTGTTCTTTAGTTGTTGACAGACAGACTGAGACCTGGTCCTGCCTGATGGTCATCCTCGTGTCATCTAGTGATGATCAGTGTCATTGCTGAGAAGAACAAGATGTTCAATGAGGTAAGAATTTTATTCTTGCTTAATATTTTTGTGTGTATTTACACACTTATCTGCTTATATACTGTAAGACAAAAATACTAATGATCAAGTGCTTGCGTTCTTTGGTTGTTGACAGACAGAGTGAGACCTGGTCCTGCCTGATGGTCATCCTCATGTCATCTAGTGATGATAAGTGTCATTGCTGAGATGAACGAGATGTTCAATGAGGTAAGAATTTGATTCTTAATTAGTATTTTTGTGTATATTTACACACTTATCTGCTTTAATGCTGTAAGACAAAATACTAATGCTCAAGTGCTTGTGTTCTTTAGTTGTTGACAGACAGACTGAGACCTGGTCCTGCCTGATGGTCATCCTCGTGTCATCTAGTGAGGATCAGTGTCATTGCTGAGATGAACGAGATGTTCAATGAGGTAAGAATTTGATTCTTGCTTAGTATTTTTTTGTGTTTTTACACACTTATCTGCTTATATGCTCTAAGACAAAAATACTAATGATCAAGTGCTTGTGTTCTTTAGTTGTTGACAGACAGACTGAGACCTGGTCCTGCCTGATGGTCATCCTCGTGTCATCTTGTGATGATCAGTGTCATTGCTGAGACGAACGAGATGTTCAATGAGGTAAGAATTTGATTCTTACTTAGTATTTTTGTGGTGATTTACACACTTATCTCCGTAAATGCTTTAAGACAAAAATACTAATGATCAAGTGCTTGTGTTCTATAGTTGTTGACAGACAGACTGAGACCTGGTCCTGCCTGAGACCTGGTCCTGCCTGATGGTCATCCTCATGTCATCTAGTGATGATCAGTGTCATCGCATAGATGAACGAGATGTTCAATGAGGTATGAATTTGATTCTTACTTAGTATTTTTGTGTGATTTACACACTTATCTGCTTTAATGCTGTAAGACAAAAATACTAATGATTGATTGCTTGTGTTTTTTAGTTGTTGACAGACAGACTGAGACCTGGTCCTGCCTGATGGTCATCCTTGTGTCATCTAGTGATGATCAGTGTCATTGCTGAGATGAACGAGACGTTCAATGAGGTAAGAATTTGATTCTTACTTAGTATTTTTATGGTGTTTTACGCACTTATCTGCTTATATGCTTTAAGACAAAAATACTAATGATCAAGTGCTTGTGTAATTTAGTTATTGACAGACAGACTGAGATTTGGTCCTGCCTGATGGTCATTCTCGTGTCATCTAGTGATGATCAGTGTCATTGCTGAGATGAACGATATGTTCAATGAGGTAAGAATTTGATTCTTACTTAGTATTTTTGTGCATTTACACACTTATCTGCATTAATGCTGTAAGACAAAAATACTAATGATCAAGTGCTTGTGTTCTTCAGTTGTTGACAGACAGACTGAGACCTGGTCCTGCCTGAGACCTGGTCCTGCCTGATGGTCATCCTCATGTCATCTAGTGATGATCAGTGTCATTGCTAAGATGAACGAGATGTTCAATGAGGTAAGAATTTGATTCTTACTTAGTATTTGTGCGTGTATTTACACACTTATCAGTTTATATGCTGTAAGACAAAATTCTAATGATCAAGTGCTTGTGTTCTTTAGTTGTTGACAGACAGACTGAGACCTGGTCCTGCCTGATGGTCATCCTCATGTCATCTAGTGATGATCAGTGTCATTGTTGAGATGAACGAGATGTTCAATGAGGTAAGAATTTGATTCTTACTTAGTATTTTTGTGGTGTTTTACAAATTTATCTGCTTATATGCTGTAAGACAAAAATACTAATGATCAAGTGCTTGTGTTCTATAGTTGTTGACAGACAGACTGAGACCTGGTCCGACCTGATGGTCATCCTCATGTCATCTAGTGATGATCAGTGTCATCGCATAGATGAACGAGATGTTCAATGAGGTATGAATTTGATTCTTACTTAGTATTTTTGTGTGATTTACACACTTATCTACTTTAATGCTGTAAGACAAAAATACTAATGATCGATTGCTTGTGTTCTTTAGTTGTTGACAGACAGACTGAGACCTGGTCCTGCCTGATGGTCATCCTCGTGTCATCTATTGATGATCAGTGTCATTGCTGAGATGAACAAGATGTTCAATGAGGTAAGAATTTTATTCTTGCTTAGTATTTTTGTGTGTATTTACACACTTATCTGCTTATATACTGTAAGACAAAAATACTAATGATCAAGTGCTTGTGTTCTTTAGTTGTTGACAGACAGACTGAGACCTGGTCCTGCCTGATGGTCATCCTCGTGTCATCTAGTGATGATCAGTGTCATTGCTGAGAAGAACAAGATGTTCAATGAGGTAAGAATTTTATTCTTGCTTAGTATTTTTGTGTGTATTTACACACTTATCTGCTTATATACTGTAAGACAAAAATACTAATGATCAAGTGCTTGCGTTCTTTGGTTGTTGACAGACAGAGTGAGACCTGGTCCTGCCTGATGGTCATCCTCATGTCATCTAGTGATGATAAGTGTCATTGCTGAGATGAACGAGATGTTCAATGAGGTAAGAATTTGATTCTTACTTAGTATTTTTGTGTATATTTACACACTTATCTGCTTTAATGCTGTAAGACAAAATACTAATGCTCAAGTGCTTGTGTTCTTTAGTTGTTGACAGACAGACTGAGACCTGGTCCTGCCTGATGGTCATCCTCGTGTCATCTAGTGAGGATCAGTGTCATTGCTGAGATGAACGAGATGTTCAATGAGGTAAGAATTTGATTCTTGCTTAGTATTTTTTTGTGTTTTTACACACTTATCTGCTTATATGCTCTAAGACAAAAATACTAATGATCAAGTGCTTGTGTTCTTTAGTTGTTGACAGACAGACTGAGACCTGGTCCTGCCTGATGGTCATCCTCGTGTCATCTTGTGATGATCAGTGTCATTGCTGAGACGAACGAGATGTTCAATGAGGTAAGAATTTGATTCTTACTTAGTATTTTTGTGGTGATTTACACACTTATCTCCTTAAATGCTTTAAGACAAAAATACTAATGATCAAGTGCTTGTGTTCTATAGTTGTTGACAGACAGACTGAGACCTGGTCCTGCCTGAGACCTGGTCCTGCCTGATGGTCATCCTCATGTCATCTAGTGATGATCAGTGTCATCGCATAGATGAACGAGATGTTCAATGAGGTATGAATTTGATTCTTACTTAGTATTTTTGTGTGATTTACACACTTATCTGCTTATATACTGTAAGACAAAATACTAATGCTCAAGTGCTTGTGTTCTTTAGTTGTTGACAGACAGACTGAGACCTGGTCCTGCCTGATGGTCATCCTCGTGTCATCTAGTGAGGATCAGTGTCATTGCTGAGATGAACGAGATGTTCAATGAGGTAAGAATTTGATTCTTGCTTAGTATTTTTTTGTGTTTTTACACACTTATCTGCTTATATGCTCTAAGACAAAAATACTAATGATCGATTGCTTGTGTTTTTTAGTTGTTGACAGACAGACTGAGACCTGGTCCTGCCTGATGGTCATCCTTGTGTCATCTAGTGATGATCAGTGTCATTGCTGAGATGAACGAGATGTTCAATGAGGTAAGAATTTGATTCTTACTTAGTATTTTTTTGTGCATTTACACACTTATCTGCTTTAATGCTGTAAGACAAAAATACTATTGGTCAAGTGCTTGTGTTCTTTGATTGTTGACAGACAGACTGAGACCTGGTCCTGCCTGATGGTCATCCTCGTGTCATCTTGTGATGATCAGTGTCATTGCTGAGATGAATGAGATGTTCAATGAGGTAAGAATTTGATTCTTACTTAGTATTTTTGTGCATTTACACACTTATCTGCATTAATGCTGTAAGACAAAAATACTAATGATCAAGTGCTTGTGTTCTTCAGTTGTTGACAGACAGACTGAGACCTGGTCCTGCCTGAGACCTGGTCCTGCCTGATGGTCATCCTCATGTCATCTAGTGATGATCAGTGTCATTGCTAAGATGAACGAGATGTTCAATGAGGTAAGAATTTGATTCTTACTTAGTATTTGTGTGTGTATTTACACACTTATCAGTTTATATGCTGTAAGACAAAATTCTAATGATCAAGTGCTTGTGTTCTTTAGTTGTTGACAGACAGACTGAGACCTGGTCCTGCCTGATGGTCATCCTCATGTCATCTAGTGATGATCAGTGTCATTGTTGAGATGAACGAGATGTTCAATGAGGTAAGAATTTGATTCTTACTTAGTATTTTTGTGGTGTTTTACAAATTTATCTGCTTATATGCTGTAAGACAAAAATACTAATGATCAAGTGCTTGTGTTCTATAGTTGTTGACAGACAGACTGAGACCTGGTCCGACCTGATGGTCATCCTCATGTCATCTAGTGATGATCAGTGTCATCGCATAGATGAACGAGATGTTCAATGAGGTATGAATTTGATTCTTACTTAGTATTTTTGTGTGATTTACACACTTATCTGCTTTAATGCTGTAAGTCAAAAATACTAATGATCGATTGCTTGTGTTTTTTAGTTGTTGACAGACAGACTGAGACCTGGTCCTGCCTGATGGTCATCCTTGTGTCATCTAGTGATGATCAGTGTCATTGCTGAGATGAACGAGACGTTCAATGAGGTAAGAATTTGATTCTTACTTAGTATTTTTATGGTGTTTTACGCACTTATCTGCTTATATGCTTTAAGACAAAAATACTAATGATCAAGTGCTTGTGTAATTTAGTTATTGACAGACAGACTGAGATTTGGTCCTGCCTGATGGTCATTCTCGTGTCATCTAGTGATGATCAGTGTCATTGCTGAGATGAACGATATGTTCAATGAGGTAAGAATTTGATTCTTACTTAGTATTTTTGTGCATTTACACACTTATCTGCATTAATGCTGTAAGACAAAAATACTAATGATCAAGTGCTTGTGTTCTTCAGTTGTTGACAGACAGACTGAGACCTGGTCCTGCCTGAGACCTGGTCCTGCCTGATGGTCATCCTCATGTCATCTAGTGATGATCAGTGTCATTGCTAAGATGAACGAGATGTTCAATGAGGTAAGAATTTGATTCTTACTTAGTATTTGTGTGTGTATTTACACACTTATCAGTTTATATGCTGTAAGACAAAATTCTAATGATCAAGTGCTTGTGTTCTTTAGTTGTTGACAGACAGACTGAGACCTGGTCCTGCCTGATGGTCATCCTCATGTCATCTAGTGATGATCAGTGTCATTGTTGAGATGAACGAGATGTTCAATGAGGTAAGAATTTGATTCTTACTTAGTATTTTTGTGGTGTTTTACAAATTTATCTGCTTATATGCTGTAAGACAAAAATACTAATGATCAAGTGCTTGTGTTCTATAGTTGTTGACAGACAGACTGAGACCTGGTCCGACCTGATGGTCATCCTCATGTCATCTAGTGATGATCAGTGTCATCGCATAGATGAACGAGATGTTCAATGAGGTATGAATTTGATTCTTACTTAGTATTTTTGTGTGATTTACACACTTATCTACTTTAATGCTGTAAGACAAAAATACTAATGATCGATTGCTTGTGTTCTTTAGTTGTTGACAGACAGACTGAGACCTGGTCCTGCCTGATGGTCATCCTTGTGTCATCTAGTGATGATCAGTGTCATTGCTGAGATGAACGAGACGTTCAATGAGGTAAGAATTTGATTCTTACTTAGTATTTTTATGGTGTTTTACACACTTATCTGCTTATATGCTTTAAGACAAAAATACTAATGATCAAGTGCTTGTGTTCTTGAGTTATTGACAGACACACTGAGATTTGGTCCTGCCTGATGGTCATCCTCGTGTCATCTATTGATGATCAGTGTCATTGCTGAGATGAACAAGATGTTCAATGAGGTAAGAATTTTATTCTTGCTTAGTATTTTTGTGTGTATTTACACACTTATCTGCTTATATACTGTAAGACAAAAATACTAATGATCAAGTGCTTGCGTTCTTTGGTTGTTGACAGACAGAGTGAGACCTGGTCCTGCCTGATGGTCATCCTCATGTCATCTAGTGATGATAAGTGTCATTGCTGAGATGAACGAGATGTTCAATGAGGTAAGAATTTGATTCTTACTTAGTATTTTTGTGTATATTTACACACTTATCTGCTTTAATGCTGTAAGACAAAATACTAATGCTCAAGTGCTTGTGTTCTTTAGTTGTTGACAGACAGACTGAGACCTGGTCCTGCCTGATGGTCATCCTCGTGTCATCTAGTGAGGATCAGTGTCATTGCTGAGATGAACGAGATGTTCAATGAGGTAAGAATTTGATTCTTGCTTAGTATTTTTTTGTGTTTTTACACACTTATCTGCTTATATGCTCTAAGACAAAAATACTAATGATCAAGTGCTTGTGTTCTTTAGTTGTTGACAGACAGACTGAGACCTGGTCCTGCCTGATGGTCATCCTCGTGTCATCTTGTGATGATCAGTGTCATTGCTGAGACGAACGAGATGTTCAATGAGGTAAGAATTTGATTCTTACTTAGTATTTTTGTGGTGATTTACACACTTATCTCCTTAAATGCTTTAAGACAAAAATACTAATGATCAAGTGCTTGTGTTCTATAGTTGTTGACAGACAGACTGAGACCTGGTCCTGCCTGAGACCTGGTCCTGCCTGATGGTCATCCTCATGTCATCTATTGATGATCAGTGTCATCGCATAGATGAACGAGATGTTCAATGAGGTATGAATTTGATTCTTACTTAGTATTTTTGTGTGATTTACACACTTATCTGCTTTAATGCTGTAAGACAAAAATACTAATGATCGATTGCTTGTGTTTTTTAGTTGTTGACAGACAGACTGAGACCTGGTCCTGCCTGATGGTCATCCTTGTGTCATCTAGTGATGATCAGTGTCATTGCTGAGATGAACGAGACGTTCAATGAGGTAAGAATTTGATTCTTACTTAGTATTTTTATGGTGTTTTACACACTTATCTGCTTATATGCTTTAAGACAAAAATACTAATGATCAAGTGCTTGTGTTCTTGAGTTATTGACAGACACACTGAGATTTGGTCCTGCCTGATGGTCATCCTCGTGTCATCTATTGATGATCAGTGTCATTGCTGAGATGAACAAGATGTTCAATGAGGTAAGAATTTTATTCTTGCTTAGTATTTTTGTGTGTATTTACACACTTATCTGCTTATATACTGTAAGACAAAAATACTAATGATCAAGTGCTTGTGTTCTTTAGTTGTTGACAGACAGACTGAGACCTGGTCCTGCCTGATGGTCATCCTCGTGTCATCTAGTGATGATCAGTGTCATTGCTGAGAAGAACAAGATGTTCAATGAGGTAAGAATTTTATTCTTGCTTAGTATTTTTGTGTGTATTTACACACTTATCTGCTTATATACTGTAAGACAAAAATACTAATGATCAAGTGCTTGCGTTCTTTGGTTGTTGACAGACAGAGTGAGACCTGGTCCTGCCTGATGGTCATCCTCATGTCATCTAGTGATGATCAGTGTCATTGCTGAGATGAACGAGATGTTCAATGAGGTAAGAATTTGATTCTTACTTAGTATTTTTGTGTATATTTACACACTTATCTGCTTTAATGCTGTAAGACAAAATACTAATGCTCAAGTGCTTGTGTTCTTTAGTTGTTGACAGACAGACTGAGACCTGGTCCTGCCTGATGGTCATCCTCGTGTCATCTAGTGAGGATCAGTGTCATTGCTGAGATGAACGAGATGTTCAATGAGGTAAGAATTTGATTCTTGCTTAGTATTTTTTTGTGTTTTTACACACTTATCTGCTTATATGCTCTAAGACAAAAATACTAATGATCAAGTGCTTGTGTTCTTTAGTTGTTGACAGACAGACTGAGACCTGGTCCTGCCTGATGGTCATCCTCGTGTCATCTTGTGACGATCAGTGTCATTGCTGAGACGAACGAGATGTTCAATGAGGTAAGAATTTGATTCTTACTTAGTATTTTTGTGGTGATTTACACACTTATCTCCTTAAATGCTTTAAGACAAAAATACTAATGATCAAGTGCTTGTGTTCTATAGTTGTTGACAGACAGACTGAGACCTGGTCCTGCCTGAGACCTGGTCCTGCCTGATGGTCATCCTCATGTCATCTAGTGATGATCAGTGTCATCGCATAGATGAACGAGATGTTCAATGAGGTATGAATTTGATTCTTACTTAGTATTTTTGTGTGATTTACACACTTATCTGCTTTAATGCTGTAAGACAAAAATACTAATGATCGATTGCTTGTGTTTTTTAGTTGTTGACAGACAGACTGAGACCTGGTCCTGCCTGATGGTCATCCTTGTGTCATTTAGTGATGATCAGTGTCATTGCTGAGATGAACGAGATGTTCAATGAGGTAAGAATTTGATTCTTACTTAGTATTTTTGTGTGTATTTACACACTTGTCTGCTTATATGCTGTAAGACAAAAATACTATTGATCAAGTTCTTGCGTTCTTTGATTTTTGACAGACAGACTGAGACCTGGTCCTGCCTGATGGTCATCCTCGTGTCATCTAGTGATGATCAGTGTCATCACTGAGATGAACGAGATGTTCAATGAGGTAAGAATTTGATTCTTACTTAGTATTTTTGTTGTGTTTTACACACTTATCTGCTTTAATGCTGTAAGACAAAAATACTAATGATCAAGTTCTTGTGTTCTTTGATTTTTGACAGACAGACTGAGACCTGGTCCGACCTGATGGTCATCCTCGTGTCATCTAGTGATGATCAGTGTCATCACTGAGATGAACGAGATGTTCAATGAGGTATGAATTTGATTCTTACTTAGTATTTTTGTTGTGTTTTACACACTTATCTGCTTTAATGCTGTAAGACAAAAACACTAATGATCAAGTGTTTGTGTTCTTTAGTTGTTGACAGACAGACTGAGACCTGGTCCGACCTGATGGTCATCCTCATGTCATCTAGTGATGATCAGTGTCATCACTGAGATGAACGAGATGTTCAATGAGGTATGAATTTGATTCTTACTTAGTATTTTTGTTGTGTTTTACACACTTATCTGCTTTAATGCTGTAAGACAAAAATACTAATGATCAAGTGCTTGTGTTCTTTAGTTGTTGACAGACAGACTGAGACCTGGTCCGACCTGATAGTCATCCTCGTGTCATCTAGTGATGATCAGTGTCATTGCTGAGATGAACGAGATGTTCAATGAGGTAAGAATTTGATTCTTACTTAGTTTATTTGTGTGTATTTACACACTTATCTGCTTTAATGCTGCAAGACAAAAATACTAATGATCAAGTTCTTGTGTTCTTTAGTTGTTGACATTCAGACTGAGACCTGGTCCTGCCTGATGGTCATCCTTGTGTCATCTAGTGATGATCAGTGTCATTGCTGAGATGAATGAGATGTTCAATGAGGTAGAATTTGATTCTTACTTAGTATTTTTGTGGTGTTTTACACACTTATCTGCTTATATGCTGTAAGACAAAAATACTAATGATCAAGTGCTTGTGTTCTTTAGTTGTTGACAGACAGACTGAGACCTGGTCCTGCCTGATGGTCATCCTCGTGTCATCTAGTGATGATCAGTGTCATTGCATAGATGAACGAGATATTCAATGAGGTAAGAATTTGATTCTTACTTAGTATTTTTGTGTGTATTTACACACTTATCTGCTTTAATGCTGTAAGACAAAAATACTAATGATCAAGTTCTTGTGTTCTTTAGTTGTTGACAGACAGACTGAGACCTGGTCCTGCCTGATGGTCATCCTCGTGTCATCAAGTGATGATCAGTGTCATCACTGAGATGAAGGAGATTTTCAATGAGGTAAGAATTTGATTCTTACTTAGTATTTTTGTGTGTATTTACACACTTATCGGCTTTAACGCTGTAAGACAAAAATACTAATGATCAAGTGCTTGTGTGCTTTGATTGTTGACAGACAGACTGAGACCTGGTCCTGTCTGATGGTCATTCTCATGTCATCTAGTTATAATCAGTGTCATTGCTGAGATGAACGAGATATATGTTGTAAGAAAAAAAATACTAATGATCAAGTGCTTGTGTTCTTTGCGTTGTTGACAGACAGACTGAGACCTGGTCCTGCCTGATGGTCATCCTCGTGTCATCTAGTGTTGATCAGTGTCATTGCTTAGATGAACTAGATGTTCAATGAGGTAAGAATTTTATTCTTACTTAGTATTTTTGTGGTGCCTTATACACTTATCTGCATAAATGCTATAAGACAAAAATACTAATGATCAAGTGCTTTTGTGCTTCGTTATTTGACAGACAGACTGAGACCTGGTCCTGCCTGATGGTCATCCTCGTGTCATCTAGTGATGATCAGTGTCATTGCTGAGATGAACGAGATGTTCAATGAGGTAAGAATTTGATTCTTACTTAGAATTTTTTTGGTGTTTTACACACTTACCTGCGTATATGCTGTAAGACAAAAATACTAATGATGAAGTGCTTGTGTTCTTTAGTTGTTGACAGACAAACTGAGACCTGGGGCCTCTTTTATAAAAGTGTGCGTAGGATCCTTACTAAAACTCTACGTACGCACAAAAGCCAAAAAGAGCGTACGCAAAAAAAAATTCAGATTTATAAAAGCATGCGTACGCACACCTGCACGCAATTTTCACTTTATAAATCACAACCTAGCGGATAATCTGCGCATGCAAAAAAATCTCTTGTACCGCCCTCTATCGGCCCACATTTAACCATATATAGTCAATGCAAATGAGCTCAGTGGCCGTGCATATTAAAAAGACGGAACTATCAAGGCAGAACTAGAGTTTCTTGTGAGTGAGGTGGATGAATGAAGGTGATTTTATTTGGTGGAATTACTAATAAAAATAATATTCAGAGTGGACACATCACTGCTGCGGTAAACAGAACCGATCCAGATATAAAAGAGAAGTGTTCCGATCTTAAGATGGGAATAAAGAATCGGTTTGTCTCTCACTTACAGAATGTGTGGGTGACTGGTGAGGGCAAAGGTGCCCCCGATTCTCTGCCAACCCAGTGTGTGTGGCATTTTGTCTGAGAGAGAGAGACACACACATTTGCTGATACAGGGGAACCTGGTAAATAACTTTAATGCTTGCGTGCTCAATTAAATTAAATACATTTTTAATAAATGGTTAAGTCCTTATTCTCGCAGAGTCTGCGGGAGACCAGTGTGACGAAACTCCCAGCGCAGAGTCTGCGGGGGCTCTGGAGTTTCCCGAAGTCCCCAGCACAAGCGCGTCCCGTGCCATACGCACGGCTGGAAGTGGACGGGTGCTGACTGAGGCTGTACTGCAGACCCAAATAATGCAATGCCTGTAATCGCAGATGAGCTGAAGCAAATAAGGGTTGTGCTGGGTGACATTGCATCTACATTAAAGGATCTTGTTTAAAAAAAGAACCTTTGCACTGTTGTTCTTCACAAACTGCGCATTACTCCCTGACGGAGTCTTGCTCCCTGATGATGTCCTGCATGTTTTGGGGGGGGGGTCAGGCTCTTCACGCTGGTGTTGTGGGTCCCTCTGAAGTCTGCCATCCATTGGCATAATCTGCCAGCAGTGCCAGCGCATCCATCATACAATATGCATTGAAGTGTTGCTGCAGTAGACTACTTATGTTTTCAGTGATCATATTTAATCATTAACAACTTCATGTTAATCACATAATGAGTGATAGGCGAACATCCATTTAAGGATGGATGTGAAAGAAATTACATTTATGTACTCTCAGCATATAGTTCCTTTTATGTCTTTAAGCTAAACATGCATGTATGTATCTTTAGGACCCATAATGGTCATTTAATGTTATTTGTATTTTTTATTGTAACCGGGACCTATTTGCCATTGTGCAAAGGGTTAATTCCCTTCATCCACAGTCAGTTTCTCAACTCCCCCATCAGTGTCGCCAAACTGCTTTGTCTTCATAATGTGCGTACGCATGGGTCAGAGTTTGCGTGTAGGTGCGCATGTTTTCACGTCAAGTTTTTCTTTATAAATCCCAACTTTTGCGCAGGAACTGGCGTACGCATGTTTTCAGCTCCGTTTTGTGCGTACGCAAGCTTTATAAATGAGGCCCCTGGTCCGACCTGATGGTAATTCTTATGTCATCTAGTGATGATCAGTGTCATCTCTGGGATGAACGAGATGTTCAATGAGGTAAGAATTTGATTCTTTCTTAGTATTTTTGTGGTGTTTTACACACTTATTTGCTTATATGCTGTAAGACAAAAATACTAATGATCAAGTGCTTGTGTTCTTTGGTTGTTGACTGACAGACTGAGACCTGGTCCGACCTGATGGTCATCCTCATGTTATCTAGTGATGATCAGTGTCATCACTGAGATGAAAGAGATGTTCAATGAGGTAAGAATTTGATTCTTACTTAGTATTTTTGTGGTGTTTTACACACTTACCTGTGTATATGTTGTAAGACAAAAATACTAATGATCAAGCGCTTGTGTTCTTTAGTTGTTGACAGACAGACTGAGACTTGGTCCTGCCTGATGGTCATTCTCATGTCATCTAGTGATGATCAGTGTCATCGCTGAGATGAACGAGATGTTCAATGAGGTAAGAATTTTATTCTTACTTAGTATTTTTTAGTGTTTTAATCACTTATCTGCTTATATGCTGTAAGACAAAAATACTAATGATCAAGAGCTTGTGTTCTTTAGTTGTTGACAGAAAGACTGAGACCTGGTCTGACCTGATGGTCATCCTCATGTCATCTAGTGATGATCAGTGTCATCACTGCGATGAACGAGATGTTCAATGAGGTAAGAATTTGATTCTTACTTAGTATTTTTGTGTGTATTTACACACTTATCTGCTTATATGCTGTAAGACAAAAATACTAATGATCAAGTGCTTGTGTTATTTGCGTTGTTGACAGACAGACTGAGACCTGGTCCGACCTGATGGTCATCCTCGTGTCATCTAGTGATGATCAGTGTCATCACTGAGATGAACGAGATGTTCAATGAGGTAAGAATTTGATTCTTACTTAGTATTTTTGTGGTGTTTTACACACTTATCTGCTTAAATGCTGTTAAGACAAAAATACTAATGAACAAGTGCTTGTGTTCTTTAGTAGTTGACAGACAGACTGAGACCTGGTCCTGCCTGATGGTCTTCCTCTTGTCATCTAGTGATGGTCATTGTCATCACTGAGATGAACGAGATGTTCAATGAGGTAAGAATTTGATTCTTACTTAGTATTTTTGTGTGTTTTACACACTTATCTGCTTAAATGCTGTAAGTCAAAAATACTAATGATCAAGTGCTTGTGTTCTTTGGTTTTTGACTGACAGACTGAGACCTGGTCCGACCCGATGGTCATCCTCGTGTCATCTAGTGATGATCAGTGTCATTGCTGAGATGACCGAGATGTTCAATGAGGTAAGAATTTGATTCTTACTTAGTATTTTTGTGGTGTTTTACACACTTACCTGTGTATATGCTGTAAGACAAAAAATACTAATGATCAAGTGCTTGTGTTGTTTGGTTGTTGACAGACACACTGAGACCTGGTCCGACCTTATGGTCATCCTCGTGTCATCTAGTGATGATCAGTGTCATCACTGAGATGAAAGAGATGTTCAATGAGGTAAGAATTCGATTCTAACTTGGTATTTTTGTGTGTATTTACACACTTATCTGCTTATATGCTGTAAGACAAAAATACTAATGAACAAGTGCTTGTGTTTTTTTGGTTTTTGACAGAAAGACTGAGACCTGGTCCTGCCTGATGGTCATCCTCATGTCATCTAGTGATGGTCAGTGTCATTGCTGAGATGAACGAGATGTTCAATGAGGTAAGAATTTGATTCTTACTTAGAATTTTTGTGGTTTTTTACACACTTATCTGCTTATATGATTTAAGACAAAAATACTAATGATCAAGTGCTTGTGTTGTTTGGTTGTTGACAGACAGACTGAGACCTGGTCCTAACTGATGGTCATCCTCATGTCATCTAGTGATGGTCAGTGTCATCATTGAGATGAACGAGATGTTCAATGAGGTAAGAATTAACCCAGTTGCTTAGTCTCGGAAAGTTGAAGCTGAGAGCGAGCTGATATTGACATGATGGCAGGTGGAGGCAGTGTCCCCGCAAAGGAAATGATGTACAATTGCAGATTTCAACAGTGTTGGACGCAACAATTTATGTGCATCTTACCCATATTTACAAAACATACTGTACTTATGTTTACAAAAGAGAGATACGGTTATTGATGCTCAAGGAATGAACTGTAAATAAATGCGTGAAATGAGTTTGTACCACAGTGTTATGTGTTTGAACCAGTGTTAAAAACTGTGATGTTTTGTTGTAATAAAATTACAAATAAAAAATATAAAGAAATATTAATAAATTAGGAGCTGATGTTTTCATTTATGTGTATTGCAATGTAAATAATACACTTAACACGTGCAGTACACTTCACAGCACGAGCTTATACCTCTTGCTATTCTAAAACCCCACCCAAACGGAAGGAAGGAAGGAACCACGCCGCACTAAGCTCTCCCGCAGGAGCACACAGCGGACCGGTTACGCCTTCTCCCACACTCAAGGTTACAGCGACCTTGGTTTCTGCGCTGGCCCGCACCTGCACGTTCCACAGGGTTCACTCCCACTGGACGTTCTCCCGGGTTCAAACCTGCAAGTGTGTCTGCAGGTCCAGTGGGGCGAGAACAGAACCAGAAACAAAAGTAGAACCCATATCGCTGCAGATGTTCCGTTCAGTTCAAGACTCTTCTTTTGATTCTGGAATGCAGGGAAGTTTGGAACCAACACATTAACATTGTTCATGCGGTTTGAATCCTTGGGGACAATTTCACACCTGCTGTGTAATATTGATATGTATGTTGAAGTATATACTGATGGATCCTAATCCTTGCGTGCTCAAAAATCGGAGATCAGGCTTGTAGAATAATTTGAAACTTTATTGATCAGAATAACCTCGAGGAAACAGCTGGGTTGTTCTTGACACAATGTCTTACAGAGGAGAACAACCCCCAGCAATGGTATTACAGTATATTTATATGTGTATGTGTAAGGTGTGTCTTCATTCTTCGGGACAGCCTCCCAGTTCCATATAGATTTCTTCTCCAATCAGCTGCTCGTTTTGGTTCCCTGTAACACAACACTTATGCATATTCTGCAACTCTGTACAACTGATGACCCTGTGCAACTGTCTTCCCCCAGGAAACCCCGCTAGGAAGACCCCTTCTCCTTGTAACATATTTTCTTTGATCTCCCAGGAAGCCCTGATAGGAAGACCCCATCCCTTGTGCCATTTGTTCTTCGTCCAGGATGCCCCTCTAGAAAGACCCCCTCTCCTCGTGACATATTTTCTTTGATCTCCCAGGAAGCCCTGATAGGAAGACCCCATCCCTTGTGCCATTTGTTCTTCGTCCAGGATGCCCCTCTAGAAAGACCCCCTCTCCTCGTGACATATTTTCTTTGATCTCCCAGGAAGCCCCGATAGGAAGACCCCATCCCCTGTTTTAGTACATTCTTTTACAACTAGAATCACACAAGGTTATATTCCTGAGTCTTAGTTAATTCACACTTGATTATTCTCAAACATCTATAAAATCAACAAATATAAAAGTTATAATGGTAAGAAAAATCCCTTTTAACACATATAACATAGAAAACCCTATAACAAACATAGAAAACCCTTTAATACGCACAGATTAAGAACAAAGAACCTTGATCTAGTTCTTATTAGGAACACAAATTGCAGTTTATTTTAAGGACAAAGTTTTAGAAGTGCTCATCATACTGAAGGCAGGATTGGAGTGAAGGAGGAAAAACAAGCAAGAGCAAAATGATGTCTGGGAAAAAGTGTTCTGGTATACCGTCTGTTTGCCTCATTCTGTTCCAGGTACTTCAACATGCTCTTATAAGAGTCAGAAGTTTTAAACCATATAATTTATATTTTTTTGTTTTGACCATTTAAATTTAAAAGACCTCTGAAAAAAAGCATTTTGACAAGTTACAGTATTCATAAATAGATCTTTATGTAATCTTGGAGTAAAGTTGTTTTTTACTTAAATATATTTGTTTTTTAACTGTATGTCCACATAGCACATGAAACCCATTTATTTGAAAAACTAGAAATTATTTTTTTATAATGCCCCTGTGTTTGTTGTCCTGTGTCGTGGCAGTACATGTTTTTCTCGTGGTCCTTGAATTGTTTTCTGGTCTTGTCAGTGTTTAAAGTTTTTGTTTGGATGTTGCCTTGCCTGTTACCTGTCGTGCCCTATTTCAGTTTGTTATCAATATTACCTTGGTTTGTGCCCCCTCATGCGAAGTCTTTTGTTTGGCAAATTTTATAGTGTTTAGTGTTCTGTTTTCCCCATCGTGGGTTTTTTGTTTTTGCTTTATTAAAGTCTTTGTTCTCCTGTATCACGCCTGCATTTGGGTTCTTCTCTCCTTCATCATCCACCATCCCTGACAGTGTGTGTGTGTGTGTGTGTGTGTGTGTGTGTGTGTGTGTGTGTGTGTTCACTGCTGAGTGTGTGTCCACTGCTGAGTGTGTGTTCACTGCTGAGTGTGTGTCCACTGCTGAGTGTGTGTTCACTGCCGAGTGTGTGTCCACTGCCGAGTGTGTGTTCACTGCCGAGTGTGTGTTCACTGCCGAGTGTGTGTTCACTGCCGAGTGTGTGTCCACTGCCGAGTGTGTGTTCACTGCCGAGTGTGTGTCCACTGCCGAGTGTGTGTCCACTGCCGAGTGTGTGTTCACTGCCGAGTGTGTGTCCACTGCCGAGTGTGTGTCCACTGCTGAGTGTGTGTTCACTGCTGAGTGTGTGTTCACAGCTGAGTGTGTGTTCACTGCTGAGTGTGTGTTTACTGCTGAGTGTGTGTTTACTTTGTGCATTTGATAAAAGCTTTAAACTGCAACCAGAATGAAAGTGTTTCCAATCGTGTTGTCAACGAATAAAATTGTGCACTTTTATAGGAGATAAAAAGCCCAAACCAGCTTTCAATAAATGTTATCACACAAACAATATTTACTTTTCCTGTAAATAATCCTCCAACCAAATACAGTTCCTGTGTGTCAAAACAAAAGTGTTCAAATATATTTATCCTTTTTCGTTCTTAAAGTGATCTTTCATCGCTTACACAATCTTTTTCTTTATTCAGCAGAACACACATAAAAAAAGAAGAGTGGCACTCATTTATCTGCCTTGGTTTTGTGTTCAGACAGTGCATGTTTTCTGCATTGTAACACTTCAGTGCCATTCAGAAATAAGATTATAAAAATAAAAATAAATATGAGAGTTGTAGTGTTGTTTTCTCAACACGAGATGGCGATATGTCAACATTTATAGAATTAAAAAAACATAATAATTAAAAAAAATAATTAATCAACCCTTTTATGAAGTAAATTCTCACTTTCAATAATAGATAAATTCCATTTTATTCTGACTGTTTTAATGTTTAATGTACATAAAGAAATCTTAGTTCATCGATTCTTTGTCTTGCACTGATTTTCAATCTATTCCTCTTGTCATTATCAAATATCAGTCTCCTATTTGACATGTGTAATGGTTACTTAACAGAATGTGTATAATACAAATGTTTTAGTTTGACAGAATTAACACGATTTCCACTTTATATCATTTACATCATCATCTAAATTCACTTGTCATGTTTTTGTCTGACAGCTTCATTTCCGGCAGATAAAATGACAACACTATTAAAAATGTTTGTGTGCATGCATGTGTAAGCAGGCCGTAGATCAGAGATCCAAATATTTTAGGATCTCTCATTGTGACACAAACTAAATCTCAATGCCATTCAAAGTGAGTGTACATAGAATACATGAAATAGAAAGTTAAACTTACAGATTCATTGAAGGAAATGTACATGAACATGTTTTCAAGTGTTTTTGTCATTATCGTTTCGACATGAATAAAAAATCATCAGTTTTGCTTTCTTAAGGTTATTTGCTTTGGAACTTTCCAAACATTCACTGATACATCATTACAATCTAACACAACTGATAAAGGCAAAAATGCTTCTATGAACATCCACCTCTTGGTTATGTTTCAAATTCTTCTTCTGTATCTTCTATTCATGTTATCATCTTACAAAAGAATGCCACTTTCCTTTATTCCTGAATATTTTCACACAATCCTTTTATGTGAGGGGTAATAACTGAGTAATTTGTTCTGGCGACTGTTTTATGGCTTTATATTCATTCTCATGTCTTTGTAAAGAGGTTCTGCTTTTCTGTACTTCAGTTCAGATGTTTTCATATACGGCATGTGTTCAGAAACAAGAGTAACCCATTGTGTATTGTGTGTTATAAAGTCCAGAAATCCCATTGTGGAAATTTGTCTCTAATGAAAGATGCATGGAAATGTAAAGAAGCTGAGGTTGGATGGCAGATTTTCTGGCTAAACTGAGACTGAACTGTTTGTAACTTGTTTTCTTATTATAGGTTAAGGTTTGGCTGGGAGGGAGGAGCATGTTCTATATTAGCTCAAAAGTCTCTTTCCCTTCTCAGGGAAGTTCGGTCCGTGTTGGCTTAGTTGAGCTGTCAGCTGAAAGGAAGTAAACACATGCAGACAGCTGCAGAACAGGAAGAGAATCCGCTCAGAGATTTACATTTTTATTTTATTTCATTTTGTAGATCATAAATTTGCTTAACTGTTTTTTTTAAAACAAACTTTGGTGTTAAATGTACAGTTAAGACACAACTAAGAAAAGCTTTCTTTTCTCGCAACTTAAAACCAAATGCATCGACAGCTAAGACCTCTCTTCTTACTTCTCAGCGAATCTTTAATCGGATACCAAAATGATTACACAAAAAGCTCTTAAAATAATTGGACAACAGAAGTTTATGCAGAGTCAAGCCAGCCATCAGAAGTGCTCCATCTCCCTAAAGTGCAGAGCAATGTTTTGTGCATGATTTCTTCATGTCTTCCCTCGACTTCTAGCTTTAAGAAGCTGAATCTGAACCCTATCTGCTCTCTTCTGCTCATCTGGGATATCCCAACATGTGCTAAACCTCGAAAAGAGGTTCTTATAGTTCTTATCCACATGTAATCAGTTCAATATAAAGTCGATGGGGACTGTGTATGTGTTCTTAAAGAAACACAACTGGAGCAGACATCCTGAGACCCAACATTAAAAGTTTTATTTCTGGTATATTTTAATGGCTGGTAATGTAACAATAATATTTTTTATAATATATTTTATTTTTTTCAAATGTATAGACATTATAATTATTTATATTTCATTGTATATTATCTGTATTATTACCAATTTGTTGAATGGGTTGTGTTGATTAGGTTTAGTCAAATACTTGCTATGCTTCTAAATATCAGAAATACTTTTAACTCGCTAGTCATTATAATTCCCTTTTATTTTTATTTTGCTTGTTTTCAGAAATAATTTACAGGGACTTTATTTTGTGCACATGTTAAGTTTGGGCCACAAAAGCATGTTGAGTATATATATATATAAATATATGTGTGTGTAACATAAACAGAGCTACAAATGTCCATGCTTCAAAATCACAAATCAAAACTGTGTGTGTGTGTGTGTGCGTGCGTGCGTGCGTGCGTGCATGTGTGTGTGTGCGTGCGTGCAATGTTGTTAAATTCACAAACTTGTGCCGATAAAGACTTGAAGAGTTCGTGGAAAAAAAAGTGTAAAGTTGCTCTAAATATTCAATGCCGTGTTTGTGATGTAAAATAACCACTTGGTTCTATACATGACGTCACAGCGGTCGCTGTTTTTATTGGCTGTTAAAACACCATAGACATGAATACATAATCTGTGTATCAATAATGACATTTTTTTAGTAATATTATTACATTTGTAAGTATAAAATAAACAATAAAAACGATAAATAAGTCTGCTAAATGTAAATGTAAATGTCTTGTTTTGCCTCATTTATTGTAAAACAAGAATGAAAAATCCGAAGGGAAATAGATTATAATAACAATAATAGATTTTTTATAATATTATATTAATATTAAAAATAATAAAATAAGTAAATAACAACAAACGCGTTTTATTATACATACATATATATATATATATTTGATTGACTGTATACTTCAGCACCATGGACAGATCCAATCACATGACACTTAACTCTTCCATGAAACTTATGCCATTACATTATTCAATTCATGATCAACATGTTACATTGATATTAGGCTTTTATCATTCATGATTGTGGTTTTTTGAGTAAAATACGTGAACTTTATAGAAATAATATTGAAACATTATTTAAATTTACACAAGTAATGATCATCAAAATTTCTTTATTTTAGTACTTTTAAATGTATTTCCTTGTGTTTTTTTGTTTGTTTGTTTGTTTTTAGATGTTTCATCATAAAATATAATCTTTTACAGTAAAAGTCAGCAGACAGACAGCACTTTGGTTCAAGTCAATGACATTTCATTTTCAATGAAACAATCCTTATATGTTTGTAATAGAATAAAAATAAATATACATTTTATTAAGTTCAGAGGTCCATTGTACTCCAACGTGTGTCTAAGGATTGTTTCATGATTCAAATATAATCAAATTGAATTATTCACATATTTCTATGTTTTATCTACTGAATTCAGAACTTTGCCATCTTAAGGCTAAAGAATGATTAGAATAAAGATGCAATTAAAATGTGTTGTACTTTAACATTAAATAAATTATGATGTACTTTATTCACAATTTTCTGATAAATTAAAGTCAAGATGGTAATTTCGTTCAAATCAATAAATTATTTCTTAATTCTGGGATTTCTTTCAGTGCCACTAGACGAAGCCTGCTTACCATACTATGAGATTCAGGGATTCTAAACTCATGATGACTATCTATCCAAATATAATTATACAAAAAATAAATAAAGTATGATGACACACTCTTAATTTATACTCTAAAAAATGTTGACGAAAGCTTTTAACCTAAGCCCATTGATAACCATAGCATGAAACATAAAAATGGTAGACACTTAAACTCAGAATGTTCTGTGGTTCTAGATTCTTGCGTTTTACTTTTAACGTAAATGAAAAGTCATTTTATCCTACTATAGTAGTCAATGGGGTCCAAGACATGTTTGGTTATGAGCATTCCTCCAAATGTCTTTGTTTGTGTTCATCAGAACAAAGAAATGTATACAGATTCAAAAACACTCAAAAGTGATGACAAAATTTGGACGGGGTATATAAATATAATATATGCTTTTATATCATGCATATTAACTTTAGTGATTTTATAATAATAAGATAACGAGATAATCCCAATATTTTCCAATTTAAAAAATTACAAATTAATATTTGGGGATAGTCTACCGCTGTGTAGATGGCTCACCAAATGGCACTTGAAGGCCCACGAGACGGACCGCGGCTCACCGTTTGAGAATGAGCTGTTGCAGAGTAACTCAAGATCAAATTTTTGTTCAGATGAACTGTTGTAATGCCAAGCCAGCAGAGAGAGCCAACTGTCTCTTTTAGTTATTCTAAATCTGTATATATTCTTAGTTTTGATCAAATAACAGAGGAATATATTTGGAAGAATGTGTGTTGAAATTTATTTTACTGTTTGGTCGCAAACTTGGTATGTATGTCAATCTCACCTTTATTTATACAGCGCTTTAGACAAAATACATTGCAGTTCAACATTAATTAGTAAAACAGTGTGTCATAATGTTAATGATAGTTAAAGGCAATACATGATTGAATTTGGGGATGTCATCTCTGTTCAGTTTAAATGGTTTCTGTGAATTCATTTTCAGTTCTGACCAGCAGTTCATGTCCAGGCTGCATCAGAATGCTGTGCTCGTATCCCGATGATCGTCAGAGGCGAGGTCTTCGCAGGGGATTGGTATCCGTGGTGTTCTTGTCCTGGTCTTCGCTTTGTCCCAGGGCTGTAGAGGGCTTTTCTAGTTCCGGACCCACCATCTCTGACTAGACAAGAACATCACGGATACCAATCCCCTGCAAAGGCCTCGGACGATCATGGGGATACGAGCACAGCACACAGATGTTTCTTCTCCATTCTTCTGCAGCCTGGACTTGAACTGCTGCATTCACAACGATATCGTTGATTTGATTTGAACACACAGACACTTTTTAAGTAAAAAAGAGGACATCAACGAATTGAAGATGAATGCACAGACACCATTAAACTGATCAGAGATAACATACTCGAATTCAATAATATTTTGCCTTTAACTATCATTAATGATTATGACACACTGTTTCAGTAATTATTGTTGTCAAGCTGCTTTGATGCAATGTATTTTGTCTAAAATGTTTTCTTCTATTTGAATTGATAATGAAATTATGTGCTTATGATTTATATTTTTTTACTTACTTGGCTATCCGTTCCCATCCCGCTGTCTGTCATGGCTGTGGGTCAGAGGTCACATGCTGCTTTATAATTGATTGGACTCTGAAGTTCTTCTTCTCATAAGTGCATCCTATCTCTCAAATGGACCCTTGACACCCTAACTACGAAAACAAAATAATCCTTTTTATCATACCAACCCACATGCACTCTCCGTTCTATGGCTTTTTGTGTTTAGTTATCTGCCTCTTGATTCCCTCTCCAGCTAATATGAGTCGGAACCCACAAGAACCGTACATCTATACTATTTTCCTTAAGTGCATATAATTCTTGAATAAGAATAATATTCAGTAGAACACCTTTGAGATGAATTAAAACGGAGACTCAGAGGCAGACCTACACACTCCTAAACCTTGTGGACAGCCTTGCCAGAAGAGTTGAAGTTGTTATAAAGGGTGGACAGACATCATATTGAACCCTATGGATTAAGAATACGATGTCAAAGTAAGTCTATATGCGAGTCAATGAAGGTGAGCAGATACTTTGGGTAATATAGCGTACCACGCCAGCAGATCTTCTACTTGCTTTCATTCTGGAAAGAGATTTAGAGATAAAGAGAAGTTTGTGAAGCACACAAGAATCAATACTGAAGAAAAGTTTTTGACCAGCTGTTAATGTGAAAAAAATATCAAAGAAAAACTCTTCCATGGTGAACATACACGTGTCTCGTACATGTGTCTGCTGTGTGTAAAGACTTTCATGCAATAATGCCCACATAAACACTTACACAGGAGGAGAAATACACACACCGTCTCAGTGTGGAAAGAGTTTTATAAAAATTACTCTACAGGACTTTATTTATATGACAACTTATCCTGAACTGTAAAAATATTGCATGTGTCTTAGTAAAGATCACAAAAATAAAGCTATGTTAACTTAATTAAATCTTTCAGATTTTTTTCATTGAACATTATTCAAAAATTGCTTAGAAATCAATAAGTTAATTTGATTTACAAATATTTTAAGTAATACGTAAGTATTTATTTAATAAATATATATATTTTGTTAAAATAAACCAATATTTTGGATAGATTCTAAAAGAAATTTGGTAAAAGTTTAACTAAACTTTTCACTAACATATACAATACATTTAATGTAAAGCTTTTTAATTTAGACATTTTTTTGTTAATTGTCTCAAGTAAAAACAAAGTAAAATTCTCAATCTTGGGTTTATAAAACCATCATAATTTACAAATGAATTCATACCAGAGAAAAGTCATTAAAATGTTTAAGTAATTACTTTTACACCCAAAAAAATCATTTTGGAAAATATTTGTTGATAGAGCTGTCTTATATAATTTCTTTAGTAAATAAAGAAAATAAATGATAATTAAAAAATGCTTAAAGTTTTTTTTTATTTTAAAAGAAATTAATTCCTGTCCTGAATCAGTGCACAGTCTAGTAGTGTTAAACATTAAACTATTGTCCTAGTTGTTACTTTGTTTCATTTATAAAAACTCACTGTATATGGATCCACTTCTGTCGTCACATTCAGACCGGAGGACAAAAGCTTAGAATGATCTTATTGTTTTTCAACAGCAGGCTTTATCTCAAAATAAATAAAATATCACAGGAAATATTTTAACCATTAGCATTTTATTTTATGAAATAAATATTGTACAACATAATTTAATGTACAAGTTCAAGTCTGCTTTATTGTCAATTCTTCCACATGTACAGTACATACATACAGAGAATCGAAACTGCGTTACTCTCAGTCCCCCGGTGCATACAGATAACATTAAGTAAATAGATTAAAATATAAAAAACTATAGAACTATACAATTACACAATTTTATGTAGAAAGACATAATATCAAAAAAATAAAAATAAGGTTAATAAGAACAAAAAGACAAAGCAGCGCAAGGCACATGGCAGATAGAGTGCAAACCAGTGAACAAACAGTGCAGATAAATAAAAAAAAAGATTTTTTGTGCAATAAATAGCTTATAGCTTATACAGTACAGCTCTACATTAAACACATGTTTCTAAGTTACCAGGCAAAACTTCTTCAAAGAAATGATATAAAAATACACATAATATTTTAAATAATGTGAAACAGTTTTGCATAATGATTAAAAACTTACGTCATCAGAGATCAGAGAAAGTATTCAGAAGAGTCTTTATGTAAACTGGACCTGGTGGAATCTCTAGTAGCTTCAGGATGAGCTCCCGACTTAGAAACAGATGAAGAATAATGATCAGAACTGCTGTTCATATATATATATAATATTAAACATTTATATATGAAACATTAAACATGTATATATGAAATATTAAACATGTATATATGAAACATTACACATGTCAGATATGAAAACACTCGCACTGCTTTACTGAATGACTATACAGAGTTTTGTAATATTATTGACTGAAGGATGTTAGATGTTTGGTTTGGTACACAAGAGCTAAAACTTTCACTTTTATAATTTGTTAGTTATTTTGTGAGAAATCTTAAAATGTCACCACACATTTTCTTACAATTAAACAAAGTTTACACTTGTCCTTTGCTAGTACAACCATCTGTACCTGTACCACCTTCACTCCAGTACCAATGCGGTCATGCCATCCTGTGACCACCATCCAGTTCCACTAACTCTTATTCTCATGAAGTGCTTTGAACAGCTAGTCATGTACAACATCTGATCTGTCCTCCCTCCCTGGACATCTTCTAGTTTGCATATTATTGTCAAATTATTGTCTTTTAATTAAATTTTTTATAACTTTATAACTTAACCCATTCTGGGGCACCTTTGACTATCATTATTTTTAATTCAATGGTAGGACATAGTGAAAGAGAAATCTGTTTGCATACATTCTTCCAAATATGTTTCCTTATGTTATGCAGAGTTAATGAAACATTGTGTTACATTACACACTAAAGTCCAGCCAATCAAATGGCTCCCTGAGATTTTTAAACATATACTGGATTAAATATAATCTTGAGGTTCATTTAAATACATTAATATTAACATTTACATTACATTACATCTTAATGATTATAACAATATGATTATTAACATAACCCAGTTTATATCTAAAAATCCAAAGCCGTTATGTAATTGGTTGGTTACCTAACTTCCAGGTGACATCACGTGTCATTTACATTTAAATGAACCTAAAAACCCTACAAGATCCTGTTTATATTTAAACTGACAAAAATCCACCTGATTGGCTGAACAGTCATGGATATGTAACTTCCAGGTGACATCACGTGTCGTTTACTTTTAAATATATCTCAAGACTCTAAAATATCCCTGTTTATATTTAAAAATTACAGAAAGCCACATGATTGGCTTAACTGTGTTTGTTATGTAACTTTCAGGTGACATCACGTGTTGTTTACATTTAAATATACATGAGGACCATACAAAAACCCTGTTTATTTATGAAAATCCGAGGAAGCCATTTGATTGGCTGAACACTGCTCGGACAGTAAACACAGTTTTGTTGGTAGCAACCAGAGTCAAAACTTGAGAAGTCACACTTGAGAAAGGTCATTTATTTTCTCTGCGATATCCTCTGAGATATTTTATCAAACGATCATCACTTTCCTCTGAGTATCTTGCCTTAATCACCATGAAGGTAAGTTCATTCACTGTGGTAACAACATTGTGGTAACAAACACTAAAGCAATTTAAAAAGCACAATCCCCTTGATATAACTGAACACAATCGGTCATGTCACTTTTAAAGCGAAGGGCAGATGGTACAGTCACTGGTCCAGCCTATAACCTGAGAATGAGCAGAAAACCTTCAGGTCCTCTGAAGGATCAGTACATGTCTGACAACATTGCACTGATGGCACGTGCAGTCAGCTTGGATCATACGTACAGCTCCAAGTCAAGGGGTTCATGCACCAAACCAGGTGTTTCACTCACCAAATCTTGTGTTTCTCATACCAAGTCTGGTGTCAAAAACAGAAAGCTAGAGAGCCGCTTCCTTAAAAACGAAGCTGTGATTCCTGAGTTTTGCCCAGAACTCACAAGAACTAGCGCCCCAGCCCATCTGGTGAACACCAGCCATGAGGAACCCCTCATAATCCATGGTCACAGCATAGAAGAGCATCAAAGAATGTCTCGTGCTGTAGTGGATTCAATGTTAAAAACATCCTCTGGCAGACCTCGTCCTTACAGTCTAAAGTTAGGTCTCCGTGTGAAAGAACGCCTGTGGAAAACACTCAACTGCACCACCATTCTTGAAGAAGATCAACCTGATGGACGCATCCAAGTCAAAGAGATCTTTTTCAAATCAACCTTAAATAAATGTGCCCCACGTGTGCATGTCGACATTAGCGGTGAACCTTTACCATAAGAACCAGAGAGTAAGAAGCTCTGCCTGTAACATCCATGCAGAGCTTCCAGTAAATAGTGAAATGTATATATTGTGTACATAGTTTCTGAATAAATATTTACATTCTATTACTATAAATTTGTCTGTTTTCTTCTTAACTTCTTCACATGATTTCATAAAAGTATAATATTAATAGTTAAAACTATAAAACAATAAATCACATCACAAATATATATTAAACTGAGTGAAGCAGCTCACCATAAAATGTGTATTTGATAAGATAGCTGTATAACTGTTGAAGTCCTTCCTAGGTATTAGAGATATTTCAACCCAAAAAGTTCTACTGTGAATTACTCACTCTTTAGTTGTTCTAAACCAGTATGCATTTATTGTTTGGTTGAGCACAGATGAAGATAATTAGAATAAGACACAGAACAGTTCTAGAACCGCACTGACTAGCATAGAAGGAACTTTTTGCTGTCCCAAAGTCTTCAAAATATCTTTTTTTTTTGTTCAAAACAAATAAAGAAATATCACATTTTCCTTCTATGATCGTCAACGGTTTCTAAAAACTGTTAGGTTACGTTCATCTAAATATCTGTCTCTGTGTTAATCAGAACAAAGAAATGTGTTTGGATTTGGAAGAGGATATCACATCACAAATATATATTCAGACCTGCAAACTAATTAGAGAATAAAGGAAACGTGGGGCACGCAAGCCCACGCCCACCCCCACCTCTCTCTCTTGACTGTTCAGTTGAGAGTCCGACCCCCCCCCCAAAAAAACCTCTCCGGTTCTACACGATTCAATTGACAATGAAAACGGCGATTGATGCCGAAAAGCGACATGTTTGCAGGTATGATTATCTATTGTTTAAGTCTCAGAATACTCGACTCCTATCCTAACTTGTATTGTTCTTTCTAAATGGAAATCCATAATCCAGATGTATAACTTTCCTCCAATTCCCATGCATTTAAGTTTAATTAAAT
The DNA here is from genome assembly GCA_033220385.1 of Triplophysa yarkandensis. Lineage (NCBI taxonomy): Eukaryota > Metazoa > Chordata > Actinopteri > Cypriniformes > Nemacheilidae > Triplophysa > Triplophysa yarkandensis. The sequence goes on from CM065674.1 coordinate 3,098,819, forward strand.
GTTCCTCTTTCCAAAGTACATCATATGCTTTCTCAATATCAAATAAAACCCCTACCAAAACTTTTTAAATGGCCAGAGCTTTCCTAACATCGCCTTCTAAACTTAATACAGCATCCATAGTATTCCGGCCTGTCCTAAATCCACTCTGATATGGTGATATAAGACCTTTTATTTCCAATATGTAATTAAGTCTTCGTATCATCATTTTCCCATCAGTTTACATAAATTAGAAGTTAATGCAATTGGCCTTTGGATTAGATTGATTAATTTGATTAGATTTATCCTTTCCAGGTACAATTATTCCATGTTTCCATGAAGAAGGAATCTTCCCTTCATCCCATACCTTATTGAAAAGATTTAAAATAACATTTAAAGAACTATCTGATAAATGTTGGATCGATTGTAGTACAGAAATCTCTCCAGTACTTCTCTTTAGCTCCTCTTACTATTCTTCTAACTTCAGCTTGTCTTTTCTTATATTTAATAAAATCTTCAAATAAATTAGACTTTTTAATTTTTCTAAATGCTTTATTCCTGTTATGTGTAGAATCACTACACTGTTCTGTCCACAAAGGAACTGCTTTCCTCTTTTAACATCGTCCCTGTTTTCCAATCATTTTATCAGTTACCTCAAACAGAACCAAACATATTTCCCCATTACATTCATCTATGTTTTCCATCTTATTCAGTTCTAAAGCTGTTAATTCTACCTCACTTAGATATTTATATGCTTCCCAGTCTGCTTTCTTAAATCTCCATCCTGAAGCTAAAATCAATTATGTTATTTTATACTCATCCTTTCCTTATTCACAATTATATAGTGATCACTACCCATATTATTATCTTCCCAAACATCCCACACACATTCACTAGCTATCCCGTCAGAGACCAATGGTAAATCTATGGCTGACCCAATACCATGTATTATTCTAGATACAGAAGCTGCTTCTACTCCATCTTTCTCAACAGCCTTCAACACTAATATTTTGGGGGGCCAGTTAAGCCAAGGCTGTCTGCTGTCCTAAGCCAATTGCCTATTGGGGGGAAAACTCTGGGTTCGGGCAATCTCAGAATTCGAGCTCTCTCCCTTGGCAGTGGGGAGCACCATTAGTTCAGGAAATAATACTGACTTCGGAGCTCTCCCCTTGGACAGCAAGCAAAATACGAATTCCATAACTTCAGCTTGAATTATTTGCAAAGGCGAACTTGTGAATCATTATTATGGAACACCTGCAACCCTGTATGACATTGTGTTGACTCCAGAGGTGGGTAGTAACGAGTTACATTAACTCCGTTACATGTACTTGAGTAAGTTTTTGAAAAAATAATACTTCTAGGAGTAGTTTTAAATCACTGTACTTTTTACTTTTACTTGAGTAGATTTGTGAAGAAGAAGCTGTACTCTTACTCCGCTACATTAGGCAACAATGAGCTCGTTACTTTAATATTTTACGCGTCATTTTGACAGAGTGAGACTTCCACTTAAGGCTCTACCACGTGACCGTGAGTTCCACCAATCAAAGGTAGCTGTGCAGTCTCGTCACGTGACCATACTCAATCTCAGCGGCGGGACTGGTTAGCTTAACATTTATAGAAAAACAAAAACGACGCAATCAAACATCGGCAATGCAGACACAGGTGAGGAGGAGGAACACCCCTGGCCTCATATTGAAAGCATGTTTACCTGAATAAAAGTCCGAAACAGCAACTACAGTAAAAAAAGTTTTCTAAATTCGTTTTTTTTCTGTGGAGAGGCGAATGTTTGTCTTTTAGGTTCCAATATATATATTAGGGGTGGAACGGTACATGTATGTGTATTGAATCCAAATGGTATGGGCGTGCGTGTGTGTGTGTGTCTGCGTGCGTGCGTGTGTGTGTCTGCGTGCGTGCGTTTGTGTGTGTGCGTGCGTGTGTGGCGCACAGTGGAAACATAAAAACATACTCCGTCATTTTGTTTATGCAGGACATCATTCAAACTGCAAAGTTTTTAAGTTACTGCTAATTGAAATTATAAGGAAAATAAATACATTAATCTGAAATGTAGCAAATTTTCTAATTAATTTTAATATTCAATTCATTCAGGGACCCAACAGAAATCGAGATATGGATTGAACCGTGATTTCTGTGTACCGTTCCAGCCCTAATATATATATTTATGTCCAAATTTGATGTGATAAGTCTCTTTTAATGTCTTGATCTCCATGTAGCGTCACAGATTTGTATCATGCACAGAGGGTTCACCCCAACAAACTACTGTCTAAATACACCGACCTTATAGAGAACCACAGAAAGCGCAAGAACCTTGAGAGCCGACTACTGTTGAAGCTTAATAGTGACATCACTGAGTAATTCTTTTGTGATGTTGTTTGTTTCTGCATGTTTTGACACACACACTGACACACACACACACTGACACACACACTGACACACACACTGACACACACACTGACACACACTGACACACACACACTGACACACACACACACTGACACACACACACACACTGACACACACACACACACACTGACACACTGACACACTGACACACACACACTGACACACTGACACACACACACACACACACACACACACACACACACACACACACACACACACACACACACACACACACACACACACACACACACACACACACACACACACACACACACACACACACACACACACACACACACACACACACACACACACACACACACACACACACACACACACACACACACACACACACACACACACACACACACACACACACACACACACACTGACACACTGACACACTGACACACACACACAATTTGTGTTACTTGTGCGTATTTTTTATTATTTTATTTATTTTATTTTTTAAGTACTTGAATTTATCTGTATTATTTTAATTTAAGCTATTTTGTAATTAATTAATTAATTTTTATTTATTTTATTGATTTGAGGAACTATAATTTGCTTAAACATGATTATTTTGTATTGTCTGTTTGATTGAATGCTTGTTGAAAAAATAAATCAGACATTACTCAGTTACTCAGTACTTGAGTAGTTTTTTCACCGAGTACTTTTTTACTTTTACTCAAGTAAGTATATGGATGACTACTTTTTACTTTTACTTGAGTCATATTATTCTGACGTAACAGTACTTTTACTTGAGTACAATTTTTGGCTACTCTACCCACCTCTGGTTGACTCAGGGTGGTCTGAATGAAACTCTGGCGGGAGATTTTATGCAGCAAGCGGTGACCTGTGCCAAACACCGGACCAACCATAGTGTCAACCATTGTGATTCTACAATGAAAAATATCCTGGGCAATACAGACACTCCAGATCAAATTCATACACTTGTGGTGCTTAAAGAGCATTTCAAATTCTACTCAAGTCACTTTTTTGATAGAGCACTTGTACTTTTACTCAAGTCTGGGTCTCTAGTACTTTATACATCTCTGTTGAATTTAAATACACACAAAGAAGTAAAAGAAGAAGTAGAAGAAGCAACAATGTCTCAGTTAAGAAAATAAAATGACTAAATGCAAAGTGTTGTACAGAGAGGAGGAAAGATGCAGGCAACAAGATAAATAATAATAAACTAAATGATGTGATCTATGATGATTGAATGGCCTTTATGCTTAGTTGAGGATTCAAACAGCACAATTTATAATATTTTCATTAACAAACAAGGAGAAGTATTATTCTCTTTCAATGCATTATAAATTCTTCAGAGCATGTTGAGTTGTCATGTTCAACCTTGTCCAGTAGTTCATTATCGAGTTAAGCACATAAAAAAGTGTTTCTAAGGGATGTGCACGTCGATACTGCAGTAATGATATATTGACACCCAAAAGCTTGGTATAGATACTTTCGGAACAGTATCGATACTTTAATTATATAAATTATTTCCCAAATGCCCGCATCATTACCAAGCCTGATAAGTATGACTTAAGTAAAGGGGTAGTTACTGTGACAAGAGTAAAGAAAGTGAACAAAATACCACTGCCATATTTCCTGAATGCACGAACACGCACACAGATGAAAACTAAAAATGTCAACATGTTACTTTTCTTAAATTCCAAACCAAAGTTTAAGGATTAGGAGAAACAACAAATGATCTACACTGACCTGTCACTTTCTGAGTATTTCTAAGCACTACAAAAATTTACAAAGTTTATGACAAAATAAAGAAGTTTTAAAATAAAGCAACTGCAAAAATATCTGCATTCAAATAATTTCGACAAAATGGCCTGTTGTATAAAAGAAGAAAGTTTATTTTCAGGTAAAAACCCGTAATGCCACAAAAAGAGAAAGATTAATTTGATGCAAAAACAAAGACTTGTTACAAGGGTGCAAAACAATCAACCTTGGGACTACAAAACTCTTTTCTAGACTTGACAAAAGAAAAGAACACGAAGACCACTTTACGCTGTTACAAAAAGAGATAACACAGGATAGTGACCACAGGGTTTTGAGTAAGGGCACATAAGGAGGGTTAACGACAACCCGCAGGTAATGGGAATGATATACTGGACAAAAAGGGGCGGATCTGAGACTCGGTCATGGTATAAGTTATATTTTAGAGACATTTTTTCAATTTGACTTTGCTTTATTTGACAACCACACATATTAACATCAAAGCATTTGCATCTGGTCGGCCTATAAGAAACGCATATACTTGCTCAAAGTTGACTTTTGACTTAAAGTAAAACAATAAACCATTAGAATCTAATAAAATACGAGTAAACAAAAAGGCATAACATACATTTGGGAAATTATGTGAAATTGTAAACCTCGAGTTTACAGATGTCAACATCGGTGGTTCAAATACATATTAGGTCTGTATTTAGACCAATACTGTTTTTGAGAAGTTTGTGATTGGCAAAAGTTGAGAAATGCACTGAATATTTATAATCATCAGATCTTAATTTTAGGATGTCTTACAGCTAAATTGAAACCAAACAGGTATATGCAGAATTCTTGGAGCAAGCGATGAACAAGCTGCAGATAGGAACACTCAAGTTTAAGATGTTCCTCCAACTTCGCAATATATATTTACCTGGTCAGCTTTTTACATACCTGTAAAAAATAGAAAAACTCGTGAAGCTTCTCAAACCATTCTGACTGCTCAAAATCGTATTTAATCGAAAGGCCATTTAAAGGTTATATTTAGTGTGCAATGGAAAGTTCTTGTGATTTCATTGTGTTTAGAAATCAATTCTTGGTTGTCATAAGATGTATATTAGGGCAATATTGTCTACTTCAGTGATATCCTGCAAAGTTCTTTGTTTGTTTGTTTGATTTTTGAAGAAAAAGAATGTGTTCAGATCCTCATCCAAGTCACAACAAGTCTGCTAAAAGTAATACCACGCAGACAATATACGTGGTCATGTTTATATTAAACACAACATGTAAACATTCACAGTGCATTTTGGGAAAAAATATATATTTCTTAAGAATAATACACCATAGGATATTGCTTGAGCATGAAAATATTTCCTCATTTGATCAAAAGCCTATTTTAGTTAATATTATAACGTCTACAAATAGAATTTACATTACATTTTGTCATTAGGCTGACGCTTTTATCCAAAGCGACTTACAAATGAGGTTTAAAAAAAGAAGCATATGCAAAAGGCGATAACAAAGCAAATGTTAGCTAAATTGTTGCCAGTCCTAGCAATATAATACAACATACGTACCAAGTGCTTAGGGAAAAAGTTGTTGATGTTTTTTTTAAAGAAGGGTGTGGACGTTAAAGGAGGTTTATTAGTATTAGGGTTATTTGTTGGTTAAGTGCAAATGGAAAAGGTTTTTAGGCATTTTTTGAAGATCGAGTCTGCCAGACACTTTGTGACGCACCTTCTATGGGTCTTTGTGACGCACCTTCTATGGGTCGGTTCCACGATGGTGGAACGATCTGTTCCACCATCGTGGAACCAACACATAGAAGGTGCGTGAGAGCGATTTCTTACCTTTTTGGGTCTGTACCACCAGAAGTTGATAATTCGCTGAGCGAAGAAAAGTGCACTTCAAAAATGTACTTAAAGTGCTCTGTTTACACACAATAATTTTGTATATTTTGTATAGCACAGTTGAATATACGCATTTGGCAGAGGCTGGCTTTTTTAAGGATGTGCAATTCTTGGGAAACCCATATCTCTAGTGTTGTAAGCGCCATGCTCTAGCCATTGAAACAGAAGACTTTACGCGGATTAAAAATATATTTAGAAAGACTTAAGCAGACGAAGTCTTTTGTACATTCCTTACTTAATAATTGTGTGTAAACAGAGCACAATAAGTACATTTTGGAAGTGCACTTTTCTTCTATCTGGCCCCAACAACAGCAAACCAGAGCAGTATGTCCCAGCCAACCAGGTTCCAGAGAAGAAAACTACACCAAAGAAAAAGATTAATGCACCACTGTTATCTATAAACCAGTCAGAGGCAATAAAGAAAGAGACTGAGCTGAACTTACTTATTGACACTTGAGGTAGATCCCAGACACAGATCCATGAGTGTCTCCTCAGAGAGGCCAGAGGTTGTAAACAGGTTTGTTTTTGTGGATAGGAATAAAAAAAAAAAGCAGGTTAAAACAAAAAACAGCATAACATAAAAGCATCTTATGTTTTCCTGCACTTGATGATATTCAATGGACTGGGACAAAAAATTGCAGATTGGACAGAAAAGTACTATAGCTTACTCTGGTATATATTAGACTTTCTACTGTTTTTACAAATAACTATTTACAATAATGATTTATGGATTTTATGACCACTAAATCCAAATGGTTGTAAGATTAAGATAATTATTTATTTAAAGCCAGATATTTTGAATCAAAATAACAAAAAGTATTTATTCCAGTAAACATTAGCTTATATTAAACAGTAATATTAAAACAATTCTAACAACCAGTTATTAAACGTGCTCCTGTTTAGCCCGACATTTGCTGGTTTCCTCTTTCTAGAGAGCGAGAGAGAGAGAGAGAGAGAGAGAGAGACTGACTGAAAACGTTTGAACAGCGTTTTTAAAAGTGTAGGGTTTTGCAGTTGAGATGCGCAATGGTTTCTATGTTATGAAATACATGGAAGAAAATCATTTTATTTTAGGGCTGTATATAGAACAACTGGCGGTTAATTGTAAGCAAGACGCTATGAAATGCTTATATTAAGTTTTGTCTTATCTGGGCATCTTATTCATCCTAGTATTGTTTTTCCGTAAAGTTATAATAGTTCGGTTTAAGAAATTTCATCTATTCTAAATAAAGAGTAATATTATTTTCTCATTCCTTTTTTGTCTTAAACAGCTATGCAGTTGTTGTTCTATGTTGAAAGAAGTATTTCTCCTGCCCTTGCTGCACTGTGATTGGACGGCTGTGTAAAACGTGACATTGATTGGCTGTGAATGTTCTTCCCCCAATTGAAAATTATTCAACTCTGTGCGCCCCACAGAAAACGCAGAGAGCTGGCAATGAGCAGGTGGAAAAATGTGCCAGCCGCTGACTTTTTCAAGAAAAATCTGCATTTCCACTGAAACTATACACTATATTAGAACTATACACTATATCTGCCTGAAGGGCTTTTTTCTTTTTGGACCTAATTTTTACAGCACGCCCTTTTCGCTTTGTACTGTCCATTTTTCTTCTGTTTGTCTGTGATCTGCTATGAGAGCCGTTGCCCAAGCAAGGGAGAGGGGTCATCCGACCTCCAACCTTTTAATAGTTTATACTGATTAAAATACAAAAACATCGGCCCACCGGACAAATGCACGGTATGCTCAATGGCCAGTCCATCCATGATTATATTGAAAGCATTTTATTAGAAATTAAAAAAAAATTACTTTATAGAATCAAGATCCAAAATTTCAAAACAAAATGCAGGTAATCTTGTGTATGTAAGCATAAGAGACTTAAAGTTTAAAGTCTCTTATGTTTAGGGTATTAAATATATTTATTAAACTACTTTTATAAGAAATAGCTGTTTGCAAAATATACCCTAAGCTTCTGTTTCAGGACTTTTGCAGCAGCAAGTCACAATGCTGACTTGTGATCGATCAGTTAACACCGTATTTATTTATAGGCAGGTAAAAACTTTACAATTTTGCACCGTTTTTGTGTCTATAATCCAATTGTGATGGTGCTGTTCTGTTATCTTCACAATAAACCCCTTCCTAAATCTGCTTACAATGTAAAAGGATACGGCTGAGTTTTATCCCGGCTTAAACCACTTATGATCCATGAACTCTTCCAATGTTGGTCTGCATGCTGGTAGAGATGTGCTCCAATTGATCAAGTCAGTGCATTCTGTATGTGCAAGAGCAGCGCTTAGTCATGTATGTTCTTTATCTACTTACGTGTTATATTTAACATTTGATGGAAATTCACATAGTGATTAGTTTGCATTTAAAAAATTTGTAAAAAGTGTTGTTCTCTTACCTTTAGATATCTTAAAGCCATAAACCATTTCATAAAGCAAAAGACCCAAACCGCTGACTGTAGATGTAACCGCACGAGCTCTGTCTGTAAACAAGTGAGCAAATATTTAAATAGCAAAATTACTTAAAATCCCAGTATAATAAATCAATCCATTACAATAAACACAAAGCTTGGGCTGGCTATAGTGTTTTTAAAAGGGTCATCACATCAGTGCTTAAAGTAAAAACTTACCACAGTGTCCATAGCGTTGTTGCTTTTGTGTGATTAGCCTGCCATATCCAAAGTCTATAAATTTGATCTGCAACATTTCAGTGTTGACCAGGACATTCCCCATATGCATGTCACCATGGGTGACACCGTGATCAATCCAATGTTTGGCTGCGATCGCTGCTTGCCGCATAAAAAGACGTGCCAGTGTTTCGTCCATACCCCATTGAGGATCCAACACGAAGTCATACAATGTAATACAGGGTTGTGGGTATTCCAAAATCAAGATAAGATGGTCTTCTTCCTCAAACCAGTCGAACATTTGGACAATGTAGGGGCAGATTTCAGATTTGTGTAGCTGCAAATTTATAGCCACTTCTCTGAACATTGGTTTGAAGAGCCAAGGCTGGTAAAGAAAAACATTAGAAAGGTTAGCTGACTGTAACAGTTCAATAAATCAACTGTACTGAAAGTCTGAGACAACTATGAGAAATTATTTTAGAGTTTAACTACTATGCAAACATTAGAACAATAAATATTAAGTATAGAAGACATTAACTACAATTGGCAATTAAGAGTTCAAAGTTGGAACTGTTTCATGTCAATATCTTAGAGTTGCATATTTGTTTCCAACCTAATTGGGCTTTATTAAGCTCTATCCCAGATGTTGGGACCCCTATTTCATGTGATACTAAAGATACTAAATCTTGCAAACTTACAATATATATTTTAGGCTTTTCCGTTCTCTTTTCAATATATTTAATGGCAACCTACAAAAGGAAAAAAACACACATGTAAGCTTTTCAAAAGTTCAGCACAGTCTGAGAATGGATCAAAACATTTAACATCTGTATGTTGGGACACATATTGAAAATATCTGATGAATATAGCGGGTGTGTTTCTACCTTCTGGCCATCAGATCTGCGGATTCCCTCAAACACAGTGCCGTAGCTGCCTGATCCAAGTTTGCTTCCCAGTTCATAGAGAACTGAAAATGACCCTAAAACAATGCATGCAAAAGAAATGAATAAATGAAATTAATAGAATGAGTGGCATAGGCATTTCAAGTCCTTTTCATGATGTGTGACAGTAAAAGAATCGACCTGAACATAAAGGTATTATACTCACGTGGTTGATGGTCAGCTGATTCTCCTGAAACTGCTGATTTGAGTCCAGAAGGAACAGGTTGATGGTCATCTGGTTCTTCTGAAACTGCTGATTGGAGTCCAGATGGACCAGGTTGATGGTCACCTGGTTCTTCTGAAACTGCCAAATGGAGTCCAGATGGACCTGGCTGACGGTCAGCTTTATATTCAAAAGGCGTTCTATCCCCATTACATGCACCAGGGAGGAAATCACCCATGTCTTGATCGCCCACTGGCTTTAAAACTTGTAATTCTGTCTGGAACAATGGGTCTTCTTCAACTCCACCAGGCTCCAAGTGAGATGTTAAAGAAAATGGCACGACCTTGTTCTTTCCAGAGTGAGAGAAGGTGCCTTTTAGTGCCCGCCAGACTTTCTTAAAGCCAGCACGTCTTCCCTTCTTCTTTGTCTTCTTCGTACTACATTGTGATTGTTGTTCTAAAAGATAAAGGCAGAAAAGTACAAACCAATAAAATTTCATTTTGCTTTAGTTAAAGTAAATCTGTTAAATATCAATGTTTAAAATGTCGGAAATCTCAGTCAGTTCTCAACTCAAATAATAACAATTATGCTGACACTTTGACAGACATTTTGAACAATAATTGTAAATTTTTACATTTTTGGTTGTTTGTAAGACTTGTGATGTGCTTAAGGGACCTCAGCTGTTAAAATTAAAGTGGTAAATCAGACGTCCATTACCACAAAAACAATTAAAGGACTTTTTGAAGCTATTTGCAGCAAGTGAGACGAACCTGGATATTTGTCAGCTGTTTCCTCTGGAACTTCTGACTGAAGTCCAGATGGACCTGGCTGAAGATCTTCCTTAAGGTCACATGGATCAGAGTGAGAGTGTGAAGGACCAGGCACCACGTTGATCTTTCTAGGGCGAGTAAAGGCCTCCTTTATAGCCTGCCAGGCTCTCTTAACACGTCTACCCTTCTTTTTGCTTGTGTTTGTTTTGTGTTCTATAGGATAAAAAGAAAATAAAGCAGTTTTCATAAAAAACACCAATATGTGATGAAGCCCAACTAAACAAGGTGGAAAATCAGACTTTTAGTACCACAATAAACATTGAAAATTCTCTCTGAATGATTTACTCCATGTTAGACAAACCTGGTTGATGGTCTGGAGCTGCTGAATGGAGTCCAGATGAACCTGACTGAGGATCAGCTGTATATTCAACAAGTGTGTGATCCACATTACATGAACCAGAGAGGACATCACCCACGTCTTGATCGCACACTTGCTTAAAAAGTCGTAATTCTGTCTGGATGAATAGATCTTCCTCAACATCAGATGTCTCCGAGTGAGAAGATGAAGGGATAGACACGACCTCGCTCTTTCCAGAACTAGAGAAGGCATTCTTTATGGCCCGCCAGGCTTTCTTAAAGCCAGCATGGATGCCCTTCTGCTGTCTTCCATTTGATTGTTTTTCTACAAAATAAAAACAGAAAAAGAGAAATCTCAAATAATAGAAATGACCATCAGAGACAAGAAATATAACCCATAACAGTCAATCTGCTACATGTGTCAAACATCTCATTATACCAATGTAAATATGAGTCTAAACAGCTTTATATTATCTAACACATTTCATTGCTTCAATGTAAACAATAATAAACAAAATAATTAACAATTCTATTCATTAATTTATCAGTGGAATAAATAATAATTTTACTCATAGGTTTTTACACAATTGTTATTATCAAACGTGCTAAAGCTAACGTTAGCTCTCCTGGTATAAATGAGATCATTAATGAGACTTCCATTAACGACAATAAACATTTAAATTACTCTTAAAATGCTTCAGTCTATATGTGAACATAAAGAAACATTATCAGAAATAAACACAGCACAATGTAATAATATTATATGTGGGACTAATGGAACATCAGACATGATGTCACTGACCTGTTGAACTCGACATTTCTTCAACTGTTGAAAGAGATTCTTGTCAACAGAAAGTTTCTTTAACCGTCGGCAGTGTCGAGCTGAACAAAGAGCTGCAGAGTATTGATGAGTATTGATGAGTATTGATGAGTATTGATGAGTATTTCTTTCTTATATCGCTGTATTTATTCTTAATCACATTTTTTAGTGACGCGTTTATTCGATAACACGAACTGAACCGGAAGCGACCGAACAGCAGAATGAGCAGCAAACTCTGTGAACTTATCGACAACTACACTCGACGTCGCGCCTCAGGGAACACGGACGCTGATTGGTCTAGAGGGCGTTCCAGCGCGCTTCAGGTCAAGCGGCGATTGGTCTAGACGGCGTTCCATTAAGCCTTCAGGTCATGCGCTGATTGGTCGGTTTCGCTCACTGAGCGTTCACAGGGAGTAGAGAGATAAAATAAAAGCCACCATTTAATACAAAATAAAAGCACATCTTCAATTTAGATTTAAGATTTTTTTATAAAGATGTGTTTAATGTTTTTTTGTTGTGAGTTTTTTTAAATGATGAAGTATTTTAGATTTAAGTAAAAGATTTCAAATGAAGAGTTTTTATCTAAAGAAAAACACTAAAATTAAATATTTAAAAATAATGAAATAAATATTATATATTATTTTAAATATATTTTATTAGATGCGGTATTAGTTTTGTCTTTACAATGTTTATTTACGTCACTAGCTAAAGTTTTATCTGCATTTCATCTAAGAGAAGTTTGGAGATTGTGTTGTCATAGAAACATAAAATAAAAATGTTATATTTGATTATCTTCAGTGATGTCACCTTTGGACGGGAATTGTCAGAAATATTTTCTTGTTATTTTCTCGACAGATTCTTTATATTTGGCGTCAGATGTGAAATAAAGAGAAGCGTGTAGACCAGATCCAGTAAACTTGTAGAAGAATTTGTGTTTTGAACTTTGTTTACTGAATTATGGGCTGTGTGAGTATAATCTGTTGTTAAAGAGAGTGTCAGATATTAGTTTTAAATACTTCATAGTTTTAGTGAGTTTGTATTAATTTGTCTTTATTTTCTAAACTCATCGCTGTGCCATAAAGTCTTCTGAAAGGCCGCAACACTGACCTCAGGTCAGATGACGCTCAGGCCTACAGTAAATCCAGGACTAACCTGAAAAAGGACATCAAGACGTCTCAGTAATGCTACTGTAATATAAAGTAATATGTAATTTTTTTCTAATGGCTAATTATTAGTAATAATAATTTAGTAGATGAACTGTTTTCTTACAATAGGGTTAATATTACAAAATTTTTATAAGTAATTAGTTATTTGATGTAATGAGAAATATTAGGTAGACCTTACCTAAAATTTAGGTATACTTTACTCAAATATATAAGATAGAATCTACCCAAACAAAGTGAGTGCAAATTGTTACCTCAATTTTATTGAGTAGATTCTATAGGTTGTTTTTTTACAGTGGACCCTTTAACACTAACACACAGGCCCCCTTCAACACTTCATCTCTCTGATGACTTTTATTCATATAATCAACAACAATAAACTAGTTATTACCTGCACTACTGATCAGGAACACTGAATCCATTTGCACACCAAAATATTCTATGCACTTCACCATCTATGGCGATCGTGTAAATTATGTTCATAAGCTCATACATCCCTCTATAGTGTACATACACTTTAACATAACCCATCTGTATAGGTTCATAGTACACTTGTCTGTATATCCGCTTAGTATTTAAAATCTGTAAATTATGTCCATAGTTATCTATTATGTATAATTATCGTACATATGTTACATATGTTATGTACTTAATGCTTAGTGCACTTCTGGTTTGATGCTTACTGCATTTCATTGCCTTGTACTTGACATGTGCAGTGACAATAAAGATGAATCTAATCTAATCTATATAACATTTTTGTACAAAAGATACAATATAATGGACATCAGGACACACACAGCACCCTAGCAACACCATAGAAACCATTGACCACCACAGGCTCATGGCAGCACAAGCAAGCATCACTCACTTTCATCTTTTCAAGAAATGTGAACATCAAGTTCTGTGCCTTATACCACTGTAAAATATAACTCCTGACACACACATGTATTAAAAATCCCAAATTTGACCTTACAATGCATGTGCCATCTTTTGTTTTCCCATCGAGCAACAGGACATACACTATCACCTTTGGTTTAAATAGAGAAAAAAATTCTGACACAGAGTATGTTTGAAGTTTTTAGAGTTGTGATGTCTCTTCTGTCATGAATATTGACTAAATGTAAATGAATATTTCATCGGGTGTATATTGAAATCTACAACTGATGCTTTCTCTTCATATTTTATTGAGATTTTTCCCTGGATAGTTGTGCTTCAGAAAATGATTATCTCTCTATATCAGGACACTATGGCTGGTCTCCTGCTCATAAGTTTTTTATGGTGTTTCCTTACGCATCATATCCTCCACTAAAGCAAATGCATCAATTGTCTTTCAGCGAATCCAGACATTTCTGATCGTCATGATACGATTTTGTAGTGACTTTAGCTAGACAAAAACACCAACCACATAGTTAAGAATTTTTCTTTATATACAAACATGTATGAATAAAGTCAACCTAATCTAACATTACGCAAAGCAAGGCCTCTCATCAATCTGCCTGGTGTGTTTTAATTATCCAGTGTATAAATAAATGTAATACTCTCTAAAATCTAAAAATGTACTAAATCTAAACATGCTAGTGATATAAAGGTCTTTTCACAAACATGACACATCATTCAATTCATAAGCACATTTAGAAACATTGCATTTCATCTCAACAAAAATCAAATCTATCTGACCAGGTGGAAAATCGATCATGGCTGGTGGTATTTGCATAACTATTTGACTTCTCTTCATTTTCGTGCTTGGCCGATGTAAACATCCATTTCAACAAGATTTCAAATTTCACGTTATAAACTGAAACATGTGCCTGGGGTTTGCTGGAGGTGTCCTTGATATACCTTACCGAACTCTCTTTTTCCTCCAGGAAACATCTGCCATTCCCTAAAAGAAATGAAGCAGAAACTTTCGGGATCCGGCCTCTTCTCAGTAAATCCTGCTCAGTTCTAATCAATGAGTTTAAACAGGGTTAGAGGTTCTGGGAATTAAACCTTCCTTTTAGTTTCAAGGTAAGAGAATAACAGCCGATGTGTAAAACTGTGAGAACATTCTAGTTTTAGCACAGCACATGTCTACCGAACGTCCAAAGCTGCAGGCATGCCGAAAAGCAGAGACTGTTGTTTTTATTAATATTCAGATGTCAGAAGTGTTTTCCATCGCATGATAAACTCTTACTGTGCATCTCACGCTCCCCTCCAGAGCTGTCTCATCACCGGAGATGTGTCCTCAACAAAAAGTCACACAAGCATGCAAGAGACCAAACAGGAAATGGAAAATGTTTTCTGCTCTACAATACGAATCAGAAAGTTTCCAACTTCCGATTTGAAAGCACCACTAAGATTTCATCACATAAACATGACGGTGCCTACAATTTAATAACTCAATAAAATGTCCACATGAAAGTGAATAGAAAACCTATTTAGCTAACATATGCAGAGGAAAACAGGGGAAATAATTCTTTCTGTTGATAACCGGACACCTGCAGAACAGGTGTAAAGGGGAATTCCAGCACAGGGGAATCTGTGGTTTCTAAAGAAAATCTTTGCTGACAAATGAAACACCTGCAAGCTAACAAAAGCACCGCTGTTTCGGTTGTATCTTTGGAGTGCTGGAAAAAAAGATACACGCATTAAAGAAAGCTACTTTCAAAAGAAAAGTGTTAATGTTCTAAGAGTCTTACAGCGGGTTTAAAACTTTTATTTTGTGTAAATGAAATATCAAACAATACATTTGAGTACTCAAATAAATGCTAAAAAGAATCTTAAGTGTGCAAACTGTTTTCAAACAAACAATTTTCAAGGGAAATTTCAAATCTGATTTCTTGAAAATCTAGCTCATATAATATCTAATTCTAAATTCTCAGAGATTGCTTGATCATAGCTCATAAGCTTTTGTTTCATATAAAATCAACTTGGTGTCATATTTTTTTTTTTCTTAAAATTGCTCAATTAATAAAATTTAAACAAGACAATAGATAAATACATGAAGAGTATCAGTTCATTTTCAGATTTGAATATAAGCGACAAATTTGAGCTCAGTTTGAGAATGCCGATATCGCTTCTGAAATGAAAAGACATTTGCATGATTTCTTCAAAAATATCTGAGATAAAAAAAAGATGTAAAAGTTTCTATTTGTTATCGATTTAATCTCATCAACGTCTTTAAGACATTTTTTTAATATTATAGCAATCTTATCTCGGAGTCTTTCTACGGAAGTTGTAATAAGGGAGACCACCAAATGGCTTATCAAATAGATAGATTTCTTTATATTAAGCTGGCATGAGAGAAACCATTTTATTCATTGAAAAAAACGGACCACATCACCATATTGAGTTAAATAACCTGCAGAAATAAGCAGAGAGAGAAAAAGAACACAACTTTCAATACTGTGCTGACTAGAAAGCACTTCAGTGGGATTTCAAGCATTATATGCCAATTAAAAGAAAGTGTCGTTGCGTAAGATCCGATGAGGGATTGGCTGAAAACAGGATGTGAGCTCCGAGGAAGGCCATGCGCTACAGGCGCCAGCTCATTATGGTCTGCCTGATGGTTTGCTGCTAATTTACATTTACAGATTAATTTATGCTGCATGGGTACAAGGCCTCTATATAAAATTCTCACTCGTGCTTTTGCTTCTATTGCAAACCAGCATTACCACACCACAGGATGCGCTTTCCTATCACTGCTCCTCTCTCTCACCTCCCTCAGCCTCCTTCTACATTTCTAAAACATATTCTTGTTCATCTATGCACATTCTAATGCTTGGAGTCTTCCATCAGAATCTAGATCAAAAGGTGAAAGACACTTTAACCCCTGCTGATGGGTATCACATTAGCTTCTGCCATATTCTTGTAACCAGTCAACGAGTACATAAAAGTAGATCACAGAACAGTTAAGCATCCATTGTTTATAAGCTTAGAACATACAATCTGTTGACATCTAGACACCCCCAGGTCAAGACAACGTAAATACACAAACGAAGCCTAAAAATAACCTGCAGATGCATAACAAGTGCACATGAATATACATGTTAGATAAATAATATGTTTGTTTCCAGTGCCGATCCTGACCTCACTGGGGCCCTAAGCAAAATTCTGCTAAGGGGCCCTCTAACTGAACCCGTGACGCCGTGAGCTAAGTAAACCATTTGCCATTGCCACACAGTCACACCTGACACTTCAGTGATCCCAATACAATCCTCCCTCCTTTAAACAAAACAGTCGACAATATAGAACAACAATATAGAACAGAATGAGGTTCAAACAAACAATATTTATTGAATAGAGTATTTCTTATAGAATATTAAGATAACAAGTGAATATTATTAAGTAAGTGAATATTAACGTAAACATAAATAAGAAGAAAATAATAAATTATAACTCTGAGCTTTGGCTTTTGGGATTAACTTAGGTTCTCTTTACAGCCTGGGCATTTTCCGCCTCAGTATGGGCAACACCAGTCAATTTTGACCGTCTAGAAGAAACTGAGAAGAATATCATACAGTTAGTTAAACAGTCATTTACACAATCCTACATGTTACTCGTTACATGTTACAAATGCGTAAACATTTGAATGTTTGAATAAAAATCCTAATCATTGATATCAAGAATGAACTTTTGTACAAGTTTACATGTAATTCCTGAAATCAAAAATAGACATTGGCAGATAAAAATGTAACTAAGTATTACTATTAGCTATTAGTATTAATATTATTAGTATTAGCTATGATTGACTAACTATTAGTAAAAATAATCAAGAATTCACATTGCATATAGTAAAAAAATGTAATGCTTGATATCAAAAATGCATAAACTGTGAATGAATAAAAGTTAAAATGGCTTGCCATAGCATGTTAAAGGTTTTTATTTTATTTTTGTAATATATATGGTGAAGCGATTCTTGATTTATGGTTATTATAAACTGAGGGATGTGCATCCACATATTGACCAGTATGTCCACACACACACACACACACACACACACACACACACACACACACACACACACACACACACACACACACACACACACACAACAATAATTAAAACGAACATTCCAACAGATTGCTTATAATATATGATGATGAATTCAAGTCAATATAAAGTAAGTTTATATACCATTGGTGTCTCTGTCTTGGGTGTGAAGATGATCTGATGACGTCACGATTTCTTCATCTTTCTTCCAGCCTACAGGTAAAGGCGTGACGTCATCAGTGCGGTGCAGGTGAGAACACACCGACGCGACCGACGCGACCGACAGCGTCAGCCCTCGCCCATTTACTAAAAATATGAAACATATTTCTCTGATATTCGATAACACGAACTGAACCGGAAGCGACCGAACAGCAGAATGAGCAGCAAACTCTGTGAACTTATCGACAACTACAGTCGACGTCGCGCCTCAGGGAACACGGACGCGGATTTAAGTAAAATATTTAAAACGAAGAGTTTTTATCTAAACTAAAACACTGAAAATAAATATTTAAATATTAAATAAATATTATATATTATATTAAATATTTTGTTTATGTTAGTTTTGTGTTTACAATGTTTATTTTATTACTAGAAAAGCTAAAGTTTTATCTGCATTTCATCTAAGAGAAGTTTGGAGATTGTGTTGTCATAGAAACATAAAATAAAAATGTTATATTTGATTATCTTCAGTGATGTCACCTTTGGACGGGAATTGTCAGAAATCTTACATGACATCACTGGGATCAGTCATTCGTAAGCATGGCTTCTCCTAACACTGTTATGCGGATGACACACAACTCCACCTTGCGTTTCATCCCGAAGATCAGACGATTTCGACCCGAGTCTCTGCATGTCTGAGCGACATCTCCCTCTGGATGAAGCAACACCACCTACAACTTAACCTTGCGAAAACGGAACTTCTTGTCATCCCTGCCAACCCAAAGACTCTTCACGACCTCTCTATGCAACTAGGAGCATCAACCATTGTGCCCTCCAGGTCTGCGAGAAACTTGGGAATAATCATCGATGATCAGCTCAACTTCACAGATCATGTTGCCGCGACTGTCAGATCCTGCAGATTCATGCTTTACAACATCAAGAAGATCAGACAGTTTCTCACAGAACACTCCACACAAATCCTGGTTCACGCTCTGGTCCTGTCCAGGCTAGATTACTGCAATGCGCTGCTTGCTGGACTCCCGATGTGCACAACTAAACCTCTGCAGATGATTCAAAATGCAGCGGCAAGAGTCGTGTTCAAGGAACCAAAAAGGTCCCATGTAACAGCTCTCTTCATTAATCTACATTGGCTTCCTGTAGCAGCTCGCATTGAATTTAAATGTCTTCTCATTGCCTACAAGACCACCACCGGTTCAGCACCCACTAACTCACTAATGCAAAGATATAGGCCCTCAAGATCTCTGCGCTCCGCAAATGAGCCGAGACTTGTGGTACCAGCTCAAAAGGGTAAGAAATCTCTCTCTCGAACGTTCTCTGCTTCAGTTCCTCGATGGTGGAACGATCTGCCTCTGGCTTTAAGCTTGTCAGACTCAGTCACTTCAAAAAACACCTAAAAACTCTTTTCCGGCTACACCTAACTCGCTAACTCACTTCTTTTCTAACTACTCACTCTAACAAAAAAAAACTTACTTTTGTAACTTCTCTCTCTGTGTAACTTGATAACATTGTTGTTGCACTTGTTCACCTATTGTTGTATCGGCTATTTACCGCTTCATTGTCTCCTCGACTATTGTAAGTCACTTTGGATAAAAGCGTCTGCTAAATGACTAAATGTAAATGTAAATGTTTTATTGTGGAAACATGAATTTAAGCAGAAATACTGATAAATGTCTGTATATTTGTGTTTTAATGATGTTTTATCGTGGAAACATGAATTTAAGCAGAAATACTGATAAATGTCTCTATAACTGTGTTTTAATGATGTTTTATTGTGGAAACATGAATTTGTTTGTAGCACAATAGAGTTTCTCTCTCTCTCTCTGTCTCTCTCTCTGTCTCTCTCTCTCTCTGTCTCTGTCTCTCTCTCTCTGGTCTCTCTCTCTCTGGTCTCTCTCTCTCTCTCTCTCTCTCTGGTCTCTCTCTCCCTCTCTCCCTCTCTCCCTCTCTCGGTCTCTCTGGTCTCTCTGGTCTCTGGTCTCTGGTCTCTGGTCTCTGGTCTCTGGTCTCTGGTCTCTCTCTCTCTCTCTCTCTCTCTCTGGTCTCTCTCTCTCTCTGGTCTCTCTCTCTCTCTGGTCTCTCTCTCTCTGGGTGCATGTTGGGAGTGTGTGTGGGAGCTGAGTGTTTGCTGAGAGCTTTTTGTGGAAATTTTGTTCTTCTTATTTTTTAGGAGAACAGGTGGACTTTGAGAATGTCGTCTCGGCCTCTCGAATAATTAAAGCAGTTGTTGTGTTTTTAAAGTCTGAGGCGTTAGTCCATCAGTTGACTGTCAGTGGTATATGGGTGAAGGAAACATATGTTCCGGTAACCCCGCTATCCGCTCCAGCAACAAAAGTTACCATTTCAAATGTTCCGCCTTTTGTATCTAATGATGCTATCACAAAAGAGTTGCAAAGATTTGGTAAGATCGCGGGTCCCGTCCGATCGATTCCCTTAGGGTGTAAAAACAGCGCGTTAAAGCACGTCCTTTCATTTAGACGTCAGGTGTATATGTTTCTAAATTCACCGGAGCGAACCTTGGAAGTCTCCTTCCGTGTCATTCAAGGTGGGAGTTCTTTCATGGTTTATGCCACTACTGACAGTCTATGCTGTTTTGAGTGTGGAGATCTGGGACATAAGCGCTTTGCGTGTCCACACAGAGACGAACCGCACGCGTCCACATCTGACGCAAATAACACAGGAACACGGGACGCCGAGAAGCACGATACAGTCACTACCGAGGAAGAGCAGGGACAGCAGGAGGTGAGGGGAGATAATGTAAATATTGTAAGTGAGGAACAACCTGGCTGCAGTCAGAAATTGTCTGATGTTGATAAGAGTGAGACTCAAGGTGATGTTGTGGATGTGTGTCAGAGTAATGACACAGTACAGGGAGAAGAAGGTGAAATGGAAAACATGACTGATGAGATGGAGGTTTTATCTCAGTATAGTAATGATGGAATGAGAAATGATGAGCAGTGGTCAGAGGTTGAAAAAGATATGTATACTGTTGAACAAATCAACTCTTTTCTTGACAAACAAAAGGAAAATCAGGTGTTGAAATAAGTGAATTTTTCCTGGATGTGGAAAAGTTTATTTCTTCTGTAATGTGGGCCAGAAAAAAGAGCAACTATGAAGAGCTTACACAGCAAAAGAGGTTTCGTTTAAAGAAACATATAACTACAATAAGATTAGGAAAGAAAGCAGGAAAAGCGAGGGGAAAAACTAAATATATATGTATGGCGTTTGACTTCTCTTTTCTCTATTGTTTTCTTTTTCTCTCTCTCTTCCTTATGGAGACCTTACGGGTGGGATCCCTAAATGTAGATGGGATGAGGGATGGGAAGAAAAATTGGTTACTTTCAGAAACCATACGCTTGAAAGATCTCAGCGTTGTTTTTTTGCAGGAGACCCATAGTGACCAAAGAAATGAGGTTGACTGGGGTTTGTGGTGGGAAGGAGAGAAGGTTCTAACTCATGGGACTAATCTTAGTGCTGGAGTGGCTGTGCTTTTTTCCCCTAGTCTTCAAGCTAAAATTTTATTAAAAAATGAGATAGAACCAGGGAGATTATTACTTATTAGGGCTGAAATTAGAAATCTTGTTTTTGTCTTCATAAATATTTATGCTCCTAATTTAGGATCTGACAGGTTACAGTTTTTTTCCAAACTGGATAAAGTTTTAAGCCAACAGCAGGATGGGGATTTAATAATTTTAGGAGGAGATTTGAACTGCACTTTAGATTTTACAAAAAACAGAAATGGAGAAGAACCTCACGCACAGTCAGCTGCAGTTTTAGCAAATGTGATAAAAAAACTAAATTTATCAGATGTATGGAGGTAACACAATTTAGCAGTACAACAATATACATGGGTACACTTTAGCAATGGTTGAATCTCTGGGGCACGATTGGACAGGTTCTACACATCACACAATATGAGGAATAGAGTAAAACACACAACTATCATTCCTACATCTTTTTCTGATCACAAACTCATTACAATAGAGGTTTCATTGGTGAATAGAGCTCAGAAGAGTTACTACTAGCATTTTAACATTAAACTTCTGGATGATAAGCATTTCTGTGAGAACTTTGGAGTTTTTTGGGAAACCTGTAAAAATGAAAAAGTTTTATATGAAAATATAATTCAGTGGTGGGAAATCAGTAAGGTTCATATAAAAGGGTTCTGTCAGCAATATGCAACCCATTCTTCTTTGGTTTTAAAAAAGACACTAGAGTTGCTAGAAAATGAGATCATTGATATTGAGAAGACAATGACTGTTAATGATAATACAGATTTACAAGAACTGTGGACAGAAAAGAAAAAACAGCTGAGCTTCATTCTAGATGAAAAAGTTAAAGGAGCCCTTGTAAGGAGCCGTTTTTTAACAACAAGGGACATGGATGGTCCTACATCTTATTTTTTTAATTTGGAGAGAAAAGCTGGACAGGAAAAGCAGATGTACTGTTTAAAACAAAACAATGGAAAGGAAACCTCTGACCCAGTCACAATGCGTAGAATCGCTGTGGATTTTTATTCTGATTTATTTACTGCTGAAACCTCGGATGAACAGTGCACAAATGATCTGCTTCAGGACCTTCCTGTTTTAACTCCAGAGCAAAAACACTTGTTAGAAACTGAGCTCAACTTTGAGGAGGTTACCGCTGCAGTAATGGGTCTCTCTTCAGGACGTGCACCTGGCTTGGATGGATTACCTGCAGAGTTTTATAAGAATTTTTGGACTGTTGTAGGACATGACTACTTTGAGGTTTTACAAAACTGCATTACAGAAGAGATCCTTCCCACAAGCTGTCGACGGGCTGTTTTAACACTACTCCCAAAAAAGGGAGATTTAACGTTATTAAAGAACTGGAGGCCTGTAGCAATTTTATGCTCAGAATACAAAATCTTTTCTAAATGTCTGGCAAACAGGCTAAAATACTGTATTGTATGAAATCATACACAAAGACCAGTCTTACTGTATAAAAGATCGATCCATCACAGATAATTTACATTTGGTACGGGACATGCTTGATTTTGCTTTTCAAAACAACATTAATATTGGGTTTCTGTCATTAGATCAGGAAAAAGCTTTTGACAGAGTAGACCACAATTTTCTTTTCAATACGTTAAAGGCTTTTGGATTTGGGGATGTTTTTATCTCTAAGATTAAACTGTTGTATACTGAGGCTATGTGTATGGTTAAAATGGCTGGTGGTATCAGTACTCCTGTGAAGATCCACAGAGGTATTCGGCAAGGGTGTCCTCTCTCGGGTCAGCTATATAGCATAGCTATTGAGCCACTGTTATGCAGATTAAGACAGCAGCTCACAGGCTTAAATGTTAGTACACTTGTTTTTAAGGAACCTACTAAACTCTCTGCTTATGCAGATGACATTACAGTGTTAATAAGTGGTCAGAGTGAGGTTGATTCTTTAAAAGGAGCTCTGGCATGTTACGAGAAGGCATCTTCAGCTAAAGTTAACTGGGGTAAAAGTGAGGCTCTTTGGTGTGGTTCTGGTCTGAATAGTCCATCACTTCCCGGTGGATTACAATGGGGGAGAACAGGCTTTAAATATCTCGGGGTGTTTTAAGGAGTAGTTGAATTTAAAAGGAAAAACTGGGAGGGCCTAGTGGAGAAAGTGTGTGTTCGGTTGTCTCACTGGAAATGGTTGCTGCCTCGGCTGTCCTACAGGGGGAGGGTCCTGGTCTGCAATAATCTGGTGGCTTCATCGTTATGGCACAGGATGATGATTCTAGAGCCTCCAGAAGAGCTAGTAAGAGGAATCCAGAAAATCTGGTGGACTTCTTCTGGTCAGGACAGCACTGGCTGAGGGCGCCAGTGCTATATCTGCCTATTCAGGAAGGAGGACAGGGGCTGGTCGACATCAGTTCCAGAATCCAAGCCTTCAGACTCCAGGCGGCTCGGAGACTACTCTACGGAGAGCATGTGAGCTGGGCCGAGGTGGCCTGTGCCCTTCTGAGGAGAGCAGGCAAACATGGGGTTAGACCGACACCTGTTTCTCATGGACATCGACAAGCTAGACTTAACAGGACTGACACCTTTCTACAGGTCTGTACTAAGAGCATGGAAACTTTTAAAAATATCTCGGGAGCCAAATGGTGTGCTGGACCTGTGGATGAGGGAAGAACCTCTGCTCTTGAATCCGGCACTGGCTTTGGACATTTTAAATTCAGTCTCCCTCAGAAGAGCTTTATGGACGAAAACCTTACTAAAGTTGGACTTCTTATTTCTGAGAATGGGTGGATATCTGCTGAAATGTTGGCTCAAAAGCTGGACTTTAGATCAGTTCGAGTGGTGGAGAGAATGCTGACTCAAATACGTGAGTTTGTGCCCCAGGACTATAGACTGGTTTTAGAATCGTCTGGTGGAGAGGAGGAAACCTCCACTTTCCCAGAACTGGCTTTTTCAGCAAACACTGGAGAATGGCAAGAGGCTGAGGGAGGCCTGCTTTCTTTTAAAACCCCCCAATTGGAGCTTTTTAGCAACACAGGGAAAAAAGCTTTTTATGTACTGTGTGTGAAAGTATCACATCTGCACTCACTTGAGAGTGTAAGAGAGTCCAAGTGGCAGGAGGTTTTTGGCTGCTGGAGGTCCCTGTACAAGACTCCCCTAGAGAAAAGGTCTGGAGACCTGCAGTGGAGAATTGTGCATGGGATAATAGCCACAAACAGACACAGAGCATACCTTGACCCACAGGTAGGGGAGGGCTGTCCGTTCTGTGGGATGCAGGAAACAATTTTCATCTGTTTTTTGAATGTTTTAGATTAAAGCCATTATTTAACAAATTAGAAGAGTGGTGTCAGACCCTGGGGGAAGTTTTTATGGCTATGTTTTTTATTTATGGGCCTAAGTACAACAAGAAAAAAAAAGAAGTTCATGTTTTATTGAATTTTTTATTTGGGCAAGCAAAAATGTCAATTTGGTTATCAAGAAAGAGAAAATTGAATAATGGTGGATTAACTGATGTGGTTGCAGTGTTACAGGGGTTAATAAAATCCTGTATAAAAATAGAGTTTAGCTATTACAAGTTGGTTAATGACTTGCTTGGTTTCAGAGGTAATTGGGGCATAAAGAATGCAATTTGTGATGTTGACATTGATGGCTGTCTCCAAATGTATACATGAGTGAGTATTGATTGGAAAAAGTTTTTTTAATTTTTTAATTTAATTTTTTTTTTTGCTCTTCTTTCTAGTTGATTTTAAAAAGAACATTTACTAAAAGTGTTATCTCTTAAATTTTTTTGTAAATAAAGTGATCTTAAAGTCAAAGTCTCTCTCTCTCTGGTCTCTCTCTCTCTCTGGTCTCTCTGGTCTCTCTCTCTCTCTTTCTCTCTCTCTTTCTCTCTCTCTCTGGTCTCTCTCTCTCTCTCTCTCTCTCTCTCTCTCTCTCTGGTCTCTCTCTCTCTCTGTCTCTCTGTCTCTCTGGTCTCTCTCTCTCTCTCTGGTCTCTCTGGTCTCTCTGGTCTCTCTGGACTCTCTGGACTCTCTGGACTCTCTGGTCTCTCTCTCTCTCTCTCTCTCTCTCTCTCTCTCTCTCTCTCTCTCTCTGATCTCTCTGGTCTCTCTGGTCTCTCTCTCTCTCTGGTCTCTCTCTCTCTCTCTCTCTCTCTCTCTCTCTCTGGTCTCTCTCTCTCTCTGTCTCTCTGTCTCTCTGGTCTCTCTCTCTCTCTCTGGTCTCTCTGGTCTCTCTCTCTCTCTCTCTCTCTCTCTCTCTCTCTCTCTCTCTCTCCCTGGTCTCGTTTTGTGCGAAATGTTTCGGTTTGGGTTGTAATGTGTGTAATGAACAATCGTGTGATTCAATTTGTCATGATATTTACTTCTGGAAAAGTTACCGTCGTCGAGATTGTTGTTGAAATGTTACTTAAGGGTATAAAGTCAGCAGCAGTGCGCGAGAGATGTAATCACGTGACTGTAACCTGCAAGTCTGAATCATGGCGTCCGAGAAGAAGGTGACAGGCGTTAAGGCCAGTCTGGACTTTAATGCTTATCGCAAACCTGGATCTAAAGTGTTTGTCCCGAGAGATGTCACAATGCAATGTACCAGAGGGAAGTTAGGAGAAAGTCTCTGGCCTGTGCGATCCGACTTTAATTTAGAGGACCTTGAAAGGAAAAACACGAGCTTTGAATATAATGCCCTACATGATCCATACCTCCGTCATTTTTTCAAATGTCCTTTAAATAGAGAAGTGGTCCTGAAACAAGGATTAATAGACGGAAATAACGATGTGCTGTGTACAATTGAAGAGTTTCATAACTACATGAGATTTAGGCATCACTATGGTTATAAAGAAGACGCCATGTCTTCCAAAGGGACGGACAAAAAATCACAATCAGAAGGATATATATCAAGACAATCATACCTACAACCCTATAGACAATCACCAAGACAACTATCAACCTTATCACCCTTAAAACGACATGCCTTCACACAAGTGTCTTTGGAACACACCGACAAAAGCACACAAGAACCGACAAACTCACAAGCACCGACTGATAACGCTGACGTGAGCGACACATAAACAGGATTACAGACACCGAACATGGCAATGCAGTTCAACTGATCCTGACATGACAACATGGCATAATGTCCCGTCCACAGAAAAAAACATAAAAACTGACAGAAACATAAAAGAAAATAACAAAAACATAAACAAATAACAAAAAACATAAAAAAATATATATATAACAAAAACATAAAAAAACAGAAAGATAAACAAAAATAACAAAAACATAAAAAAAAAAAAAAAATATATATATATATATATATATATATATATATATATATATATATATATATATATATAACAAAAATATAAAAAACAACAAAATCATAAACAAATAACAAAAAACATTAAAAAAATATATAACAAAAACATTAAAAACAACAAAATCATAAAAAATAACAAAAACATAAAAAATAAATAACAAAAACATAAACAAAATAACAAAAACATAAAAAAATATATATAACAAAAACATAAAAACATTAAAAAAAAAATATATATATATATATATATATATATATATATATATATAAAACAAAAAAATAACAAAAACATAAAAAACATGAATATATATATATATAACAAAAAAAATAAGAAAATTACAAAAACATCAACAAAATTACAAAAACATACAAATAATATATATATTTTATATATATATATATATATATATATATATATATATATATATATAAAAATTACAAAATAACAAAAACAAAAAAATAAAAAAAACATTAAAAAAAATATATAACAAAAACATAAAAAACAGAAAGATAAACATAAATAACAAAAACATAAAGAAACAACAAAAACATGAAAAAATAACAAAAACATAAAATATATATATGTGTATATATATATATATATATATATATATATATATATATATATATATATATATATATATAAAACAAAAAAATTACAAAAACATCAACAAAATTACAAAAACATACAAATAATATATATATTTGTTATATATATAACACACACTCACACACATATATATATATATATATATATATATATATATATATATATATATATAAACATTTTTTTAAAAAATCAGAATCATAAACAAAAATAACAAAAACATAAAAAGGAAATATATATATAACAAAAACATAAAAAACGTAAAAAAATAACAAAAACATAAAAAATATTTAACAAAAACGTGAAAAAAAAACAGAAACATAAACAAATATAACAAAAGAACAAAAACATAAAAAAGAAATTTATGTATAACAAAAACTTAAAAAAATAAAACAACAAAAACATAAACAATATTTATACATATATATTTCCTTTTCATGTTTTTGTTATTTTTGCTTATGATTCTGATTTTTTTAAATGTTTATATATATATATATATATATATATATATATATATATATATATATAACAAAAACATAAAAAAATTTAAAAAATTAAAATATATATATATAAAAAAACATATAAAAAACATATAAAAATAACAAAATAACAAAATAACAAAACCATTTTATATATATATATATATATATATATATATATATATATAAAACAAAAACATAACACAATAAAAAAACATACAAAATAAGAACAAAAACATAAAAAATACAAAAAAATCATAAAACCATAAAAAAAACATAAAAAATTCCAAAGACATAATAAGATTAACAAAAACATAAAATATAAAAAAAAACAAAAAAATAACAAAACCATAAAACAAATAGCGAAATTAAAAAAAAAAACGTGAAAAAATAACAAAAAACCACAAAAACATAAACAATACATAAAAAAACATAAGAAAATAAAAAAATTCAACAAACATATCTTTGGGACCTCTTTTCATATTTTGTAATGCTGTGTTCACACCAGACGCGAATTTTCGAGTGTTGGCGTGTAGTTTGCCGCTTGAACATTTAAATTCATTCGCGTGTACAATTCGCCTCATTCGCGTCCAACTCACTCAGGGGGGAGGGGCTTCTGTCAGGTGAATGCTGTAAGACAAAAATACTGATGATGAAGTGTGTGTGTTCTTAGTTGTTGACATACAGACTGAGACCTGGTCCTGCCTGATGGTCATCCTCGTGTCATCTAGTGATGATCAGTGTCATCACTGAGATGAACGAGATGTTCAATGAGCTAAGAATTTGATTCTAACTTATTACTTTTGTGGTGTTTTACACACTTATCTGCTTTAATGCTGTAAGACAAAAACACTAATGATCAAGTGCTTGTGTTCTTTAGTTGTTGACAGACAGACTGAGACCTGGTCCTGCCTGATGGTCATCCTCTTGTCATCTAGTGATGATCAGTGTCATTGCTGAGATGAACGAGATGTTCAATGAGGTAAGAATTAACCCAGTTGCGCAGTCTCGGAAAGTTGAAGCTGAAAGCGAGCTGATATAGACATGATGGCAGGTGGAGGCAGTGTCACGGCAAAGAAACTAAAATACAGTTGCAGATTTCAAAAGTGTTGGACGCAACAATTTATGTGCATCTTACCCATATATAAAAAACATGCTGTACTTATGTTTGATGCTCAAGGAATGAACTTTAAATAAATGCATTAAATGAGTTTGTACCACAGTGTTATGTGTTTGAACCTGTAGAAAATGGACACATTAGTTCGTTCATCGGGCATTGTGAGGAGAGACTGTTGAATGGCACTGTGATCATGCCCCGAACACGCTGGTCGGACAGCCAATTAGGAATCAGCACTAAACACTTAGTTTCGTTTTTCACTCGGTGATATAGAGATGGCCGAAGGCTGGTTCTCCTAACTCCTGCCTATTTTCATAGGTCAATGA
This sequence comes from Triplophysa yarkandensis, assembly GCA_033220385.1. NCBI lineage: Eukaryota > Metazoa > Chordata > Actinopteri > Cypriniformes > Nemacheilidae > Triplophysa > Triplophysa yarkandensis. Next base: position 3,128,140 of record CM065674.1, read on the forward strand.
CAAAAAGTGAGTGTTATTAATATTGTATGTGGTTGTTATTGCTACTTAAGATTAATCAAGGTATTAAGAGTTTGTTTTCAAGTTTAATTATAGAGATACACAGAAGCCCACAGCCATTCACGAACGGATGTTTCTCTAAACAAACGCATGTGTACCCAGATGTAAACTAATGTAAACTAAAACCTTTATTCTCCAATCGTAAAATATTGCAAACCAAATATCTACTTTTAAACAAGTCTAGTGCAATTCCTTATAATTATTTTATTTAATTTCTACAACATTCAACTTTCTTTTAAATGATCCCAAAAATTGCGGCCAGTAGTGTGTGTTTGCACAAACGTTACATTTTACAGTATTCATTTATATTGCAGTCAATCTCATGTGGTTTGTGTTTTTAAGGTCAATTTACCACTTTATATTTTTTGAGAAGCATCAGGACAATAAAAGTCGTTAATGAAAGTGATAGTTTACCTAAAAATTAAATTCTGCATTTTACTCTTGTCATTGCAAAACCTGTTTGACTTTTTTCTTTCTTCAGCAGTACACATAACATAATTGAAGAGTGTTGCTCACCGAACAGCAGTGGCATCCATTCACTTGCTTTTCATTCACACAATAGAAGCCAATGGGTGCCATTGCTGATTGGTTGCCCGCATATTTCAAAATATCTCTTTTTGTGGCTGAAAGACAGTAATACATGTTTAAAATTATCATTTTGGATTATCACTACAAATTATCAAAACAGTACATTCTATATATTGTTTGTTGGTGCAATACAAATACATTTCAGTCATACTGCTTACATCACGGTTTATTGTCATGTAACCTGTATGCTCTTTGAATTATGATGAATTAGCAACTACTTGCATGAGGAAATGTTTAACATTTGCTGAACTTTACTTACTTTTTCTTTATAGGTCCATACATGTCTTGAAGGTGAGTACATCGAGATCAAATTTTTGTTCAGATGAACTGTTGTAATGCCAAGCCAGCAGAGAGAGCCAACTGTCTCTTTAGTTATCCTAAATCTGTAAATATTTTTAGTTTTGATCGAATAACAGAGGAATATATTTAGAAGAATGTGTGTTGAAATGTATTGAACTGTTTAGTAGCAAACTTGGTTTGTATGTCAATGTCACCTTTATTTATACAGCGCTTTAGACAAAATACATTGCAGTTGAACAACATTAATTAGTAAAACAGTGTTTCATTATGTTAATGATAGTTAAAGGCAATACATGATTGAATTTGGGGATGTCATCTCTGTTCAGTTTAAATAGTTTCTGTGAATTCATTTTCAATTCTGACCAGCAGTTCATGTCCATGCTGCAGCAGAATGCTGTGCTCGTATCCAGATGTTCGGCAGAGGTGAGGTCTTCGCAGGGGATTGGTATCTGTGGTATTCTTGTCCAGTCACCATTAAACTGAACAAAGATAACGTACTCAACTTAAATAATATATTGCCTTTAACTAACATTAAGCATTATGACACACTGTTTTACTAATTATTGTTGTTAAGCAGCTTTGATGTAATGTTTTTTGTCTAAAGCGCTATATAAATAAAGGTGACATTGACGTTGACATTAACACTATTTAGAATAGTTAAACAACAGAGATCTCCATCTAAAAAAAAAATTATGTAATGTATTTTCTACTGTTATAGATCATGCAAAAACATTTTTCCACAATATAAATATTTTTTTATGTATGATAATTTTATATTACACACATCAATATCAGAAGATCTCTTTTCCAAAATGAGATAAATCCATTTGAATAGTTTTCTGAAAATCACATTTGGAAAAAAACTGCATCTTACATTTTTACAGTTGGCATTTTTCTTGTTTTGAGAAAGAGCTCTTCATATATTACACACTCTGATGGAAATTGTAAAAAAAAAAGAATCTTTTTCTGTAAAACATGCTGTTTCTCTCCATGGCGTTTGAGTGAGTGAATGCGTGAGTTTGTGAAACACTTTTCAGGGCTAAGAAGGAAAAAATAAATGTTTTTCAGTATAATATAATTAGTGTTTTGGTTCTTTTGTTGCTTTCTTATTTTAGTGTCATGCGCCTAACACTTACTTGAGTTCACAATGACGGCGTCAGCCCATTCTGACCCCCTGAACCCCCCGAACCCCCCCCCCCACGTCACCTTTTTTTCTCTAATGAGTTTGCAGGTCTGAATATATATTTGTGATGTGATTGTATTGTTTTATAGCTTTAACTAAAAATGTTATACTTGTATAATATGAAGTAGTTGAGAATAAAACAGACAAATTTATAGTAATAGAATGTAAATATTTATTCAGAAACTATGTACACAATATATACATTTTACTATATACTGGAAATTCTGCATGGATGTTACGGGCAGAGCTTCTTACTCTCTGGTTCTTATGGTAAAGGTTCACCGCTAATGTCGACATGCACACGTGGGGCACATTTATTTAAGGTTGATTTGAAAAAGATCTCTTTGACTTGGATGCGTCCATCAGGTTGATCTTCTTTAAGAATGGTGGGGCAGTTCAGGGTTTTCCACAGGCGTTCTTTCACACGGAGACCTAACTTTAGACTGTAAGGACGAGGTCTGCCAGAGGATGTTTTTAACATTGAATCCACTACAGCACGAGACATTCTTTGATGCTCTTCTATGCTGTGACCATGGATTATGAGGAGTTCCTCATGGCTGGTGTTCACCAGATGGGCTGGGGCGCTAGTTCTTGTGAGTTCTGGGCAAAACTCAGGAATCACAGCTTCGTTTTTAAGGAAGCGGCTCTCTAGCTTTCTGTTTTTGACACCAGACTTGGTATGAGAAACACAAGATTTGGTGAGTGAAATCCCTGGTTTGGTGCATGAACCCCTTGACTTGGAGCTGTACGTATGATCCAAGCTGACTGCACGTGCCATCAGTGCAATGTTGTCAGACATGTACTGATCCTTCAGAGGGCCTGAAGGTTTTCTGCTCATTTTTAGGTTATAGGCTGGACCAGTGACTGTACCATCTGCCCTTCGCTTTAAAAGTGACATGACCCATTGTGTTCAGTTATATCAAGGGGATTGTGCTTTTTAAATTGCTTTAGTGTTTGTTACCACAATGTTGTTACCACAGTGAATGATCTTACCTTCATGGTGATTAAGGCAAGATACTCAGAGGAAAGTGATGATCGTTTGATAAAATATCTCAGAGGATATCTCAGAGAAAATAAATGACCTTTCTCAAGTGTGACTTCTCAAGTTTTGACTCTGGTTGCTACCAACAAAACTGTGTTTACTGTCCGAGCAGTGTTCAGCCAATCAAATGGCTTCCTCGGATTTTCATAAATAAACAGGGTTTTTGTATGGTCCTCATGTATATTTAAATGTAAACAACACGTGATGTCACCTGAAAGTTACATAACAAACACAGTTAAGCCAATCATGTGGCTTTCTGTAATTTTTAAATATAAACAGGGATATTTTAGAGTCTTGAGATATATTTAAAAGTAAACGACACGTGATGTCACCTGGAAGTTACATAACTATAACTGTTCAGACAATCAGGTGGCTTTTTGTCAGTTTAAATATAAACAGGATCTTGTAGGGTTATAGGTTCATTTAAATGTAAATGACACGTGATGTCACCTGGAAGTTTCGTAACCAACCAATCACATATGGCTTTGGATTTTTAGATATAAAGTGGGTTATGTTAATAATCATCTTGTTATAATCATTAAGATCTAATTTAATGTAAATGTTAATATTAATGTATTTAAATTAACCTCAAGATTATATTTAATCCAGTATAGGTTTAAAAATCCCAAGGAGCCATTTGATTGGCTGGACTTTAGTGTGTAATGTAACACAATGTTTCATTAACTCTGCATAACATAAGGAAACATATTTGGAAGAATGTTAGCAAACAGATTTCTCTTTCACTATGTCCTACCATTGAATTAAAAATAATGATAGTCAAAGGTGCCCCAGAAAGGTTTAATTTATAAAGTTATAAAAAAATGTAATTAAAAGACAATAATTTGAAAATAATATGCAAACTAGAAGATGTCCAGGGAAGGAGGACAGATCAGATGTTGTACATGACTAGCTGTTCAAAGCACTTCATGAGAATAAGAGTAAGTGGAACTGGATGGTGGTCACAGGATGGCATGACCGCATTGGTACTGGAGTGAAGGTGGTACAGGCACAGATGGTTGTACTAGCAAAGGACAAGTGTAAACTTTGTTTAATTGTAAGAAAATGTAAAAATAACTAACAAATTATAAAAGTGAATGTTTTAGCTCTTATGTACCAAACCAAACATCTAACATCCTTCAGTCAATAATATAACAAAACTCTGTATAGTCATTTAGTAAAGCAGTGCGAGTGTTTTCACATCTGACATGTGTAATATTTCATATATACATGTTTAATATTTTATATATACATGTTTAATATTTCATATATACATGTTTAATATTATATATATATGATGAACAGCAGTTCTGATCATTATTCTTCATTTGTTTCTAAGTCGGGAGCTCATCTTGAAGTTACTGGAGATTCCACCAGCCCCAGTTTACATCCAGACTCTTCTGAAGACTTTCTCTGATCTCTGATGATGTAAGTTTTGAATCATCATGCAAAACTGTTTCACATAATTTAAAATATTATGTGTATTTTTATATAATTTTTTTGAAGAAGCTTTGCCTGGTAACTTAGAAACATGTGTTTAATGTAGAGCTGTACATTAAATTATGTTGTGTAAGATATATTTCATAAAATAAAATGCTAATGGTTAAAATATTTCCTGTGATATTTTATTTATTTTAAGATAAAGCCTGCTGTTGAAAAACAATAAGATCATTCTAAGCTTTTGTCCTCCAGTCTGATTGTTCCACCATCGAGAAACTGAAGCAGAGAACGTTCGAGAGAGAGATTTCTTACCCTTTTGAGCTGGTACATTGAAGACCCTCCCTTACTAAGAACATATTCGTTTTTATTGTTTATTTTATACTCAAAAATGTAATAATATTACTAAAAAAATGTCATTATTGATTCACAGATTATGTATTCATTTCTAGGGTATTTTAACAGCCAATAAAAACAGTGACCGCTGTGACATCATGTATAGAACCAAGTGGTAATTTTACATCACAAACACAGCATTGAATATTTAGAGCAACTTTACACTTTTTTTCCCACAAACTCTTCAAGTCTTTATCGGCACAAGTTTGTGAATTTAACAACATTTGACATCAATCTGTGCCGTTTCCCGTCCACAACACAACAAAAGTAACTAAACAACAACAACACATTTAGAATTATATATAGAGACAAATGAAAACATATTTCATCTCCAACAACAGAATAACACACACACGCACGCACACACACACACAGTTTTGATTTGTGACTTTGAAGCATGGACATGTGTAGCTCTGTTTATGTTATACACACACACACACACACACACACACATATATATATATATACTGAACATGGGTGCTTTTGTGGCCCAAACTTAACATGTGCACAAAATAAAGTCCCTGTACATTATTTCTGAAAACAAGCAAAATAAAAATAAAAGGGAATTATAATGACAAGCGAGTTAAAAGTATGTCTGATATTTAGAAGCATAGCAAATATTTGACTAAACCTAATCAATACACAACCCATTCACAACCCACAAATTGGTAATAATACAGATAATATACAATGAAATATAAATAATAATAATGTCTATACATTTGGAAAAAATAAAATATATTATAAAAAAATATTATTGTTACATTACCAGCCATTAACCAGACCAATAAGTGAACACACACTGGATGTTAACTATGGGTTTTATTTAAGTTTAATGAATAATGCATGTGTGGTTACGATAAAGTTTTTAGGGTGAAACTTGAACTTAACCCAGACTTGACTTCATGTGTCACTTCTATCTCTAGTTTGTCCTCATTTCATTAACATTCCATTTAAACAATGTGTTCATCATAGATTTTTATCAAAATATACCAGAAATAAAACTTTTAATGTTGAGTCTCAGGATGTCTGCTCCAGTTGTGTTTCTTTAAGAACACATACACAATCCCCATTGACTTTATATTGACCTGATTACATGTGGATAAGAACTATAAGAACCTCTTTTCGAGGTTTAGCACATGTTGGGATATCCCAGATGAGCAGAAGAGAGCAGATAGGGTTCAGATTCAGCTTCTTAAAGCTAGAAGTCGAGGGAAGACATGAAGAAATCATGCACAAAACATTGCTCTGCACTTTAGGGAGATGGAGCACTTCTGATGGCTGGCTTGACTCTGCATAAACTTCTGTTGTCCAATTATTTTAAGAGCTTTTTGTGTAATCATTTTGGTATCCGATTAAAGATTCGCTGAGAAGTAAGAAGAGAGGTCTTAGCTGTCGATGCATTTGGTTTTAAGTAGCGAGAAAAGAAAGCTTTTCTTAGTTGTGTCTTAACTGTACATTTAACACCAAAGTTTGTTTTAAAATAACAGTTTAGCAAATGTATGATCTACAATATTAAATAAAATAAAATCTCTGAGCGGATTCTCTTCCTGTTCTGCAGCTGTCTGCATGTGTTTACTTCCTTTCAGCTGACAGCTCAACTAAGCCAACACGGACCGAACTTCCCTGAGAAGGGAAAGAGACTTTTGAGCTAATATAGAACATGTTCCTCCCTCCCAGCCAAACCTTAACCTATAATAAGAAAACAAGTTACAAACAGTTCAGTCTCAGTTTAGCCAAAAAATCAGCCATCCATCTCAGCTTCTTTACATTTCCATGCATCTTTCATTAGAGACAATTTTCCAAAATGAGATTTCTGGACTTTATAACACACAATACACAATGGGTTACTCTTGTTTCTGAACACATGCCGTATATGAAAATATCTGAATTGAAGTACAGGAAAGCAGAACCTCTTTACAAAGACATGAGAATGAATATAAAGCCATAAAACAGTCGCCAGAACAAATTACTCAGTAATTACCCCTCACATAAAAGGATTGTGGGAAAATATTCAGAAATAAAGGAAAGTGACATTCTTTTGTAAGTTGATAAAGTGAATAGAAGAATAGAAGATACAGAAGAAGAAGAGGTGGATGTTCATAGAAGCATTTTTGCCTTTATCAATTGTGTAAGATTGTAATGATGTATCAGTGAATGTTTGGAAAGTTCCAAATCAAATAACATAAAGAAATCAAAACTGATGATTTTTTATTCATGTCAAAACGATAATGACAAAAACACTTGAAAACATGTTTATGTACATTGCATTCAATTAATCTGTAAGTTTAACTTTCTATTTCATGTGTTCTATGTACGCTCACTTTGAATGGCATTGAGATTTAGTTTGTGTCACAATGAGAGATCCTAAAATATTTTGGATCTCTGATCTACGGCCTGCTTACACATGCATGCACACATACATTTTTAATAGTGTTGTCATTTTATCTACCGGAAATGAAGCTGTCAGACAAACACATGACAAGTGAATTTAGATGATAATGATGTAAATGATATCTGGTGGAAGCCGTGTTAATTCTGTCAAACTAAAACATTTGTATTATACACATTCTGTTAAGTAAATATTACACTTGTCAAATAGGAGACTGATATTTGATAATGACAAGAGGAATAGATTGAAAATCAGTGCAAGACAAAGAATCAATGAACTAAGATTTCTTTATGTACATTAAACATTAAAACAGTCAGAATAAAATGGAATTTATTTATTATTGAAAGTGAGAATTTACTTCATAAAAGGGTCGATTAATTATTTTTGTTAATTATTTTGTTTTTTTATTTCTATAAATGTTGACATATCGCCATCTCGTGTTGAGAAAACAACACTACAACTCTCATATTTATTTTTATTTTTATAATCTTATTTCTGAATGGCACTGAAGTGTTCTGCACTGTCTGAACACAAAACCAAGGCAGATAAATGAGTGCCACTCTTCTTTTTTTATGTGTGTTCTGCTGAATAAAGAAAAAGATTGTGTAAGCGATGAAAGATCACTTTAAGAACGAAAAAGGATAAATATATTTGAACACTTTTGTTTTGACACACAGGAACTGTATTTGGTTGGAGGATTATTTATAGGAAAAGTAAATATTGTTTGTGTAATAACATTTATTGAAAGCTGGTTTGGGCTTTTTATCTCCTATAAAAGTGCACAATTTTATTCGTTGACAACACGATTGGAAACACTTTCATTCTGGTTGCAGTTTAAAGCTTTTATCAAATGCACAAAGTAAACACACACTCAGCAGTGAAACCACACTCAGCTGTGAACACACACTCAGCTGTGAACACACACTCAGCAGTGGACACACATTCAGCAGTGAACACACTCAGCAGTGAACACATACTCAGCAGTGGACACACACTCAGCAGTGGACACACACTCAGCAGTGAACACACACTCAGCAGTGAACACACACTCAGCTGTGAACACACAATCAGCAGTGGACACACATTCAGCAGTGAACACACTCAGCAGTGAACACACACTCAGCAGTGGACACACACTCAGCAGTGGACACACACTCAGCAGTGAACACACACTCAGCTGTGAACACACATTCAGCAGTGGACACAAACTTAGCAGTGAACACACTCAGCAGTGAACACACACTCAGCAGTGAACACACACACACACACACACACACACACACACACACACACACACACACACACACACACACACACACACACACACACAGCAGTGAACACACACTCAGCAGTGAACACACTCAGCAGTGGACACACACTCAGCAGTGAACACACTCAGCAGTGAACACACACTCAGCAGTGAACACACACACACACACACACACACACACACACACTGTCAGGGATGGTGGATGATGAAGGAGAGAAGAACCCAAATGCAGGCGTGATACAGGAGAACAAAGACTTTAATAAAGCAAAAACAAAAAACCCACGATGGGGAAAACAGAACACTAAACACTATAAAATTTGCCAAACAAAAGACTTCGCATGAGGGGGCACAAAACAAGGTAATATTGATAACAAACTGAAATAGGGCACGACAGGTAACAGGCAAGGCAACATCCAAACAAAAACTTGAAACACTGACAAGACCAGAATACAATTCAAGGACCACGAGAAAAACATGTAATGCCACGACACAGGACAACAAACACAAGGGCATTATAAAAAAATAATTTCTAGTTTTTCAAATAAATGGGTTTCATGTGCTACAGTTAAAAAACAAATATATTTAAGTAAAAAACAACTTTACTCCAAGTTTACATAAAGATCTATTTATGAGTACTGTAACTTGTCAAAAGGCTTTTTTTCAGAGGTCTTTTAAATTTAAATGGTCAAAACAAAAATATAAATTATGTGTGCTTTAAAACTTCTGACTCTTATAAGAGCATGTTGAAGTACCTGGAACAGAATGAAGCGAACAGACGGTATACTAGAACACTTTTTCCCAGACATCATTGTGCTCTTGCTTGTTTTTCCTCCTTCACTCCAATCCTGTCTTCAGCATGATGAGCATTTCTAAAACTTTGTCCTTAAAATAAACCGCAAATTCTGTTCCTAATAAGAACTAGATCAAGGTTCTTTGTTCTTAATCTTTGCGTATATACTTCAAGATACATATCAATATGACACAGCAGGTGTGAAATTGTCCCCAAGGATTCAAACCGCATGAACAATGTTAATGTGTTGCTTCCAAACTTCCCTGCATTCCAGAATCAAAAGAAGAGTCTTGAACTGAACGGAACATCTGCAGCGATATGGGTTCTACTTTTGTTTCTGGTTCTGTTCTCGACCCACTGGGCCTGCAGACCAACTTGTAGGTTTGAACCCGGGAGAACGTCCAGTGGGAGTGAACCCTGTGGAACGTGCAGGTGCGGGCCAGCGCAGAAACCAAGGTCGCTGTAACCTTGAGTGTGGGAGAAGGCGTAACCGGACCGCCGTGTGCTCCTGCGGGAGAGCTTAGTGCGGCGTGGACGGGGAGCAGGTTCCTTCCTTCCGTTTGGGTGGGGTTGTAGAATAGCAAGAGGTATAAGCTCGTGCTGTGAAGTGTACTGCACGTGTTAAGTGTATTATTTACATTGCAATACACATAAATGAATACAGAAGCTCCTACTTTATTAATTTTTCTTTATATTTTTTATTTGTAATTTTATTACAACAAAACATCACAGTTTTTAACACTGGTTCAAACACATAACACTGTGGTACAAACTCATTTAACGCATTTATTTACAGTTCATTCCTTGAGCATCAATAACTGTATCTCTCTTTTGTAAACATAAGTACAGTATGTTTTGTAAATATGGGTAAGATGCACATAAATTGTTGCGTCCAACACTGTTGAAATCTGCAACTGTACTTCAGCTTCTTTGCAGGGACACTGCCTCCACCTGCCATCATGTCTATATCAGCTCGCTTTCAGCTTCAACTTTCCGAGACTGCGCAACTGGGTTAAAGGTTGCCAAGTTGAGGTGAAAAAAGGGTTGTAATTGTATTTGTGTGGGTTGTGTGAATATAATGCACTCAATGCAATCTGGCAACAGGTCAACATTAGACAAACATATTGGTCGGAATATTCATAAAGGGGTTTACTTTGGGCATTGCGGATCACTGGAGATTCCCGGGAGAAATAACAACTGGGAGGGGGCCGGGAGATAGGGCTTAAAAACTGTAGAAACCTGGGAAAAACAGGAGTGTTGACAGGTATGATACACACACACACACACACACACACACACACACACACACACACACACACACACACACACACACACACACACACACACACACACACACACACACACACACACACACACACACACACACACACACACACACACACACACACACACACACACACACACACACACACACACAATACTAAATAAGAATCAAATTCTTACCTCATTGAACATCTCGTTCATCTCAGCAATAACACTAATCATCACTAGATGACACGAGGATGACCATCAGGCAGGACCAGGTGTCAGTCTGTCTATCAACAATTAAAGAACACAAGCACTTGATCATAAATATTTTTGTCTTACAGCATATAAGCAGAAAAGTGTGTAAATACACACAAAAATACTAAGTAAGAATCAAATTCTTACCTCATTGAACATCTCGTTCATCTCAGCAATGACACTGATCATCACTAGATGACACGAGGATGACCATCAGGCAGGACCAGGTGTCAGTCTGTCTATCAACAATTAAAGAACACAAGCACTTGATCATAAATATTTTTGTCTTACAGCATTAAAGCAGAAAAGTGTGTAAATACACACAAAAATACTAAGTAAGAATCAAATTCTTACCTCATTGAACATCTCGTTCATCTCAGCAATGACACTGATCATCACTAGATGACACGAGGATGACCAATCAGGCAGGACCAGGTCTCAGTCTGTGTGTCAACAACTAAAGAACACAAGCACTTGATCATTAGTGTTTTTGTCTTACAGCATTAAAGCAGATAAGTGTGTAAAACACCACAAAAATACTAAGTAAGAATCAAATTCTTACCTCATTGAACATCTCGTTCATCTCAGTGATGACACTGATCATCACTAGATGACACGAGGATGACCATCAGGCAGGACCAGGTCTCAGTCTGTCTGTCAAAAATCAAAGAACACAAGAACTTGATCATTAGTATTTTTGTCTTACAGCATATAAGCAGATAAGTGTGTAAATACACACAAAAATACTAAGTAAGAATCAAATTCTTACCTCATTGAACATCTCGTTCATCTCAGCAATGACACTGATCATCACTAGAGAACACGAGGATGACCATCAGGTTGGACCAGGTCTCAGTCTGTCTGTTAACAACTAAAGAACACAAGCACTTGATCATTAGTGTTTTTGTCTCACCGCATATAAGCAGATAAGTGTGTAAATAAACACAAAAATACTAAGTAAGAATCAAATTCTTACCTCATTGAACATCTCGTTCATCTCAGCAATGACACTGATCATCACTAGATGACACGAGGATGACCATCAGGCAGGACCAGGTCTCAGTCTGTGTTAACAACTAAAGAACACAAGCACTTGATCATTAGTGTTTTTGTCTGACAGCATATAAGCAGATAAGTGTGTAAAACACCACAAAAATACTAAGAAAGAATAAAATTCTTACCTCATTGAACATCTCGTTCATCTCAGCAATGACACTGATCATCACTAGATGACACGAGGATGACCATCAGGCAGGACCAGGTCTCAGTCTGTGTTAACAACTAAAGAACACAAGCACTTGATCATTAGTGTTTTTGTCTTACAGCATTAAAGCAGATAAGTGTGTAAAACACCACAAAAATACTAAGTAAGAATCAAATTCTTACCTCATTGAACATCTCGTTCATCTCAGTGATGACACTGATCATCACTAGATGACACGAGGATGACCATCAGGCAGGACCAGGTCTCAGTCTGTCTGTCAAAAATCAAAGAACACAAGAACTTGATCATTAGTATTTTTGTCTTACAGCATATAAGCAGATAAGTGTGTAAATACACACAAAAATACTAAGTAAGAATCAAATTCTTACCTCATTGAACATCTCGTTCATCTCAGCAATGACACTGATCATCACTAGAGAACACGAGGATGACCATCAGGTTGGACCAGGTCTCAGTCTGTCTGTTAACAACTAAAGAACACAAGCACTTGATCATTAGTGTTTTTGTCTCACCGCATATAAGCAGATAAGTGTGTAAATAAACACAAAAATACTAAGTAAGAATCAAATTCTTACCTCATTGAACATCTCGTTCATCTCAGCAATGACACTGATCATCACTAGATGACACGAGGATGACCATCAGGCAGGACCAGGTCTCAGTCTGTGTTAACAACTAAAGAACACAAGCACTTGATCATTAGTGTTTTTGTCTGACAGCATATAAGCAGATAAGTGTGTAAAACACCACAAAAATACTAAGAAAGAATCAAATTCTTACCTCATTGAACATCTCGTTCATCTCAGCAATGACACTGATCATCACTAGATGACACGAGGATGACCATCAGGCAGGACCAGGTCTCAGTCTGTGTTAACAACTAAAGAACACAAGCACTTGATCATTAGTGTTTTTGTCTTACAGCATTAAAGCAGATAAGTGTGTAAAACACCACAAAAATACTAAGAAAGAATCAAATTCTTACCTCATTGAACATCTCGTTCATCTCAGCAATGACACTGATCATCACTAGATGACACGAGGATGACCATCAGGTTGGACCAGGTCTCAGTCTGTCTGTCAACAATCAAAGAACACAAGCACTTGATCATTAGTATTTTTGTCTGACAGCATATAAGCAGATACGTGTGTAAATCACAACAAAAATACTAAGTAAGAATCAAATTCTAACCTCATTGAACATCTCGTTCATCTCAGTGATGACACTGATCATCACTAGATGACATGAGGATGACCATCAGGCAGGACCAGGTCTCAGTCTGTGTGTCAACAACTAAAGAACACAAGCACTTGATCATTAGTATTTTCGTCTTACAGCATATAAGCAGATAAGTGTGTAAATACACACAAAAATACTAAGAAAGAATCAAATTCTTACCTCATTGAACATCTCGTTCATCTCAGCAATGACACTGATCATCACTAGAGAACACGAGGATGACCATCAGGTTGGACCAGGTCTCAGTCTGTCTGTTAACAACTAAAGAACACAAGCACTTGATCATTAGTGTTTTTGTCTCACCGCATATAAGCAGATAAGTGTGTAAATAAACACAAAAATACTAAGTAAGAATCAAATTCTTACCTCATTGAACATCTCGTTCATCTCAACAATGACACTGATCATCACTAGATGACACGAGGATGACCATCAGGCAGGACCAGGTGTCAGTCTGTCTGTCAACAATCAAAGAACACAAGCACTTGATCATAAGTATTTTTGTCTTGCAGCATATAAGCAGATAAGTGTGTAAATACACACAAAAATACTAAGTAAGAATCAAATTCTTACCTCATTGAACATCTCGTTCTTCTCAGCAATGACACTGATCATCACTAGATGACACGAGGATGACCAATCAGGCAGGACCAGGTCTCAGTCTGTGTGTCAACAACTAAAGAACACAAGCACTTGATCATTAGTGTTTTTGTCTTACAGCATTAAAGCAGATAAGTGTGTAAAACACCACAAAAATACTAAGTAAGAATTAAATTCTTACCTCATTGAACATCTCGTTCATCTCAGTGATGACACTGATCATCACTAGATGACACGAGGATGACCATCAGGCAGGACCAGGTCTCAGTCTGTCTGTCAAAAATCAAAGAACACAAGAACTTGATCATTAGTATTTTTGTCTTACAGCATATAAGCAGATAAGTATGTAAATACACACAAAAATACTAAGTAAGAATAAAATTCATACCTGATTGAACATCTTGTTCATCTCAGCAATGACACTGATCATCACTAGATGACACGAGGATGACCATCAGGCAGGACCAGGTCTCAGTCTGTGTTAACAACTAAAGAACACAAGCACTTGATCATTAGTGTTTTTGTCTGACAGCATATAAGCAGATAAGTGTGTAAAACACCACAAAAATACTAAGAAAGAATCAAATTCTTACCTCATTGAACATCTCGTTCATCTCAGCAATGACACTGATCATCACTAGATGACACGAGGATGACCATCAGGCAGGACCAGGTCTCAGTCTGTGTTAACAACTAAAGAACACAAGCACTTGATCATTAGTGTTTTTGTCTTACAGCATTAAAGCAGATAAGTGTGTAAAACACCACAAAAATACTAAGAAAGAATCAAATTCTTACCTCATTGAACATCTCGTTCATCTCAGCAATGACACTGATCATCACTAGATGACACGAGGATGACCATCAGGTTGGACCAGGTCTCAGTCTGTCTGTCAACAATCAAAGAACACAAGCACTTGATCATTAGTATTTTTGTCTGACAGCATATAAGCAGATACGTGTGTAAATCACCACAAAAATACTAAGTAAGAATCAAATTCTAACCTCATTGAACATCTCGTTCATCTCAGCAATGACACTGATCATCACTAGATGACATGAGGATGACCATCAGGCAGGACCAGGTCTCAGTCTGTGTGTCAACAACTAAAGAACACAAGCACTTGATCATTAGTATTTTCGTCTTACAGCATATAAGAAGATAAGTGTGTAAATACACACAAAAATACTAAGTAAGAATCAAATTCTTACCTCATTGAACATCTCGTTCATCTCAGCAATGACAATGATCATCACTAGATGACACGAGGATGACCATCAGGCAGGACCAGGTCTCAATCTGTGTGTCAACAACTAAAGAACAGAAGCACTTGATCATTAGTATTTTTGTCTTACAGCATATAAGCAGATAAGTGTGTAAATACACACAAAAATACTAAGTAAGAATCAAATTCTTACCTCATTGAACATCTCTTTCTTCTCAGCAATGACACTGATCATCACTAGATGACACGAGGATGACAATCAGGGCGGACCAGGTCTCAGTCTGTCTGTCAACAACTAAAGAACACAAGCACTTGATCATTAGTATTTTTGTCTTACAGCATTAAAGCAGATAAGTGTGTAAAACACAACAAAAATACTAAGTAAGAATCAAATTCTTACCTCATTGAACATCTCGTTCATCTCAGTGATGACACTGATCATCACTAGATGACACGAGAATGACCATCAGGCAGGACCAGGTCTCAGTCTGTCTGTCAAAAATCAAAGAACACAAGAACTTGATCATTAGTGTTTTTGTCTTACAGCATTAAAGCAGATAAGTGTGTAAAACACAACAAAAATACTAAGTAAGAATCAAATTCATACCTCATTGAAAACCTCGTTCATCTCAGCAATGACACTGATCATCACTAGATGACACGAGGATGACCATCAGGCAGGACCAGGTCTCAGTCTGTGTGTCAACAACTAAAGAACACAAGAACTTGATCATTAGTATTTTTGTCTGACAGCATATAAGCAGATACGTGTGTAAAACACCACACAAATACTAAGTAAGAATCAAATTCTTACCTCATTGAACATCTCGTTCATCTCAGCAATGACACTGATAGTCACTACATGACACGAGGATGACCATCAGGTCGGACCAGGTCTCAGTCTGTCTGTCAAGAATCAAAGAAAACAAGCACTTGATCATTAGTGTTTTTGTCTTAAAGCATTAAAGCAGATAAGTATGTAAATACACACAAAAATACTAAGTAAGAATCAAATTCTTACCTCATTGAACATCTCGTTCATCTCAGCAATGACACTGATCATCACTAGATGACACGAGGATGACCATCAGGTTGGACCAGGTCTCAGTCTGTCTGTTAACAACTAAAGAACACAAGCACTTGATCATTAGTGCTTTTGTCTTACAGCATATATGCAGATAAGTGTGTAAAACACAACAAAAATACTAAGTAAGAATCAAATTCATACCTCATTGAACATCTCGTTCATCTCAGTGATGACACTGATCATCACTAGATGACACGAGGATGACCATCAGGCAGGACCAGGTGTTAGTCTGTCTGTCAACAATCAAAGAAGACAAGCACTTGATCATAAGTATTTTTGTCTTACAGCATTAAGGCAGATAAGTGTGTAAATACAGACAAAAATACTAAGTAAGAATCAAATTCTTACCTCATTGAACATCTCGTTCATCTCAATGATGACACTGATCATCACTAGATGACACGAGGATGACCATCAGGCAGGACCAGGTCTCAGTCTGTGTGTCAACAACTAAAGAACACAAGCACTTGATCATTAGTATTTTTGTCTTACAGCATTAAAGCAGATAAGTGTGTAAAACACAACAAAAATACTAAGAATCAAATTCTTACCTCATTGAACATCTCGTTCATCTCAGTGATGACACTGATCATCACTAGATGACACGAGGATGACCATCAGGCAGGACCAGATCTCAGTCTGTCTGTCAACAAATAAAGAACACAAGCACTTGATCATTAGTATTTTTGTCTTACAGCATATAAGCGGATAAGTGTGTAAATACACACAAAAATACTAAGTAAGAATCAAATTCTTACCTCATTGAACATCTCGTTCATCTCAGCAATGACACTGATCATCACTAGATGACACGAGGATGACCATCAGGCAGGACCAGGTGTCAGTCTGTCTATCAAAAATTAAAGAACACAAGCACTTGATCATAAGTATTTTTGTCTTACATCATTAAAGCAGAAAAGTGTGTAAATACACACAAAAATACTAAGTAAGAATCAAATTCTTACCTCATTGAACATCTCGTTCATCTCAGCAATGACACTGATCATCACTAGATGACACGAGGATGACCAATCAGGCAGGACCAGGTCTCAGTCTGTGTGTCAACAACTAAAGAACACAAGCACTTGATCATTAGTGTTTTTGTCTTACAGCATTAAAGCAGATAAGTGTGTAAAACACCACAAAAATACTAAGTAAGAATCAAATTCTTACCTCATTGAACATCTCGTTCATCTCAGTGATGACACTGATCATCACTAGATAACACGAGGATGACCATCAGGCAGGACCAGGTCTCAGTCTGTCTGTCAAAAATCAAAGAACACAAGAACTTGATCATTAGTATTTTTGTCTTACAGCATATAAGCAGATAAGTGTGTAAATACACACAAAAATACTAAGTAAGAATCAAATTCATACCTGATTGAACATCTTGTTCATCTCAGCAATGACACTGATCATCACTAGATGACACGAGGATGACCATCAGGCAGGACCAGGTCTCAGTCTGTGTTAACAACTAAAGAACACAAGCACTTGATCATTAGTGTTTTTGTCTGACAGCATATAAGCAGATAAGTGTGTAAAACACCACAAAAATACTAAGAAGGAATCAAATTCTTACCTCATTGAACATCTCGTTCATCTCAGCAATGACACTGATCATCACTAGATGACACGAGGATGACCATCAGGCAGGACCAGGTCTCAGTCTGTGTTAACAACTAAAGAACACAAGCACTTGATCATTAGTGTTTTTGTCTTGCAGCATTAAAGCAGATAAGTGTGTAAAACACCACAAAAATACTAAGAAAGAATCAAATTCTTACCTCATTGAACATCTCGTTCATCTCAGCAATGACACTGATCATCACTAGATGACACGAGGATGACCATCAGGTTGGACCAGGTCTCAGTCTGTCTGTCAACAATCAAAGAACACAAGCACTTGATCATTAGTATTTTTGTCTGACAGCATATAAGCAGATACGTGTGTAAATCACCACAAAAATACTAAGTAAGAATCAAATTCTAACCTCATTGAACATCTCGTTCATCTCAGTGATGACACTGATCATCACTAGATGACATGAGGATGACCATCAGGCAGGACCAGGTCTCAGTCTGTGTGTCAACAACTAAAGAACACAAGCACTTGATCATTAGTATTTTCGTCTTACAGCATATAAGCAGATAAGTGTGTAAATACACACAAAAATACTAAGTAAGAATCAAATTCTTACCTCATTGAACATCTCGTTCATCTCAGCAATGACACTGATCATCACTAGATGACACAAGGATGACCATCAGGTCGGACCAGGTCTCAGTCTGTCTCTCAACCACTAAAGAACACAAGCACTTGATCATTAGTATTTTTGTCTTACAGCATTAAAGCAGACAAGTGTGTAAAACACCACAAAAATACTAAGTAAGAATCAAATTCTTACCTCATTGAACATCTCGTTCATCTCAGTGATGACACTGATCATCACTAGATGACACGAGGATGACCATCAGGCAGGACCAGGTCTCAGTCTGTCTGTCAACAACTAAAGAACACAAGCACTTGATCATTAGTGTTTTTGTCTTACAGCATTAAAGCAGATAAGTGTGTAAAACACCACAAAAATACTAAGAAAGAATCAAATTCTTACCTCATTGAACATCTCGTTCATATCAGCAATGACACTGATCATCACTAGATGACACGAGGATGACCATCAGGTTGGACCAGGTCTCAGTCTGTATGTTAACAACTAAAGAACACAAGCACTTGATCATTAGTGTTTTTGTCTTACAGCATTAAAGCAGATAAGTGTGTAAAACACCACAAAAATACTAAGAAAGAATCAAATTCTTACCTCATTGAACATCTCGTTCATCTCAGCAATGACACTGATCATCACTAGATGACACGAGGATGACCATCAGGTTGGACCAGGTCTCAGTCCGTCTGTCAACAATCAAAGAACACAAGCACTTGATCATTAGTATTTTTGTCTGACAGCATATAAGCAGATACGTGTGTAAATCACCACAAAAATACTAAGTAAGAATCAAATTCTAACCTCATTGAACATCTCGTTCATCTCAGTGATGACACTGATCATCACTAGATGATATGAGGATGACCATCAGGCAGGACCAGGTCTCAGTCTGTGTGTCAACAACTAAAGAACACAAGCACTTGATCATTAGTATTTTCGTCTTACAGCATATAAGAAGATAAGTGTGTAAATACACACAAAAATACTAAGTAAGAATCAAATTCTTACCTCATTGAACATCTCGTTCATCTCAGCAATGACAATGATCATCACTAGATGACACGAGGATGACCATCAGGCAGGACCAGGTCTCAGTCTGTGTGTCAACAACTAAAGAACAGAAGCACTTGATCATTAGTATTTTTGTCTTACAGCATATAAGCAGATAAGTGTGTAAATCACCACAAAAATACTAAGTAAGAATCAAATTCTTACCTCATTGAACATCTCGTTCATCTCAGTGATGACACTGATCATCACTAGATGACACGAGGATGACCATCAGGCAGGACCAGGTCTCAGTCTGTCTGTCAACAACTAAAGAACACAAGCACTTGATCATTAGTGTTTTTGTCTTACAGCATTAAAGCAGATAAGTGTGTAAAACACCACAAAAATACTAAGAAAGAATCAAATTCTTACCTCATTGAACATCTCGTTCATATCAGCAATGACACTGATCATCACTAGATGACACGAGGATGACCATCAGGTTGGACCAGGTCTCAGTCTGTATGTTAACAACTAAAGAACACAAGCACTTGATCATTAGTGTTTTTGTCTTACAGCATTAAAGCAGATAAGTGTGTAAAACACCACAAAAATACTAAGAAAGAATCAAATTCTTACCTCATTGAACATCTCGTTCATCTCAGCAATGACACTGATCATCACTAGATGACACGAGGATGACCATCAGGTTGGACCAGGTCTCAGTCTGTCTGTCAACAATCAAAGAACACAAGCACTTGATCATTAGTATTTTCGTCTGACAGCATATAAGCAGATACGTGTGTAAATCACCACAAAAATACTAAGTAAGAATCAAATTCTAACCTCATTGAACATCTCGTTCATCTCAGTGATGACACTGATCATCACTAGATGACATGAGGATGACCATCAGGCAGGACCAGGTCTCAGTCTGTGTGTCAACAACTAAAGAACACAAGCACTTGATCATTAGTATTTTCGTCTTACAGCATATAAGAAGATAAGTGTGTAAATACACACAAAAATACTAAGTAAGAATCAAATTCTTACCTCATTGAACATCTCGTTCATCTCAGCAATGACAATGATCATCACTAGATGACACGAGGATGACCATCAGGCAGGACCAGGTCTCAGTCTGTGTGTCAACAACTAAAGAACAGAAGCACTTGATCATTAGTATTTTTGTCTTACAGCATATAAGCAGATAAGTGTGTAAATACACACAAAAATACTAAGTAAGAATCAAATTCTTACCTCATTGAACATCTCTTTCTTCTCAGCAATGACACTGATCATCACTAGATGACACGAGGATGACCATCAGGGCGGACCAGGTCTCAGTCTGTCTGTCAACAACTAAAGAACACAAGCACTTGATCATTAGTATTTTTGTCTTACAGCATTAAAGCAGATACGTGTGTAAAACACAACAAAAATACTAAGTAAGAATCAAATTCTTACCTCATTGAACATCTCGTTCATCTCAGTGATGACACTGATCATCACTAGATGACACGAGGATGACCATCAGGCAGGACCAGGTCTCAGTCTGTCTGTCAAAAATCAAAGAACACAAGAACTTGATCATTAGTGTTTTTGTCTTACAGCATTAAAGCAGATAAGTGTGTAAAACACAACAAAAATACTAAGTAAGAATCAAATTCATACCTCATTGAAAACCTCGTTCATCTCAGCAATGACACTGATCATCACTAGATGACACGAGGATGACCATCAGGCAGGACCAGGTCTCAGTCTGTGTGTCAACAACTAAAGAACACAAGAACTTGATCATTAGTATTTTTGTCTGACAGCATATAAGCAGATACGTGTGTAAAACACCACACAAATACTAAGTAAGAATCAAATTCTTACCTCATTGAACATCTCGTTCATCTCAGCAATGACACTGATAGTCACTAGATGACACGAGGATGACCATCAGGTCGGACCAGGTCTCAGTCTGTCTGTCAAGAATCAAAGAACACAAGCACTTGATCATTAGTGTTTTTGTCTTAAAGCATTAAAGCAGATAAGTATGTAAATACACACAAAAATACTAAGTAAGAATCAAATTCTTACCTCATTGAACATCTCGTTCATCTCAGCAATGACACTGATCATCACTAGATGACACGAGGATGACCATCAGGTTGGACCAGGTCTCAGTCTGTCTGTTAACAACTAAAGAACACAAGCACTTGATCATTAGTGCTTTTGTCTTACAGCATATATGCAGATAAGTGTGTAAAACACAACAAAAATACTAAGTAAGAATCAAATTCTTACCTCATTGAACATCTCGTTCATCTCAGTGATGACACTGATCATCACTAGATGACACGAGGATGACCATCAGGCAGGACCAGGTGTCAGTCTGTCTGTCAACAATCAAAGAAGACAAGCACTTGATCATAAGTATTTTTGTCTTACAGCATTAAGGCAGATAAGTGTGTAAATACAGACAAAAATACTAAGTAAGAATCAAATTCTTACCTCATTGAACATCTCGTTCATCTCAGTGATGATACTGATCATCACTAGATGACACGAGGATGACCATCAGGCAGGACCAGATCTCAGTCTGTCTGTCAACAAATAAAGAACACAAGCACTTGATCATTAGTATTTTTGTCTTACAGCATATAAGCAGATAAGTGTGTAAATACACACAAAAATACTAAGTAAGAATCAAATTCTTACCTCATTGAACATCTCGTTCATCTCAGCAATGACACTGATCATCACTAGATGACACGAGGATGACCATCAGGCAGGACCAGGTCTCAGTCTGTCTCTCAACAACTAAAGAACACAAGCACTTGATCATTAGTATTTTTGTCTTACAGCATATAAGCGGATAAGTGTGTAAATACACACAAAAATACTAAGTAAGAATCAAATTCTTACCTCATTGAACATCTCGTTCATCTCAGCAATGACACTGATCATCACTAGATGACACGAGGATGACCATCAGGCAGGACCAGGTGTCAGTCTGTCTATCAACAATTAAAGAACACAAGCACTTGATCATAAGTATTTTTGTCTTACATCATTAAAGCAGAAAAGTGTGTAAATACACACAAAAATACTAAGTAAGAATCAAATTCTTACCTCATTGAACATCTCGTTCATCTCAGCAATGACACTGATCATCACTAGATGACACGAGGATGACCAATCAGGCAGGACCAGGTCTCAGTCTGTGTGTTAACAACTAAAGAACACAAGCACTTGATCATTAGTGTTTTTGTCTTACAGCATTAAAGCAGATAAGTGTGTAAAACACCACAAAAATACTAAGTAAGAATCAAATTCTTACCTCATTGAACATCTCGTTCATCTCAGTGATGACACTGATCATCACTAGATAACACGAGGATGACCATCAGGCAGGACCAGGTCTCAGTCTGTCTGTCAAAAATCAAAGAACACAAGAACTTGATCATTAGTATTTTTGTCTTACAGCATATAAGCAGATAAGTGTGTAAATACACACAAAAATACTAAGTAAGAATCAAATTCTTACCTCATTGAACATCTCGTTCATCTCAGCAATGACACTGATCATCACTAGATGACACGAGGATGACCATCAGGTCGGACCAGGTCTCAGTCTGTCTCTCAACAACTAAAGAACACAAGCACTTGATCATTAGTATTTTTGTCTTACAGCATATAAGCAGATAAGTGTGTAAATACACACAAAAATACTAAGTAAGAATCAAATTCTTACCTCATTGAACATCTCGTTCTTCTCAGCAATGACACTGATCATCACTAGATGACACGAGGATGACCAATCAGGCAGGACCAGGTCTCAGTCTGTGTGTCAACAACTAAAGAACACAAGCACTTGATCATTAGTGTTTTTGTCTTACAGCATTAAAGCAGATAAGTGTGTAAAACACCACAAAAATACTAAGTAAGAATCAAATTCTTACCTCATTGAACATCTCGTTCATCTCAGTGATGACACTGATCATCACTAGATGACACGAGGATGACCATCAGGCAGGACCAGGTCTCAGTCTGTCTGTCAAAAATCAAAGAACACAAGAACTTGATCATTAGTATTTTTGTCTTACAGCATATAAGCAGATAAGTGTGTAAATACACACAAAAATACTAAGTAAGAATCAAATTCATACCTGATTGAACATCTTGTTCATCTCAGCAATGACACTGATCATCACTAGATGACACGAGGATGACCATCAGGCAGGACCAGGTCTCAGTCTGTGTTAACAACTAAAGAACACAAGCACTTGATCATTAGTGTTTTTGTCTGACAGCATATAAGCAGATAAGTGTGTAAAACACCACAAAAATACTAAGAAAGAATCAAATTCTTACCTCATTGAACATCTCGTTCATCTCAGCAATGACACTGATCATCACTAGATGACACGAGGATGACCATCAGGCAGGACCAGGTCTCAGTCTGTGTTAACAACTAAAGAACACAAGCACTTGATCATTAGTGTTTTTGTCTTACAGCATTAAAGCAGATAAGTGTGTAAAACACCACAAAAATACTAAGAAAGAATCAAATTCTTACCTCATTGAACATCTCGTTCATCTCAGCAATGACACTGATCATCACTAGATGACACGAGGATGACCATCAGGTTGGACCAGGTCTCAGTCTGTCTGTCAACAATCAAAGAACACAAGCACTTGATCATTAGTATTTTTGTCTGACAGCATATAAGCAGATACGTGTGTAATTCACCACAAAAATACTAAGTAAGAATCAAATTCTAACCTCATTGAACATCTCGTTCATCTCAGTGATGACACTGATCATCACTAGATGACATGAGGATGACCATCAGGCAGGACCAGGTCTCAGTCTGTGTGTCAACAACTAAAGAACACAAGCACTTGATCATTAGTATTTTCGTCTTACAGCATATAAGCAGATAAGTGTGTAAATAAACACAAAAATACTAAGTAAGAATCAAATTCTTACCTCATTGAACATCTCGTTCATCTCAGCAATGACAATGATCATCACTAGATGACACGAGGATGACCATCAGGCAGGACCAGGTGTCAGTCTGTCTGTCAACAATCAAAGAACACAAGCACTTGATCATAATTATTTTTGTCTTGCAGCATATAAGCAGATAAGTGTGTAAATACACACAAAAATACTAAGTAAGAATCAAATTCTTACCTCATTGAACATCTCGTTCATCTCAGCAATGACACTGATCATCACTAGATGACACGAGGATGACCATCAGGTCGGACCAGGTCTCAGTCTGTCTCTCAACAACTAAAGAACACAAGCACTTGATCATTAGTATTTTTGTCTTACAGCATTAAAGCAGATAAGTGTGTAAAACACCACAAAAATACTAAGTAAGAATCAAATTCTTACCTCATTGAACATCTCGTTCATCTCAGTGATGACACTGATCATCACTAGATGACACGAGGATGACCATCAGGCAGGACCAGGTCTCAGTCTGTCTGTCAAAAATCAAAGAACACAAGAACTTGATCATTAGTATTTTTGTCTTACAGCATATAAGCGGATAAGTGTGTAAATACACACAAAAATACTAAGTAAGAATCAAATTCATACCTCATTGAACATCTTGTTCATCTCAGTGATGACAATGATCATCACTAGATGACACGAGGATGACCATCAGGCAGGACCAGGTCTCAGTCTGTGTTAACAACTAAAGAACACAAGCACTTGATCATTAGTGTTTTTGTCTGACAGCATATAAGCAGATAAGTGTGTAAAACACCACAAAAGAACTAAGAAAGAATCAAATTCTTACCTCATTGAACATCTCGTTCATCTCAGCAATGACACTGATCATCACTAGATGACACGAGGATGACCATCAGGTTGGACCAGGTCTCAGTCTGTCTCTCAACAACTAAAGAACACAAGCACTTGATCATTAGTATTTTTGTCTGACAGCATATAAGCGGATACGTGTGTAAATCACCACAAAAATACTAAGTAAGAATCAAATTCTAACCTCATTGAACATCTCGTTCATCTCAGTGATGACACTGATCATCACTAGATGACATGAGGATGACCATCAGGCAGGACCAGGTCTCAGTCTGTGTGTCAACAACTAAAGAACACAAGCACTTGATCATTAGTGTTTTTGTCTAACAGCATTAAAGCAGATAAGTGTGTAAAACACCACAAAAATACTAAGAAAGAATCAAATTCTTACCTCATTGAACATCTCGTTCATCTCAGCAATGACACTGATCATCACTAGATGACACGAGGATGACCATCAGGTTGGACCAGGTCTCAGTCTGTATGTTAACAACTAAAGAACACAAGCACTTGATCATTAGTGTTTTTGTCTTACAGCATTAAAGCAGATAAGTGTGTAAAACACCACAAAAATACTAAGAAAGAATCAAATTCTTACCTCATTGAACATCTCGTTCATCTCAGCAATGACACTGATCATCACTAGATGACACGAGGATGACCATCAGGTTGGACCAGGTCTCAGTCTGTCTGTCAACAATCAAAGAACACAAGCACTTGATCATTAGTATTTTTGTCTGACAGCATATAAGCAGATACGTGTGTAAATCACCACAAAAATACTAAGTAAGAATCAAATTCTAACCTCATTGAACATCTCGTTCATCTCAGTGATGACACTGATCATCACTAGATGACATGAGGATGACCATCAGGCAGGACCAGGTCTCAGTCTGTGTGTCAACAACTAAAGAACACAAGCACTTGATCATTAGTATTTTCGTCTTACAGCATATAAGAAGATAAGTGTGTAAATACACACAAAAATACTAAGTAAGAATCAAATTCTTACCTCATTGAACATCTCGTTCATCTCAGCAATGACAATGATCATCACTAGATGACACGAGGATGACCATCAGGCAGGACCAGGTCTCAGTCTGTGTGTCAACAACTAAAGAACAGAAGCACTTGATCATTAGTATTTTTGTCTTACAGCATATAAGCAGATAAGTGTGTAAATACACACAAAAATACTAAGTAAAGAATCAAATTCTTACCTCATTGAACATCTCGTTCATCTCAGTGATGACACTGATCATCACTAGATGACACGAGGATGACCATCAGGCAGGACCAGGTCTCAGTCTGTCTGTCAAAAATCAAAGAACACAAGAACTTGATCATTAGTGTTTTTGTCTTACAGCATTAAAGCAGATAAGTTTGTAAAACACAACAAAAATACTAAGTAAGAATCAAATTCATACCTCATTGAAAACCTCGTTCATCTCAGCAATGACACTGATCATCACTAGATGACACGAGGATGACCATCAGGCAGGACCAGGTCTCAGTCTGTGTGTCAACAACTAAAGAACACAAGAACTTGATCATTAGTATTTTTGTCTGACAGCATATAAGCAGATACGTGTGTAAAACACCACACAAATACTAAGTAAGAATCAAATTCTTACCTCATTGAACATCTCGTTCATCTCAGCAATGACACTGATAGTCACTAGATGACACGAGGATGACCATCAGGTCGGACCAGGTCTCAGTCTGTCTGTCAAAAATCAAAGAACACAAGCACTTGATCATTAGTGTTTTTGTCTTAAAGCATTAAAGCAGATAAGTATGTAAATACACACAAAAATACTAAGTAAGAATCAAATTCTTACCTCATTGAACATCTCGTTCATCTCAGCAATGACACTGATCATCACTAGATGACACGAGGATGACCATCAGGTTGGACCAGGTCTCAGTCTGTCTGTTAACAACTAAAGAACACAAGCACTTGATCATTAGTGCTTTTGTCTTACAGCATATATGCAGATAAGTGTGTAAAACACAACAAAAATACTAAGTAAGAATCAAATTCATACCTCATTGAACATCTCGTTCATCTCAGTGATGACACTGATCATCACTAGATGACACGAGGATGACCATCAGGCAGGACCAGGTGTCAGTCTGTCTGTCAACAATCAAAGAAGACAAGCACTTGATCATAAGTATTTTTGTCTTACAGCATTAAGGCAGATAAGTGTGTAAATACAGACAAAAATACTAAGTAAGAATCAAATTCTTACCTCATTGAACATCTCGTTCATCTCAGCAATGACACTGATCATCACTAGATGACACGAGGATGACCATCAGGCAGGACCAGGTCTCAGTCTGTCTGTCAATAACTAAAGAACACAAGCACTTGATCATTAGTATTTTTGTCTTACAGCATTAAAGCAGATAAGTGTGTAAAACACCACAAAAATACTAAGTAAGAATCAAATTCTTACCTCATTGAACATCTCGTTCATCTCAGTGATGACACTGATCATCACTAGATGACACGAGGATGACCATCAGGCAGGACCAGATCTCAGTCTGTCTGTCAACAAATAAAGAACACAAGCCCTTGATCATTAGTATTTTTGTCTTACAGCATATAAGCAGATAAGTGTGTAAATACACACAAAAATACTAAGTAAGAATCAAATTCTTACCTCATTGAACATCTCGTTCATCTCAGCAATGACAATGATCATCACTAGATGACACGAGGATGACCATCAGGCAGGACCAGGTGTCAGTCTGTCTGTCAACAATCAAAGAACACAAGCACTTGATCATAAGTATTTTTGTCTTGCAGCATATAAGCAGATAAGTGTGTAAATACACACAAAAATACTAAGTAAGAATCAAATTCTTACCTCATTGAACATCTCGTTCATCTCAGCAATGACACTGATCATCACTAGATGACACGAGGATGACCATCAGGTCGGACCAGGTCTCAGTCTGTCTCTCAACAACTAAAGAACACAAGCACTTGATCATTAGTATTTTTGTCTTACAGCATTAAAGCAGATAAGTGTGTAAAACACCACAAAAATACTAAGTAAGAATCAAATTCTTACCTCATTGAACATCTCGTTCATCTCAGTGATGACACTGATCATCACTAGATGACACGAGGATGACCATCAGGCAGGACCAGGTCTCAGTCTGTCTGTCAAAAATCAAAGAACACAAGAACTTGATCATTAGTATTTTTGTCTTACAGCATATAAGCGGATAAGTGTGTAAATACACACAAAAATACTAAGTAAGAATCAAATTCATACCTCATTGAACATCTTGTTCATCTCAGTGATGACAATGATCATCACTAGATGACACGAGGATGACCATCAGGCAGGACCAGGTCTCAGTCTGTGTTAACAACTAAAGAACACAAGCACTTGATCATTAGTGTTTTTGTCTGACAGCATATAAGCAGATAAGTGTGTAAAACACCACAAAAGAACTAAGAAAGAATCAAATTCTTACCTCATTGAACATCTCGTTCATCTCAGCAATGACACTGATCATCACTAGATGACACGAGGATGACCATCAGGTTGGACCAGGTCTCAGTCTGTCTGTCAACAATCAAAGAACACAAGCACTTGATCATTAGTATTTTTGTCTGACAGCATATAAGCAGATACGTGTGTAAATCACCACAAAAATACTAAGTAAGAATCAAATTCTAACCTCATTGAACATCTCGTTCATCTCAGTGATGACACTGATCATCACTAGATGACATGAGGATGACCATCAGGCAGGACCAGGTCTCAGTCTGTGTGTCAACAACTAAAGAACACAAGCACTTGATCATTAGTGTTTTTGTCTAACAGCATTAAAGCAGATAAGTGTGTAAAACACCACAAAAATACTAAGAAAGAATCAAATTCTTACCTCATTGAACATCTCGTTCATCTCAGCAATGACACTGATCATCACTAGATGACACGAGGATGACCATCAGGTTGGACCAGGTCTCAGTCTGTATGTTAACAACTAAAGAACACAAGCACTTGATCATTAGTGTTTTTGTCTTACAGCATTAAAGCAGATAAGTGTGTAAAACACCACAAAAATACTAAGAAAGAATCAAATTCTTACCTCATTGAACATCTCGTTCATCTCAGCAATGACACTGATCATCACTAGATGACACGAGGATGACCATCAGGTTGGACCAGGTCTCAGTCTGTCTGTCAACAATCAAAGAACACAAGCACTTGATCATTAGTATTTTTGTCTGACAGCATATAAGCAGATACGTGTGTAAATCACCACAAAAATACTAAGTAAGAATCAAATTCTAACCTCATTGAACATCTCGTTCATCTCAGTGATGACACTGATCATCACTAGATGACATGAGGATGACCATCAGGCAGGACCAGGTCTCAGTCTGTGTGTCAACAACTAAAGAACACAAGCACTTGATCATTAGTATTTTCGTCTTACAGCATATAAGAAGATAAGTGTGTAAATACACACAAAAATACTAAGTAAGAATCAAATTCTTACCTCATTGAACATCTCGTTCATCTCAGCAATGACAATGATCATCACTAGATGACACGAGGATGACCATCAGGCAGGACCAGGTCTCAGTCTGTGTGTCAACAACTAAAGAACAGAAGCACTTGATCATTAGTATTTTTGTCTTACAGCATATAAGCAGATAAGTGTGTAAATACACACAAAAATACTAAGTAAAGAATCAAATTCTTACCTCATTGAACATCTCGTTCATCTCAGTGATGACACTGATCATCACTAGATGACACGAGGATGACCATCAGGCAGGACCAGGTCTCAGTCTGTCTGTCAACAACTAAAGAACACAAGCACTTGATCATTAGTATTTTTGTCTTACAGCATATAAGCAGAAAAGTGTGTAATTACGCACAAAAATACTAAGTAAGAATCAAATTCTTACCTCATTGAACATCTCGTTCATCTCAGCAATGACACTGATCATCACTAGATGACACGAGGATGACCATCAGGCAGGACCAGGTCTCAGTCTGTCTGTCAACAACTAAAGAACACAAGCACTTGATCATTAGTATTTTTGTCTTACAGCATATAAGCAGAAAAGTGTGTAATTACGCACAAAAATACTAAGCAAGAATCAAGTTCTTACCTCATTGAACATCTCGTTCATCTCAGCAATGACACTGATCATCACTAGATGACACGAGGATGACCATCAGGCAGGACCAGGTCTCAGTCTGTCTGTCAACAACTAAAGAACACAAGCACTTGATCATTAGTATTTTTGTCTTACAGCATATAAGCAGAAAAGTGTGTAATTACGCACAAAAATACTAAGCAAGAATCAAATTCTTACCTCATTGAACATCTCGTTCATCTCAGCAATGACACTGATCATCACTAGATGACACGAGGATGACCATCAGGCAGGACCAGGTCTCAGTCTGTCTGTCAACAACTAAAGAACACAAGCACTTGATCATTAGTATTTTTGTCTTACAGCATATAAGCACATAAGTGTGTAAATGCACACACAAATACTAAGTAAGAATCAAATTCTTACCTCACTGAACATCTCGTTCATCTCAGCAATGACACTGATCATGACTAGATGACACGAGGATGACCATCAGGCAGGACCAGGTCTCAGTCTGTCTGTCAACAATCAAAGAACACAAGCACTTGATCATTAGTATTTTTGTCTTACAGCATTAAAGCAGATAAGTGTACACACACACACACACACACACACACACACACACACACACACACACACACACACACACACACACACACACACACACACACACACACACACACACACGGCTTATAATATATGATGATGAATTCAAGTCAATATAAAGTAAGTTTATATACCATTGGTGTCTCTGTCTTGGGTGTGAAGATGATCTGATGACGTCACGATTTCTTCATCTTTCTTCGAGCCTACAGGTAAAGGCGTGACGTCATCAGTGAGCGGTGCAGGTGAGAACACACCGACGCGACCGACAGCGTCAGCCCTCGCCCATTTACTAAAAATATGAAACATATTTCTCTGATATTCGATAGCACGAAGTGAACCGGAAGCGACCGAACAGCAGAATGAGCAGCAAACTCTGTGAACTTATCGACAACTACAGTCGACGTCGCGCCTCAGGGAACACGGACGCGGATTGGTCTAGACGGCGTTCCGGTGCGCTTCAGGTCAAGCGGTGATTGGTCTATTGGCGTTCCATTAAGCCTCAGGTCAAGCGCTGATTGGTCGGTTTCGCTCACTGAGCGTTCACGGGGAGTAGAATGATAAAATAAAAGCCGCCATTTAATACAAAATAAAAGCAAATCTTCAATTTAGATTTAAGACTTTTTTATAAAGATGTGTTTAATGATTTAATGTCGAGTTTCTTAAATGTTTAAGTATTTTAGAATTAAGTAAAAGATTTAAAATGAAGAGTTTTTATCTAAACTAAAACACTAAAATTAAATATTTAAAACTAATGAAATTAATATTATATATTATATTAAATATGTTGTTTATTATGTTAGTTTTGTCTTTACAATATTTATTTAAGTCACTAGAAAAGCTAAAGTTTTATTAGCATTTCATCTAAGAGAAGTTTGGAGATTGTGTTGTCATAGAAACATAAAATAAAAATGTTATATTTGATTATCTTCAGTGATGTCACCTTTGGATGGGAATTGTCAGAAATATTTTCTTGTTATTTTCTCGACAGATTCTTTATATTTGGCTGCAGATGTGAAATGCCTACAGTAAATCCAGGACTAACCTGAAAAAGGGCATCAAGACGTCTCAGTAATGCTACAAGCTGAAGGTAGAGGAACACTTTTCCAACTCTGACCCTTGAAGCATGTGGCAGGGCATCCAGACCATCACTGACTACAAGTCAAGCACTCCACAAGACAAGGAGCACAAGATTAAGGGACAGCTATCTCCTTACTGAACTCTGACACCCATCTGACACCCTTTAACACTAACACACAGGCCGCCTTCAACACTTCATCTCTCTGATGACTTTTATTCATATAATCAACAACAATAAACTAGTTATTACCTGCACTACTGCTCAGGAACACTGAATCCATTTGCACACCAAAATATTCTATGCACTTCACCATCTATGGCGATCGTGTAAATTATGTTCATAAGCTCATACATCCCTCTATAGTGTACATACACTTTAACATAACCC
Organism: Triplophysa yarkandensis; assembly: GCA_033220385.1. Classification (NCBI taxonomy): domain Eukaryota; kingdom Metazoa; phylum Chordata; class Actinopteri; order Cypriniformes; family Nemacheilidae; genus Triplophysa; species Triplophysa yarkandensis. Next base: position 3,160,759 of record CM065674.1, read on the forward strand.
ATCTGTATAGGTTCATAGTACACTTGTCTGTATATCCGCTTAGTATTTAAAATCTGTAAATTATGTCCATAGTTATCTATTATGTATAATTATTGTACATATTTCACATATGCTATGTACTTAATGCTTAGTGCACTTCTGGTGAGATGCTTACTGCATTTCATTGCCTTGTACTTGACATGTGCAATGACAATAAAGATGAATCTAATCTAATCTATAGAACATTTTTGTACAAAAGATACAATATAATGGACATCAGGTGCTGGACTTATCAAGGGTCCTTCGTGTTCAAAAATTGGAGAGAGACAATCTCTAATAATAACTGAGGTTTATTAATCAGATATCAAAAATAAAAATACAGCGCTGGGTTGTCAGCCCACGACTTCCACACTGACCAACAACTCAGTAACAGAATCACACAATATTTATATAGTATGTATCGTCGGTCTATCTTCTAGGCCGGAAGGGATCATCCCCTGCTTCCAAAAAAAAAACAGATCTGGTTCATTTTTTGCTTTCGATATCTCGTGTGTCAGATGACTTCAGTTTTTGTAGAAAAACATATCAAAGAGACAAAAAACACAGCACAGAAGAACACTACCTCCTTTTCTTTTCTTAATGAGGATACAACAGTAACTCTTAGTTTTTCTGGTATTTGGGAGTGTTTCACTTCTTTTGCTTAAAATCATCTGCATGAGAGTCCTTGTACTGGCAGATGGGAGTAAGGTCAGATGACTCTTCTCCTGCAGCGGTTCTGTTCTTATCACTTCTCCTTCTCTTGCACATACACTTTTCCTGCTCTGCAAGCATATTGTTATCAAAAGCACATTTCAAAGCCATTATTGTCATGTATTATATGGTTACTTATTCTCAACATACTTTAGTAGAAATTGTAAAAGAAAAATGATTATTTGAATGATTAATAAAACTTCAATCAATAAAACATAAGAGCATAATATTGTATAAGAAAGATGATTAATAAAACATTAATTAATAAAACATAAAAACATAATATTGTATTATTTCCACACTGACACTGCACTGCAGAGGGTGGTGAAAACTGCCCAACGCATCACCGTGACAACACTTCCTGCTATTGAGGACATCCAGAGGAAACTCTCGTCGAGCTCGTAGCATCCTCAAGGACTTGCCTCATCCTGACCAAAGACTGTTTTCCCTTCAGGAGTCTCCGGACAAGGACCACAAGATTAAGGGACAGCTTTTTCCCTACAGCTGTCTCCTTACTGTCACCCCTCAACCCCCCCACCACTCACACAGACTCCTCCCCCTCTTCAACACTACACTTAATTATGACTTATTTATTTTAAATATTCATAACAATAACCAGTTGTTACATGCACTACTGTTCACTCAGTAACACTGAACAATCCATTTGCACACTGTAAAATTCCAAATGCACTTACCATCCACTGCAATACTGTAAATTATGTTCATATGTTCATAGATCTGTCTATAGTGTACATACACTTTTACATAATGTATAGTATGTTTATCTGCTTGTATTTTTAACCTGTAAATCTGTCCATAATACTTATCTATACTATCTATTCTGTGTAATTATTGTCCATTATAACATATATATTCTGTACTTACAGCTTAGTGCACTTCTGGTTAGATGCTAACTGCATTTCGTTGCCTTGTACTTAACATGTGCAGTGACAATAAAGTTAAATCTAACCTAATCTAACCTAATCAAATCTAATCTAATCTAACCTAACCTAATCTAATTTTATCTAATCTAATCTAATCGGTGATTTATTTAACAGGTTAATTAGGTAGGAAAAACACAGCAAAGAGAAAATTAACTTAGGCGATCTCTGGTAGTAAACAACAAAAGTTCACAATCATAATTCGTTATATTCATAATATAGTGCAATTCCTTCTTTTTGTTTTTATTTCATTTCTACAACATTGAATTTTTTAACTAATCCCAAAAATAGCGTCCGGTAGCTTGTGTTTCCACGTAAACATTACATTTTACAGTATTAATTTTTATTTGTGTTAAATTCAAACTCATGTGGTTTGTGTTTTTAAGGTCAATTTACCACTTTATATTTTCGAGAAGCATCAGGACAATAAAAGTCGTTTATGAAAGTGATAGTTTACCTAAAAATGAAAATTCTGCCTTTTAGTATTGTTATTGTTATTACTATTGCTTTTCATTCACACAATAGAAGTCAATGGGTCCCATTGCTGATTGGTTGCCAGCATATTTCAAAATATCTCTTTTTGTGGCTGAAAGACAGTAATACATGTTTAAAATGATCATTTTGGATTATCACTATAAAACAGAACATTCTATATATTGTTTGTCGGTGCAATACAAATACATTTCAGTCATACCGCTTACACCACGGTTTATTGTCATGTAACCTGTATGCTCTTTGATCTATGATGAATTAGCAACTACTTGCATGAGGAAATACATGTCCTGAGGGTGAGAAAATCAAGATCAAATCAAATCAAGTTCCTGTCCTGAATCAGTGCACAGTCTAGTAGTGTTAAACATTAAATAATTTTCCTAGTTGTGACTTTGTTTCATTTATAAAAACTCACACTGTATACGGATCCACCTCTGTCGTCACATTCAGACTGGAGGACAAAAGCTTAGAATGATCTTATTGTTTTTCAACAGCAGGCTTTAACTCAAAATAAATAAAATATCACAGGAAATATTTTAACCATTAGTATTTTATTTTTATGAAATAAATCTTGCACAACATAATTTAATGTACAGCTCTACATTAAACACATGTTTCTAAGTTACCAGGTAAAACTTCTTCAAAGAAATGATATAAAAATACACATTGTATTTAAAATAATGTGAAACAGTTTTGCATGATGATTCAAAACTTACATCATCAGAGATCAGAGAAAGTCTTCACAAGAGTCTGGATGTAAACTGGGGCTGGTGGAATCTCTAGTAGCTTCAGGATGAGCTCCCGACTTAGAAACAGATGAAGAATAATGATCAGAACTGCTGTTCATCATATATATATAATATTAAACATGTATATATAAAATATTAAACATGTATATATAAAATATTAAACATGTATATATGAAATATTAAACATGTCAGATGTGAAAACACTCGCACTGCTTTACTGAATGACTGTACAGAGTTTTGTTATATTATTGACTGAAGGATGTTAGATGTTTGGTTTGGTGCACAAGAGCTAAAACTTTCACTTTTATAATTTGTTAGTTATTTTGTGAGAAATCTAAAAATTTCACCACACATTTTCTTACAATTAAACAAAGTTTCCGCTTGTCCTTTGCTAGTACAACCATCTGTGCCTGTGCCACCATCCAGTTCCACTAACTCTTATTCTCATGAAGTGCTTTGAACAGCTAGTCATGTACAACATCTGATCTGTCCTCCCTCCCTGGACATCTTCTAGTTTGCATATTATTGTCAAATTATTGTCTTTTAATTAAATTTTTTAATAACTTTATAACTTAACCCATTCTGGGGCACCTTTGACTATCATTATTTTTAATTCAATGGTAGGACATAGTGAAAGAGAAATCTGTTTGCATACATTCTTCCAAATATGTTTCCTTATGTTATGCAGAGTTAATGAAACATTGTGTTACATTACACACTAAAGTCCAGCCAATCAAATGGCTCCCTGAGATTTTTAAACATATACTGGATTAAATATAATCTTGAGGTTCATTTAAATACATTAATATTAACATTTACATTACATTACATCTTAATGATTATAACAATATGATTATTAACATAACCCAGTTTATATCTAAAAATCCAAAGCCGTTATGTAATTGGTTGGTTACGAAACTTCCAGGTGACATCACGTGTCATTTACATTTAAATGAACCTAAAAACCCTACAAGATCCTGTTTATATTTAAACTGACAAAAATCCACCTGATTGGCTGAACAGTTATAGTTATGTAACTTCCAGGTGACATCACGTGTCGTTTACTTTTAAATATATCTCAAGACTCTAAAATATCCCTATTTATATTTAAAAATTACAGAAAGCCACATGATTGGCTTAACTGTGTTGGTTATGTAACTTTCAGGTGACATCACGTGTTGTTTACATTTAAATATACATGAGGACCATACAAAAACCCTGTTTATTTATGAAAATCCGAGGAAGCCATTTGATTGGCTGAACACTGCTCGGACAGTAAACACAGTTTTGTTGGTAGCAACCAGAGTCAAAACTTAAGTCACCCTTGAGAAAGGTCATTTATTTTCTCTGCGATATCCTCTGCGATATTTTATCAAACGATCATCACTTTCCTCTGAGTATCTTGCCTTAATCACCATGAAGGTAAGTTCATTCACTGTGGTAACAACATTGTGGTAACAAACACTAAAGCAATTTAAAAAGCACAATCCCCTTGATATAACTGAACACAATCGGTCATGTCACTTTTAAAGCGAAGGGCAGATGGTACAGTCACTGGTCCAGCTTATAACTTGAGAATGAGCAGAAAACCTTCAGGCCCTCTGAAGGATCAGTACATGTCTGAAAACATTGCACTGATGGCACGTGCAGTCAGCTTGGATCATACGTACAGCTCCAAGTCAAGGGGTTCATGCACCAAACCAGGTGTTTCTCATACCAAGTCTGGTGTTAAAAACAGAAAGCTAGAGAGCCGCTTCCTTAAAAACGAAGCTGTGATTCCTGAGTTTTGCCCAGAACTCACAAGAACTAGCGCCCCAGCCCATCTGGTGAACACCAGCCATGAGGAACCCCTCATAATCCATGGTCACAGCATAGAAGAGCATCAAAGAATGTCTCGTGCTGTAGTGGATTTAATGTTAAAAACATCCTGTGGCAGACCTCGTCCTTACAGTCTAAAGTTAGGTCTCCGTGTGAAAGAACGCCTGTGGAAAACACTCAACTGCCCCACCATTCTTGAAGAAGATCAACCTGATGGACGCATCCTGACTTGGATGATCTTTTTCAAATCAACCTTAAATAAATGTGCCCCACGTGTGCATGTCGACATTAGCGGTGAACCTTTACCATAAGAACCAGAGAGTAAGAAGCTCTGCCTGTAACATCCATGCAGAGCTTCCAGTAAATAGTGAAATGTATATATTGTGTACATAGTTTCTGAATAAATATTTACATTCTATTACTATAAATTTGTCTGTTTTATTCTTAACTTCTTCACATGATTTCATAAAAGTATAACATTACTAGTTAAAACTATAAAACAATAAATCACATCACAAATATATATTAAACTGAGTGAAGCAGCTCACCATAAAATGTGTATTTGATAAGATAGCTGTATAACTGTTGAAGTCCTTCCTAGGTATTAGAGATATTTCAACCCAAAAAGTTCTACTGTGAATTACTCACTCTTTGGTTGTTCTAAACCAGTATGCATTTATTGTTTGGTTGAGCACAGATGAAGATAATTAGAATAAGACACAGAACAGTTCTAGAACCGCACTGACTAGCATAGAAGGAACTTTTTGCTGTCCCAAAGTCTTCAAAATATCTTTTTTTTTGTTCAAAACAAATAAAGAAATATCACATTTTCCTTCTATGATTGTCAACGGTTTCTAAAAACTGTTAGGTTACGTTCATCTAAATATCTGTCTCTGTGTTAATCAGAACAAAGAAATGTGTTTGGATTTGGAAGAGGATATCACATCACAAATATATATTCAGACCTGCAAACTAATAAGAGAATAAAGGAAACGTGGGGCACGCAAGCCCACGCCCACCCCCACCTCTCTCTCTTGACTGTTCAGTTGAGAGTCCGACCCCCCCCCCAAAAAAACCTCTCCGGTTCTACACGATTCACATGAATGACCCAATTGACAATGAAAACGGCGATTGATGCCGAAAAGCGACATGTTTGCAGGTATGATTATCTATTGTTTAAGTCTCAGAATACTCGACTCCTATCCTAACTTGTATTGTTCTTTCTAAATGGAAATCCATAATCTAGATGTATAACTTTCCTCCAATTCCCATGCATTTAAGTTTAATTAAATGTTCCTCTTTCCAAAGCACATCATATGCAATCAATATCAAATAAAACCCCTACCAAAACTTTTTAAATGGCCAGAGCTTTCCTAACATCGCCTTCTAAACTTAATACAGCATCCATAGTATTCCGGCCTGTCCTAAATCCACTCTGATATGGTGATATAAGACCTTTTATTTCCAATATGTAATTAAGTCTTCGTATCATCATTTTCCCATCAGTTTACATAAATTAGAAGTTAATGCAATTGGCCTTTGGATTAGATTGATTAATTTGATTAGATTTATCCTTTCCAGGTACAATTATTCCATGTTTCCATGAAGAAGGAATCTTCCCTTCATCCCATACCTTATTGAAAAGATTTAAAATAACATTTAAAGAACTATCTGATAAATGTTGGATCGATTGTAGTACAGAAATCTCTCCAGTACTTCTCTTTAGCTCCTCTTACTATTCTTCTAACTTCAGCTTGTCTTTTCTTATATTTAATAAAATCTTCAAATAAATTAGACTTTTTAATTTTTCTAAATGCTTTATTCCTGTTATGTGTAGAATCACTACACTGTTCTGTCCACCAAGGAACTGCTTTCCTCTTTTAACATCGTCCCTGTTTTCCAATCATTTTATCAGTTACCTCAAACAGAACAAAAACATATTTCCCCATTACATTCATCTATGTTTTCCATCTTATTCAGTTCTAAAGCTGTTAATTCTACCTCACTTAGATATTTATATGCTTCCCAGTCTGCTTTCTTAAATCTCCATCCTGAAGCTAAAATCAGTTATGTTATTTTATACTCATCCTTTCCTTATTCACAATTATATAGTGATCACTACCCATATTATTATCTTCCCAAACATCCCACACACATTCACTAGCTATCCCGTCAGAGACCAATGGTAAATCTATGGCTGACCCAATACCATGTATTATTCTAGATACAGAAGCTGCATCTAGTCCAGCTTTCTCAACAGCCTTCAACACTAATATTTTGGGGGGCCAGTTAAGCCAAGGCTGTCTGCTGTCCTAAGCCAATTGCCTATTGGGGGGAAAACTCTGGGTTCGGGCAATCTCAGAATTCGAGCTCTCTCCCTTGGCAGTGGGGAGCACCATTAGTTCAGGAAATAATACTGACTTCGGAGCTCTCCCCTTGGACAGCAAGCAAAATACGAATTCCATAACTTCAGCTTGAATTATTTGCAAAGGCGAACTTGTGAATCATTATTATGGAACACCTGCAACCCTGTATGACATTGTGTTGACTCCAGAGGTGGGTAGTAACGAGTTACATTTACTACGTTACATGTACTTGAGTAAGTTTTTGAAAAAATAATACTTCTAGGAGTAGTTTTAAATCACTGTACTTTTTACTTTTACTTGAGTAGATTTGTGAAGAAGAAGCTGTACTCTTACTCCGCTACATTAGGCAACAATGAGCTCGTTACTTTAATATTTTACGCGTCATTTTGACAGAGTGAGACTTCCACTTAAGGCTCTACCACGTGACCGTGAGTTCCACCAATCAAAGGTAGCTGTGCAGTCTCGTCACGTGACCATACTCAATCTCAGCGGCGGGACTGGTTAGCTTAACATTTATAGAAAAACAAAAACGACGCAATCAAACATCGGCAATGCAGACACAGGTGAGGAGGAGGAACACCCCTGGCCTCATATTGAAAGCATGTTTACCTGAATAAAAGTCCGAAACAGCAACTACAGTAAAAAAAGTTTTCTAAATTCGTTTTTTTTCTGTGGAGAGGCGAATGTTTGTCTTTTAGGTTCCAATATATATATTAGGGGTGGAACGGTACATGTATGTGTATTGAATCCAAATGGTATGGGCGTGCGTGTGTGTGTGTGTCTGCGTGCGTGCGTGTGTGTCTGCGTGCGTGCGTTTGTGTGTGTGCGTGCGTGTGTGTGTGGCGCACAGTGGAAACATAAAAACATACTCCGTCATTTTGTTTATGCAGGACATCATTCAAACTGCAAAGTTTTTAAGTTACTGCTAATTGAAATTATAAGGAAAACAAATACATTAATCTGAAATGTAGCAAATTTTCAAATTAATTTTAATATTCAATTCATTCAGGGACCCAACAGAAATCGAGATATGGATTGAACCGTGATTTCTGTGTACCGTTCCAGCCCTAATATATATATTTATGTCCAAATTTGATGTGATAAGTCTCTTTTAATGTCTTGATCTCCATGTAGCGTCACAGATTTGTATCATGCACAGAGGGTTCACCCCAACAAACTACTGTCTAAATACACCGACCTTATAGAGAACCACAGAAAGCGCAAGAACCTTGAGAGCCGACTACTGTTGAAGCTTAATAGTGACATCACTGAGTAATTCTTTTGTGATGTTGTTTGTTTCTGCATGTTTTGACACACACACTGACACACACACACACTGACACACACACACACTGACACACACACACACACACACACACACTGACACACACACACACTGACACACACACACTGACACACACACACACACACACACACACACACACTGACACACACACACACACACACTGACACACACACACACACACACACACACACACACACACACACACACACACACACACACACACACTGACACACACACAATTTGTGTTACTTGTGCGTATTTTTTATTATTTAATTTATTTTATTTTTTAAGTACTTGAATTTATCTGTATTATTTTAATTTAAGCTATTTTGTAATTAATTAATTAATTTTTATTTATTTTATTGATTTGAGGAACTATAATTTGCTTAAACATGATTATTTTGTATTGTCTGTTTGATTGAATGCTTGTTGAAAAAATAAAGCAGACATTACTCAGTTACTCAGTTCTTGAGTAGTTTTTTCACCGAGTACTTTTTTACTTTTACTCAAGTATATGGATGACTACTTTTTATTTTTACTTGAGTCATATTATTCTGACGTAACAGTACTTTTACTTGAGTACAATTTTTGGCTACTCTACCCACCTCTGGTTGACTCAGGGTGGTCTGAATGAAACTCTGGCGGGAGATTTTATGCAGCAAGCGGTGACCTGTGCCAAACACTGGACCAACCATAGTGTCAACCATTGTGATTCTACAATGAAAAATATCCTGGGCAATACAGACACTCCAGATCAAATTCATACACTTGTGGTGCTTAAAGAGCATTTCAAATTCTACTCAAGTCACTTTTTTGATAGAGCACTTGTACTTTTACTCAAGTCTGGGTCTGTAGTACTTTATACATCTCTGTTGAATTTAAATACACACAAAGAAGTAAAAGAAGAAGTAGAAGAAGCAACAATGTCTCAGTTAAGAAAATAAAATGACTAAATGCAAAGTGTTGTTCAGAGAGGAGGAAAGATGCAGGCAACAAGATAAATAATAATAAACTAAATGATGTGATCTATGATGATTGAATGGCCTTTATGCTTAGTTGAGGATTCAAACAGCACAACTTATAATATTTTCATTGACAAACAAGGAGAAGTATTATTCTCTTTCAATGCATTATAAATTCTTCAGAGCATGTTGAGTTGTCATGTTCAACCTTGTCCAGTAGTTCATTATCGAGTTAAGCACATAAAATAGTGTTTCTAAGGGATGTGCACGTCGATACTGCAGTAATGATATATTGACACCCAAAAGCTTGGTATAGATACTTTCGGAACAGTATCGATACTTTAATTATATAAATTATTTCCCAAATGCCCGCATCATTACCAAGCCTGATAAGTATGACTTAAGTAAAGGGGTAGTTACTGTGACAAGAGTAAAGAAAGTGAACAAAATACCACTGCCATATTTCCCGAATGCACGAACACGCACACACAGATGAAAACTAAAAATGTCAACATGTTACTTTTCTTAAATTCCAAACCAAAGTTTAAGGATTAGGAGAAACAACAAATGATCTACACTGACCTGTCACTTTCTGAGTATTTCTAAGCACTACAAAAATTTACAAAGTTTATGACAAAATAAAGAAGTTTTAAAATAAAGCAACTGCAAAAATATCTGCATTCAAATAATTTCGACAAAATGGCCTGTTGTATAAAAGAAGAAAGTTTATTTTCAGGAAAAAACCCGTAATGCCACAAAAAGAGAAAGATTAATTTGATGCAAAAACAAAGACTTGTTACAAGGGTGCAAAACAATCAACCTTGGGACTACAAAACTCTTTTCTAGACTTGACAAAAGAAAAGAACACGAAGACCACTTTACGCTGTTACAAAAAGAGATAACACAGGATAGTGACCACAGGGTTTTGAGTAAGGGCACATAAGGAGGGTTAACGACAACCCGCAGGTAATGGGAATGATATACTGGACAAAAAGGGGCGGACCTGAGACTCGGTCATGGTATAAGTTATATTTTAGAGACATTTTTTCAATTTGACTTTGCTTTATTTGACAACCACACATATTAACATCAAAGCATTTGCATCTGGTCGGCCTACAAGAAACGCATATACTTGCTCAAAGTTGACTTTTGACTTAAAGTAAAACAATAAACCATTAGAATCTAATAAAATACGAGTAAACAAAAAGGCATAACATACATTTGGGAAATTATGTGAAATTGTAAACCTCGAGTTTACAGATGTCAACATCGGTGGTTCAAATACATATTAGGTCTGTATTTAGACCAATACTGTTTTTGAGAAGTTTGTGATTGGCAAAAGTTGAGAAATGCACTGAATATTTATAATCATCAGATCTTAATTTTAGGATGTCTTACAGCTAAATTGAAACCAAACAGGTATATGCAGAATTCTTGGAGCAAGCGATGAACAAGCTGCAGATAGGAACACTCAAGTTTAAGATGTTCCTCCAAGTTCGCAATATATAATTACCTGGTCAGCTTTTTACATACCTGTAAAAAATAGAAAAACTCGTGAAGCTTCTCAAACCATTCTGACTGCTCAAAATCGTATTTAATCGAAAGGCCATTTAAAGGTTATATTTAGTGTGCAATGGTAAGTTCTTGTGATTTCATTGTGTTTAGAAATCAATTCTTGGTTGTCATAAGAGGTAAAATAGGGCAATATTGTCTACTTCAGTGATATCCTGCAAGGTTTTTTGTTTGTTTGTTTGATTTTTGAAGAAAAAGAATGTGTTCAGATCCTCATCCAAGTCACAACAAGTCTGCTAAAAGTAATACCACACAGACAATATACGTGGTCATGTTTATATTAAACACAACATGTAAACATTCACAGTGCATTTTGGGAAAAAATATATATTTCTTAAGAATAATACACCACAGGATATTGCTTGAGCATGAAAATATTTCCTCATTTGATCAAAAGCCTATTTTAGTTAATATTATAACGTCTACAAATAGAATTTACATTACATTTTGTCATTAGGCTGACGCTTTTATCCAAAGCGACTTACAAATGAGGTTTAAAAAAAGAAGCATATGCAAAAGGCGATAACAAAGCAAATGTTAGCTAAATTGTTGCCAGTCCTAGCAATATAATACAACATACGTACCAAGTGCTTAGGGAAAAAGTTGTTGATGTTTTTTTTAAAGAAGGGTGTGGACGTTAAAGGAGGTTTATTAGTATTAGGGTTATTTGTTGGTTAAGTGCAAATGGAAAAGGTTTTTAGGCATTTTTTGAAGATCGAGTCTGCCAGACACTTTGTGACGCACCTTCTATGGGTCTTTGTGACGCACCTTCTATGGGTCGGTTCCACGATGGTGGAACGATCTGTTCCACCATCGTGGAACCAACACATAGAAGGTGCGTGAGAGCGATTTCTTACCTTTTTGGGTCTGTACCACCAGAAGTTGATAATTCGCTGAGCGAAGAAAAGTGCACTTCAAAAATGTACTTAAAGTGCTCTGTTTACACACAATAATTTTGTATATTTTGTATAGCACAGTTGAATATACGCATTTGGCAGAGGCTGGCTTTTTTAAGGATGTGTAATTCTTGGGAAACCCATATCTCTAGTGTTGTAAGCGCCATGCTCTAGCCATTGAAACAGAAGACTTTACGCGGATTAAAAATATCTTTAGAAAGACTTAAGCAGACGAAGTCTTTTGTACATTCCTTACTTAATAATTGTGTTTAAACAGAGCACAATAAGTACATTTTGGAAGTGCACTTTTCTTCTATCTAGCCCCAACAACAGCAAACCAGAGCAGTATGTCCCAGCCTACCAGGTTCCGGAGAAGAAAACTACACCAAAGGAAAAGATTAATGCACCACTGTTATCTATAAACCAGTCAGAGGCAATAAAGAAAGAGACTGAGCTGAACTTACTTATTGACACTTGAGGTAGATCCCAGACACAGATCCATGAGTGTCTCCTCAGAGAGGCCAGAGGTTGTAAACAGGTTTGTTTTTGTGGATAGGAATAATAAAAAAAGCAGGTTAAAACAAACAACAGCATAACATAAAAGCATCTTATGTTTTCCTGCACTTGATGATATTCAATGGACTGGGACAAAAAATTGCAGATTGGACAGAAAAGTACTATAGCTTACTCTGGTATATATTAGACTTTCTACTGTTTTTACAAATAACTATTTACAATAATGATTTATGGATTTTATGACCACTAAATCCAAATGGTTGTAAGATTAAGATAATTATTTATTTAAAGCCAGATATTTTGAATCAAAATAACAAAGAAAAGTATTTATTCCAGTAAACATTAGCTTATATTGAACAGTAATATTAAAACAATTCTAACAACCAGTTATTAAACGTGCTCCTGTTTAGCCCGACATTTGCTGGTTTCCTCTTTCTAGAGAGCGAGAGAGAGAGAGAGAGAGAGAGAGAGACTGACTGAAAACGTTTGAACAGCGTTTTTAAAAGTGTAGGGTTTTGCAGTTGAGATGCGCAATGGTTTCTATGTTATGAAATACATGGAAGAAAATCATTTTATTTTAGGGCTGTATATAGAACAACTGGCGGTTAATTGTAAGCAAGACGCTATGAAATGCTTATATTAAATTTTGTCTTATCTGGGCATCTTATTCATCCTAGTATTGTTTTTCCGTAAAGTTATAATAGTTCGGTTTAAGAAATTTCATCTATTCTAAATAAAGAGTAATATTATTTTCTCATTCCTTTTTTGTCTTAAACAGCTATGCAGTTGTTGTTCTATGTTGAAAGAAGTATTTCTCCTGCCCTTGCTGCACTGTGATTGGACGGCTGTGTAAAACGTGACATTGATTGGCTGTGAATGTTCTTCCCCCAATTGAAAATTATTCAACTCTGTGCGCCCCACAGAAAACGCAGAGAGCTGGCAATGAGCAGGTGGAAAAATGTGCCAGCCGCTGACTTTTTCAAGAAAAATCTGCATTTCCACTGAAACTATACACTATATTAGAACTATACACTATATCTGCCTGAAGGGCTTTTTTCTTTTTGGACCTAATTTTTACAGCACGCCCTTTTCGCTTTGTACTGTCCATTTTTCTTCTGTTTGTCTGTGATCTGCTATGAGAGCCGTTGCCCAAGCAAGGGAGAGGGGTCATCCGACCTCCAACCTTTTAATAGTTTATACTGATTAAAATACAAAAACATCGGCCCACCGGACAAATGCACGGTATGCTCAATGGCCAGTCCATCCATGATTATATTGAAAGCATTTTATTAGAAATTAAAAAAAAATTACTTTATAGAATCAAGATCCAAAATTTCAAAACAAAATGCAGGTAATCTTGTGTATGTAAGCATAAGAGACTTAAAGTTTAAAGTCTCTTATGTTTAGGGTATTAAATATATTTATTAAACTACTTTTATAAGAAATAGCTGTTTGCAAAATATACCCTAAGCTTCTGTTTCAGGACTTTTGCAGCAGCAAGTCACAATGCTGACTTGTGATCGATCAGTTAACACCGTATTTATTTATAGGCAGGTAAAAACTTTACAATTTTGCACCGTTTTTGTGTCTATAATCCAATTGTGATGGTGCTGTTCTGTTATCTTCACAATAAACCCCTTCCTAAATCTGCTTACAATGTAAAAGGATACGGCTGAGTTTTATCCCGGCTTAAACCACTTATGATCCATGAACTCTTCCAATGTTGGTCTGCATGCTGGTAGAGATGTGCTCCAATTGATCAAGTCAGTGCATTCTGTATGTGCAAGAGCAGCGCTTAGTCATGTATGTTCTTTATCTACTTACGTGTTATATTTAACATTTGATGGAAATTCACATAGTGATTAGTTTGCATTTAAAAAATGTTTAAAAAGTGTTGTTCTCTTACCTTTAGATATCTTAAAGCCATAAACCATTTCATAAAGCAAAAGACCCAAACCGCTGACTGTAGATGTAACCGCACGAGCTCTGTCTGTAAACAAGCGAGCAAATATTTAAATAGCAAAATTACTTAAAATCCCAGTATAATAAATCAATCCATTACAATAAACACAAAGCTTGGGCTGGCTATAGTGTTTTTAAAAGGGTCATCACATCAGTGCTTAAAGTAAAAACTTACCACAGTGTCCATAGCGTTGTTGCTTTTGTGTGATTAGCCTGCCATATCCAAAGTCTATAAATTTGATCTGCAACATTTCAGTGTTGACCAGGACATTCCCCATATGCATGTCACCATGGGTGACACCGTGATCAATCCAATGTTTGGCTGCGATCGCTGCTTGCCGCATAAAAAGACGTGCCAGTGTTTCGTCCATACCCCATTGAGGATCCAACACGAAGTCATACAATGTAATACAGGGTTGTGGGTATTCCAAAATCAAGATAAGATGGTCTTCTTCCTCAAACCAGTCGAACATTTGGACAATGTAGGGGCAGATTTCAGATTTGTGTAGCTGCAAATTTATAGCCACTTCTCTGAACATTGGTTTGAAGAGCCAAGGCTGGTAAAGAAAAACATTAGAAAGGTTAGCTGACTGTAACAGTTCAATAAATCAACTGTACTGAAAGTCTGAGACAACTATGAGAAATTATTTTAGAGTTTAACTACTATGCAAACATTAGAACAATAAATATTAAGTATAGAAGACATTAACTACAATTGGCAATTAAGAGTTCAAAGTTGGAACTGTTTCATGTCAATATCTTAGAGTTGCATATTTGTTTCCAACCTAATTGGGCTTTATTAAGCTCTATCCCAGATGTTGGGACCCCTATTTCATGTGATACTAAAGATACTAAATCTTGCAAACTTACAATATATATTTTAGGCTTTTCCGTTCTCTTTTCAATATATTTAATGGCAACCTACAAAAGGAAAAAAACACACATGTAAGCTTTTCAAAAGTTCAGCACAGTCTGAGAATGGATCAAAACATTTAACATCTGTATGTTGGGACACATATTGAAAATATCTGATGAATATAGCGGGTGTGTTTCTACCTTCTGGCCATCAGATCTGCGGATTCCCTCAAACACAGTGCCATAGCTGCCTGATCCAAGTTTGCTTCCCAGTTCATAGAGAACTGAAAATGACCCTAAAACAATGCATGCAAAAGAAATGAATAAATGAAATTAATAGAATGAGTGGCATAGGCATTTCAAGTCCTTTTCATGATGTGTGACAGTAAAAGAATCGACCTGAACATAAAGGTATTATACTCACGTGGTTGATGGTCAGCTGATTCTCCTGAAACTGCTGATTTGAGTCCAGAAGGAACAGGTTGATGGTCATCTGGTTCTTCTGAAACTGCTGATTGGAGTCCAGATGGACCAGGTTGATGGTCACCTGGTTCTTCTGAAACTGCCAAATGGAGTCCAGATGGACCTGGCTGACGGTCAGCTTTATATTCAAAAGGCGTTCTATCCCCATTACATGCACCAGGGAGGAAATCACCCATGTCTTGATCGCCCACTGGCTTTAAAACTTGTAATTCTGTCTGGAACAATGGGTCTTCTTCAACTCCACCAGGCTCCAAGTGAGATGTTAAAGAAAATGGCACGACCTTGTTCTTTCCAGAGTGAGAGAAGGTGCCTTTTAGTGCCCGCCAGACTTTCTTAAAGCCAGCACGTCTTCCCTTCTTCTTTGTCTTCTTCGTACTACATTGTGATTGTTGTTCTAAAAGATAAAGGCAGAAAAGTACAAACCAATAAAATTTCATTTTGCTTTAGTTAAAGTAAATCTGTTAAATATCAATGTTTAAAATGTCGGAAATCTCAGTCAGTTCTCAACTCAAATAATAACAATTATGCTGACACTTTGACAGACATTTTGAACAATAATTGTAAATTTTTACATTTTTGGTTGTTTGTAAGACTTGTGATGTGCTTAAGGGACCTCAGCTGTTAAAATTAAAGTGGTAAATCAGACGTCCATTATCACAAAAACAATTAAAGGACTTTTTGAAGCTATTTGCAGCAAGTGAGACGAACCTGGATATTTGTCAGCTGTTTCCTCTGGAACTTCTGACTGAAGTCCAGATGGACCTGGCTGAAGATCTTCCTTAAGGTCACATGGATCAGAGTGAGAGTGTGAAGGACCAGGCACCACGTTGATCTTTCTAGAGCGAGTAAAGGCCTCCTTTATAGCCTGCCAGGCTCTCTTAACACGTCTACCCTTCTTTTTGCTTGTGTTTGTTTTGTGTTCTATAGGATAAAAAGAAAATAAAGCAGTTTTCATAAAAAACACCAATATGTGATGAAGCCCAACTAAACAAGGTGGAAAATCAGACTTTTAGTACCACAATAAACATTGAAAATTCTCTCTGAATGATTTACTCCATGTTAGACAAACCTGGTTGATGTTCTGGAGCTGCTGAATGGAGTCCAGATGAACCTGACTGAGGATCAGCTGTATATTCAACAAGTGTGTGATCCACATTACATGAACCAGAGAGGACATCACCCACGTCTTGATCGCACACTTGCTTAAAAAGTCGTAATTCTGCCTGGATGAATAGATCTTCCTCAACATCAGATGGCTCCGAGTGAGAAGATGAAGGGATAGACACGACCTCGCTCTTTCCAGAACTAGAGAAGGCATTCTTTATGGCCCGCCAGGCTTTCTTAAAGCCAGCATGGATGCCTTCTGCTGTCTTCCATTTGATTGTTTTTCTACAAAATAAAAACAGAAAAAGAGAAATCTCAAATAATAGAAATGACCATCAGAGACAAGAAATATAACCCATAACAGTCAATCTGCTACATGTGTCAAACATCTCATTATACCAATATAAATATGAGTCTAAACAGCTTTATATTATCTAACACATTTCATTGCTTCAATGTAAACAATAATAAACAAAATAATTAACAATTCTATTCATTAATTTATCAGTAGAATAAATAATAATTTTACTCATAGGTTTTTACACAATTGTTATTATCAAACGTGCTAAAGCTAACGTTAGCTCTCCTGGTATAAATGAGATCATTAATGAGACTTCCATTAACGACAATAAACATTTAAATTACTCTTAAAATGCTTCAGTCTATATGTGAACATAAAGAAACATTATCAGAAATAAACACAGCACAATGTAATAATATTATATGTGGGACTAATGGAACATCAGACATGATGTCACTGACCTGTTGAACTCGACATTTCTTCAACTGTTGAAAGAGATTCTTGTCAACAGAAAGTTTCTTTAACCGTCGGCAGTGTCGAGCTGAACAAAGAGCTGCAGAGTATTGATGAGTATTGATGAGTATTGATGAGTATTTCTTTCTTATATCGCTGTATTTATTCTTAATCACATTTTTTAGTGACGCGTTTATTCGATAACACGAACTGAACCGGAAGCGACCGAACAGCAGAATGAGCAGCAAACTCTGTGAACTTATCGACAACTACACTCGACGTCGCGCCTCAGGGAACACGGACGCTGATTGGTCTAGAGGGCGTTCCAGCGCGCTTCAGGTCAAGCGGCGATTGGTCTAGACGGCGTTCCATTAAGCCTTCAGGTCATGCGCTGATTGGTCGGTTTCGCTCACTGAGCGTTCACAGGGAGTAGAGAGATAAAATAAAAGCCACCATTTAATACAAAATAAAAGCACATCTTCAATTTAGATTTAAGATTTTTTTATAAAGATGTGTTTAATGTTTTTTGTTGTGAGTTTTTTTAAATGATGAAGTATTTTAGATTTAAGTAAAAGATTTCAAATGAAGAGTTTTTATCTAAAGAAAAACACTCAAATTAAATATTTAAAAATAATGAAATAAATATTATATATTATTTTAAATATATTTTATTAGATGCTGTATTAGTTTTGTCTTTACAATGTTTATTTACGTCACTAGCTAAAGTTTTATCTGCATTTCATCTAAGAGAAGTTTGGAGATTGTGTTGTCATAGAAACATAAAATAAAAATGTTATATTTGATTATGTTCAGTGATGTCACCTTTGGACGGGAATTGTCAGAAATATTTTCTTGTTATTTTCTCGACAGATTCTTTATATTTGGCGTCAGATGTGAAATAAAGAGAAGCGTGTAGACCAGATCCAGTAAACTTGTAGAAGAATTTGTGTTTTGAACTTTGTTTAGTGAATTATGGGCTGTGTGAGTATAATCTGTTGTTAAAGAGAGTGTCAGATATTAGTTTTAAATACTTCATAGTTTTAGTGAGTTTGTATTAATTTGTCTTTATTTTCTAAACTCATCGCTGTGCCATAAAGTCTTCTGAAAGGCCGCAACACTGACCTCAGGTCAGATGACGCTCAGGCCTACAGTAAATCCAGGACTAACCTGAAAAAGGACATCAAGACGTCTCAGTAATGCTACTGTAATATAAAGTAATATGTAATTTTTTTCTAATGGCTAATTATTAGTAATAATAATTTAGTAGATGAACTGTTTTCTTACAATAGGGTTAATATTACAAACATTTTATAAGTAATTAGTTATTTGATGTAATGAGAAATATTAGGTAGACCTTACCTAAAATTTAGGTATACTTTACTCAAATATATAAGATAGAATCTACCCAAACAAAGTGAGTGCAAATTGTTACCTCAATTTTATTGAGTAGATTCTATAGGTTGTTTTTTTACAGTGGACCCTTTAACACTAACACACAGGCCCCCTTCAACACTTCATCTCTCTGATGACTTTTATTCATATAATCAACAACAATAAACTAGTTATTACCTGCACTACTGCTCAGGAACACTGAATCCATTTGCACACCAAAATATTCTATGCACTTCACCATCTATGGCGATCGTGTAAAATATGTTCATAAGCTCATACATCCCTCTATAGTGTACATACACTTTAACATAACCCATCTGTATAGGTTCATAGTACACTTGTCTGTATATCCGCTTAGTATTTAAAATCTGTAAATTATGTCCATAGTTATCTATTATGTATAATTATCGTACATATGTTACATATGTTATGTACTTAATGCTTAGTGCACTTCTGGTTTGATGCTTACTGCATTTCATTGCCTTGTACTTGACATGTGCAGTGACAATAAAGATGAATCTAATCTAATCTATATAACATTTTTGTACAAAAGATACAATATAATGGACATCAGGACACACACAGCACCCTAGCAACACCATAGAAACCATTGACCACCACAGGCTCATGGCAGCACAAGCAAGCATCACTCACTTTCATCTTTTCAAGAAATGTGAACATCAAGTTCTGTGCCTTATACCACTGTAAAATATAACTCCTGACACACACATGTATTAAAAATCCCAAATTTGACCTTACAATGCATGTGCCATCTTTTGTTTTCCCATCGAGCAACAGGACATACACTATCACCTTTGGTTTAAATAGAGAAAAAAATTCTGACACAGAGTATGTTTGAAGTTTTTAGAGTTGTGATGTCTCTTCTGTCATGAATATTGACTAAATGTAAATGAATATTTCATCGGGTGTATATTGAAATCTACAACTGATGCTTTCTCTTCATATTTTATTGAGATTTTTCCCTGGATAGTTGTGCTTCAGAAAATGATTATCTCTCTATATCAGGACACTATGGCTGGTCTCCTGCTCATAAGTTTTTTATGGTGTTTCCTTACGCATCATATCCTCCACTAAAGCAAATGCATCAATTGTCTTTCAGCGAATCCAGACATTTCTGATCGTCATGATACGATTTTGTAGTGACTTTAGCTAGACAAAAACACCAACCACATAGTTAAGAATTTTTCTTTATATACAAACATGTATGAATAAAGTCAACCTAATCTAACATTACGCAAAGCAAGGCCTCTCATCAATCTGCCTGGTGTGTTTTAATTATCCAGTGTATAAATAAATGTAATACTCTCTAAAATCTAAAAATGTACTAAATCTAAACATGCTAGTGATATAAAGGTCTTTTCACAAACATGACACATCATTCAATTCATAAGCACATTTAGAAACATTGCATTTCATCTCAACAAAAATCAAATCTATCTGACCAGGTGGAAAATCGATCATGGCTGGTGGTATTTGCATAACTATTTGACTTCTCTTCATTTTCGTGCTTGGCCGATGTAAACATCCATTTCAACAAGATTTCAAATTTCACGTTATAAACTGAAACATGTGCCTGGGGTTTGCTGGAGGTGTCCTTGATATACCTTACCGAACTCTCTTTTTCCTCCAGGAAACATCTGCCATTCCCTAAAAGAAATGAAGCAGAAACTTTCGGGATCCGGCCTCTTCTCAGTAAATCCTGCTCAGTTCTAATCAATGAGTTTAAACAGGGTTAGAGGTTCTGGGAATTAAACCTTCCTTTTAGTTTCAAGGTAAGAGAATAACAGCCGATGTGTAAAACTGTGAGAACATTCTAGTTTTAGCACAGCACATGTCTACCGAACGTCCAAAGCTGCAGGCATGCCGAAAAGCAGAGACTGTTGTTTTTATTAATATTCAGATGTCAGAAGTGTTTTCCATCGCATGATAAACTCTTACTGTGCATCTCACGCTCCCCTCCAGAGCTGTCTCATCACCGGAGATGTGTCCTCAACAAAAAGTCACACAAGCATGCAAGAGACCAAACAGGAAATGGAAAATGTTTTCTGCTCTACAATACGAATCAGAAAGTTTCCAACTTCCGATTTGAAAGCACCACTAAGATTTCATCACATAAACATGACGGTGCCTACAATTTAATAACTCAATAAAATGTCCACATGAAAGTGAATAGAAAACCTATTTAGCTAACATATGCAGAGGAAAACAGGGGAAATAATTCTTTCTGTTGATAACCAGACACCTGCAGAACAGGTGTAAAGGGGAATTCCAGCACAGGGGAATCTGTGGTTTCTAAAGAAAATCTTTGCTGACAAATGAAACACCTGCAAGCTAACAAAAGCACCGCTGTTTCGGTTGTATCTTTGGAGTGCTGGAAAAAAAGATACACGCATTAAAGAAAGCTACTTTCAAAAGAAAAGTGTTAATGTTCTAAGAGTCTTACAGCGGGTTTAAAACTTTTATTTTGTGTAAATGAAATATCAAACAATACATTTGAGTACTCAAATAAATGCTAAAAAGAATCTTAAGTGTGCAAACTGTTTTCAAACAAACAATTTTCAAGGGAAATTTCAAATCTGATTTCTTGAAAATCTAGCTCATATAATATCTAATTCTAAATTCTCAGAGATTGCTTGATCATAGCTCATAAGCTTTTGTTTCATATAAAATCAACTTGGTGTCATATTTTTTTTTTTCTTAAAATTGCTCAATTAATAAAATTTAAACAAGACAATAGATAAATACATGAAGAGTATCAGTTCATTTTCAGATTTGAATATAAGCGACAAATTTGAGCTCAGTTTGAGAATGCCGATATCGCTTCTGAAATGAAAAGACATTTGCATGATTTCTTCAAAAATATCTGAGATAAAAAAAAGATGTAAAAGTTTCTATTTGTTATCGATTTAATCTCATCAACGTCTTTAAGACATTTTTTTAATATTATAGCAATCTTATCTCGGAGTCTTTCTACGGAAGTTGTAATAAGGGAGACCACCAAATGGCTTATCAAATAGATAGATTTCTTTATATTAAGCTGGCATAAGAGAAACCATTTTATTCACTGAAAAAAACGGACCACATCACCATATTGAGTTAAATAACCTGCAGAAATAAGCAGAGAGAGAAAAAGAACACAACTTTCAATACTGTGCTGACTAGAAAGCACTTCAGTGGGATTTCAAGCATTATATACCAATTAAAAGAAAGTGTCGTTGCGTAAGATCCGATGAGGGATTGGCTGAAAACAGGATGTGAGCTCCGAGGAAGGCCATGCGCTACAGGCGCCAGCTCATTATGGTCTGCCTGATGGTTTGCTGCTAATTTACATTTACAGATTAATTTATGCTGCATGGGTACAAGGCCTCTATATAAAATTCTCACTCGTGCTTTTGCTTCTATTGCAAACCAGCATTACCACACCACAGGATGCGCTTTCCTATCACTGCTCCTCTCTCTCACCTCCCTCAGCCTCCTTCTACATTTCTAAAACATATTCTTGTTCATCTATGCACATTCTAATGCTTGGAGTCTTCCATCAGAATCTAGATCAAAAGGTGAAAGACACTTTAACCCCTGCTGATGGGTATCACATTAGCTTCTGCCATATTCTTGTAACCAGTCAACGAGTACATAAAAGTAGATCACAGAACAGTTAAGCATCCATTGTTTATAAGCTTAGAACATACAATCTGTTGACATCTAGTCACCCCCAGGTCAAGACAACGTAAATACACAAACGAAGCCTAAAAATAACCTGCAGATGCATAACAAGTGCACATGAATACATGTTAGATAAATAATATGTTTGTTTCCAGTGCCGATCCTGACCTCACTGGGGCCCTAAGCAAAATTCTGCTAAGGGGCCCTCTAACTGAACCCGTGACGCCGTGAGCTAAGTAAACCATTTGCCATTGCCACACAGTCACACCTGACACTTCAGTGATCCCAATACAATCCTCCCTCCTTTAAACAAAACAGTCGACAATATAGAACAACAATATAGAACAGAATGAGGTTCAAACAAACAATATTTATTGAATAGAGTATTTCTTATAGAATATTAAGATAACAAGTGAATATTATTAAGTAAGTGAATATTAACGTAAACATAAATAAGAAGAAAATAATAAATTATAACTCTGAGCTTTGGCTTTTGGGATTAACTTAGGTTCTCTTTACAGCCTGGGCATTTTCCGCCTCAGTATGGGCAACACCAGTCTATTTTGACCGTCTAGAAGAAACTGAGAAGAATATCATACAGTTAGTTAAACAGTCATTTACACAATCCTACATGTTACTCGTTACATGTTACAAATGCGTAAACATTTGAATGTTTGAATAAAAATCCTAATCATTGATATCAAGAATGAACTTTTGTACAAGTTTACATGTAATTCCTGAAATCAAAAATAGACATTGGCAGATAAAAATGTAACTAAGTATTACTATTAGCTATTAGTATTAATATTATTAGTATTAGCTATGATTGACTAACTATTAGTAAAAATAATCAAGAATTCACATTGCATATAGTAAAAAAATGTAATGCTTGATATCAAAAATGCATAAACTGTGAATGAATAAAAGTTAAAATGGCTTGCCATAGCATGTTAAAGGTTTTTATTTTATTTTTGTAATATATATGGTGAAGCGATTCTTGATTTATGGTTATTATAAACTGAGGGATGTGCATCCACATATTGACCAGTATGTCCACACACACACACACACACACACACACACACACACACACACACACACACACACACACACACACACACACACACACACACACACACACACACACACACACACACACACACACAATAATTAAAACGAACATTCCAACAGATTGCTTATAATATATGATGATGAATTCAAGTCAATATAAAGTACCATTGGTGTCTCTGTCTTGGGTGTGAAGATGATCTGATGACGTCACGATGTCTTCATCTGTCCTCCAGCCTACAGGTAAAGGCGTGACGTCATCAGTGAGCGGTGCAGGTGAGAACACACCGACGCGACCGACCCGAGCGACAGCGTCAGCCCTCGCCCATTTACTAAAAATATGAAACATATTTCTCTGATATTCGATAACACGAACTGAACCGGAAGCGACCGAACAGCAGAATGAGCAGCAAACTCTGTGAACTTATCGACAACTACAGTCGACGTCGCGCCTCAGGGAACACGGACGCGGATTTAAGTAAAATATTTAAAACGAAGAGTTTTTATCTAAACTAAAACACTGAAAATAAATATTTAAATATTAAATAAATATTATATATTATATTAAATATTTTGTTTATGTTAGTTTTGTGTTTACAATGTTTATTTTATTACTAGAAAAGCTAAAGTTTTATCTGCATTTCATCTAAGAGAAGTTTGGAGATTGTGTTGTCATAGAAACATAAAATAAAAATGTTATATTTGATTATCTTCAGTGATGTCACCTTTGGACGGGAATTGTCAGAAATCTTACATGACATCACTGGGATCAGTCATTCGTAAGCATGGCTTCTCCTAACACTGTTATGCGGATGACACACAACTCCACCTTGCGTTTCATCCCGAAGATCAGACGATTTCGAGTCTCAGCATGTCTGAGCGACATCTCCCTCTGGATGAAGCAACACCACCTACAACTTAACCTTGCGAAAACGGAACTTCTTGTCATCCCTGCCAACCCAAAGACTCTTCACGACCTCTCTATGCAACTAGGAGCATCAACCATTGTGCCCTCCAGGTCTGCGAGAAACTTGGGAATAATCATCGATGATCAGCTCAGCTTCACAGATCATGTTGCCGCGACTGTCAGATCCTGCAGATTCATGCTTTACAACATCAAGAAGATCAGACAGTTTCTCACAGAACACTCCACACAAATCCTGGTTCACGCTCTGGTCCTGTCCAGGCTAGATTACTGCAATGCGCTGCTTGCTGGACTCCCGATGTGCACAACTAAACCTCTGCAGATGATTCAAAATGCAGCGGCAAGAGTGGTGTTCAAGGAACCAAAAAGGTCCCATGTAACAGCTCTCTTCATTAAACTACATTGGCTTCCTGTAGCAGCTCGCATTGAATTTAAATGTCTTCTCATTGCCTACAAGACCACCACCGGTTCAGCACCCACTTACCTTAACTCACTAATGCAAAGATATAGGCCCTCAAGATCTCTGCGCTCCGCAAATGAGCCGAGACTTGTGGTACCAGCTCAAAAGGGTAAGAAATCTCTCTCTCGAACGTTCTCTGCTTCAGTTCCTCGATGGTGGAACGATCTGCCTCTGGCTTTAAGCTTGTCAGACTCAGTCACTTCAAAAAACACCTAAAAACTCTTTTCCGGCTACACCTAACTCGCTAACTCACTTCTTTTCTAACTACTCACTCTAACAAAAAAAAAAACTTACTTTTGTAACTTCTCTCTCTGTGTAACTTGATAACATTGTTGTTGCACTTGTTCACCTATTGTTGTATCGGCTATTTACCGCTTCATTGTCTCCTCGACTATTGTAAGTCACTTTGGATAAAAGCGTCTGCTAAATGACTAAATGTAAATGTAAATGTTTTATTGTGGAAACATGAATTTAAGCAGAAATACTGATAAATGTCTGTATATTTGTGTTTTAATGATGTTTTATTGTGGAAACATGAATTTAAGCAGAAATACTGATAAATGTCTGTATAACTGTGTTTTAATGATGTTTTATCGTGGAAACATGAGTTTGTTTGTAGCACAATAGAGTTTCTCTCTCTCTCTCTGTCTCTCTCTCTCTCTGTCTCTCTCTGTCTCTGTCTCTGTCTCTCTCTCTCTGGTCTCTCTCTCTGGTCTCTCTGGTCTCTCTGGTCTCTCTCTCTCTCTCTCTCTCTCTCTCTCTCTCTCTCTCTCTCTCTGGTCTCTCTCTCCCTCTCTCCCTCTCTCCCTCTCTCCCTCTCTCGGTCTCTCTGGTCTCTCTGGTCTCTGGTCTCTCTGGTCTCTGGTCTCTGGTCTCTCTCTCTCTCTCTCTCTCTCTCTCTCTCTCTCTCTCTCTCTGGTCTCTCTCTCTCTCTGGTCTCTCTCTCTCTCTGGTCTCTCTCTCTCTGGGTGCATGTTGGGAGTGTGTGTGGGAGCTGAGTGTTTGCTGAGAGCTTTTTGTGGAAATTTTGTTCTTCTTATTTTTTAGGAGAACAGGTGGACTTTGAGAATGTCGTCTCGGCCTCTCGAATGAATAAAGCAGTTGTTGTGTTTTTAAAGTCTGAGGCGTTAGTCCATCAGTTGACTGTCAGTGGTATATGGGTGAAGGAAACGTATGTTCCGGTAACCCCGCTATCCGCTCCAGCAACAAAAGTTACCATTTCAAATGTTCCGCCTTTTGTATCTAATGATGCTATCACAAAAGAGTTGCAAAGATTTGGTAAGATCGCGGGTCCCGTCCGATCGATTCCCTTAGGGTGTAAAAACAGCGCGTTAAAGCACGTCCTTTCATTTAGACGTCAGGTGTATATGTTTTTAAATTCACCGGAGCGAACCTTGGAAGTCTCCTTCCGTGTCATTCAAGGTGGGAGTTCTTTCATGGTTTATGCCACCACTGACAGTCTTCGCTGTTTTGAGTGTGGAGATCTGGGACATAAGCGCTTTGCGTGTCCACACAGAGACGAACCGTGCGCGTCCACATCTGACGCAAATAACACAGGAACACGGGACGCCGAGAAGCATGATACAGTCACTACCGAGGAAGAGCAGGGACAGCAGGAGGTGAGGGGAGATAATGTAAATATTGTAAGTGAGGAACAACCTGGCTGCAGTCAGAAATTGTCTGATGTTGATAAGAGTGAGACTCAAGGTGATGTTGTGGATGTGTGTCAGAGTAATGACACAGTACAGGAAGAAGAAGGTGAAATGGAAAACATGACTGATGAGATGGAGGTTTTATCTCAGTATAGTAATGATGGAATGAGAAATGATGAGCAGTGGTCAGAGGTTGAAAAAGATATGTATACTGTTGAACAAATCAACTCTTTTCTTGACAAACAAAAGGAAAATCAGGTGTTGAAATAAGTGAATATTTCCTGGATGTGGAAAAGTTTATTTCTTCTGTAATGTGGGCCAGAAAAAAGAGCAACTATGAAGAGCTTACACAGCAAAAGAGGTTTCGTTTAAAGAAACATATAACTACAATAAGATTAGGAAAGAAAGCAGGAAAAGCGAGGGGAAAAACTAAATAAATATGATGGCGTTTGACTTCTCTTTTCTCTATTGTTTTCTTTTTCTCTCTCTCTTCCTTATGTAGACCTTACGGGTGGGATCCCTAAATGTAAATGGGATGAGGGATGGGAAGAAAAATTGGTTACTTTCAGAAACCATACGCTTGAAAGATCTCAGCGTTGTTTTTTTGCAGGAGACCCATAGTGACCAAAGAAATGAGGTTGACTGGGGTTTGTGGTGGGAAGGAGAGAAGGTTCTAACTCATGGGACTAATCTTAGTGCTGGAGTGGCTGTGCTTTTTCCCCTAGTCTTCAAGCTAAAATTTTATAAAAAAATGAGATAGAACCAGGGAGATTATTACTCATTAGGGCTGAAATTAGAAATCTTGTTTTTGTCTTCATAAATATTTATGCTCCTAATTTAGGATCTGACAGGTTACAGTTTTTTTCCAAACTGGATAAAGTTTTAAGCCAACAGCAGGATGGGGATTTAATAATTTTAGGAGGAGATTTGAACTGCACTTTAGATTTTACAAAAAACAGAAATGGAGAAGAACCTCACGCACAGGCAGCTGCAGTTTTAGCAAATGTGATAAAAAAACTAAATTTATCAGATTTATGGAGGTAACACAATTTAGCAGTACAACAATATACATGGGTACACTTTAGCAATGGTTGAATCTCTGGGGCACGATTGGACAGGTTCTACACATCACACAATATGAGGAATAGAGTAAAACACACAACTATCATTCCTACATCTTTTTCTGATCACAAACTCATTACAATAGAGGTTTCATTGGTGAATAGAGCTCAGAAGAGTTACTACTAGCATTTTAACATTAAACTTCTGGATGATAAGCATTTCTGTGAGAACTTTGGAGTTTTTTGGGAAACCTGTAAAAATGAAAAAGTTTTATATGAAAATATAATTCAGTGGTGGGAAATCAGTAAGGTTCATATAAAAGGGTTCTGTCAGCAATATGCAACCCATTCTTCTTTGGTTTTAAAAAAGACACTAGAGTTGCTAGAAAATGAGATCATTGATATTGAGAAGACAATGACTGTTAATGATAATACAGATTTACAAGAACTGTGGACAGAAAAGAAAAAACAGCTGAGCTTCATTCTAGATGAAAAAGTTAAAGGAGCCCTTGTAAGGAGCCGTTTTTTAACAACAAGGGACATGGATGGTCCTACATCTTATTTTTTTAATTTGGAGAGAAAAGCTGGACAGGAAAAGCAGATGTACAGTTTAAAACAAAACAATGGAAAGGAAACCTCTGACCCAGTCACAATGCGTAGAATCGCTGTGGATTTTTATTCTGATTTATTTACTGCTGAAACCTCGGATGAACAGTGCACAAATGATCTGCTTCAGGACCTTCCTGTTTTAACTCCAGAGCAAAAACACTTGTTAGAAACTGAGCTCACCTTTGAGGAGGTTACCGCTGCAGTAATGGGTCTCTCTTCAGGACGTGCACCTGGCTTGGATGGATTACCTGCAGAGTTTTATAAGAATTTTTGGACTGTTGTAGGACATGACTACTTTGAGGTTTTACAAAACTGCATTACAGAAGAGATCCTTCCCACAAGCTGTCGACGGGCTGTTTTAACACTACTCCCAAAAAAGGGAGATTTAACGTTATTAAAGAACTGGAGGCCTGTAGCAATTTTATGCTCAGAATACAAAATCTTTTCTAAATGTCTGGCAAACAGGCTAAAATACTGTATTGTATGAAATCATACACAAAGACCAGTCTTACTGTATAAAAGATCGATCCATCACAGATAATTTACATTTGGTACGGGACATGCTTGATTTTGCTTTTCAAAACAACATTAATATTGGGTTTCTGTCATTAGATCAGGAAAAAGCTTTTGACAGAGTAGACCACAATTTTCTTTTCAATACGTTAAAGGCTTTTGGATTTGGGGATGTTTTTATCTCTAAGATTAAACTGTTGTATACTGAGGCTACGTGTATGGTTAAAATGGCTGGTGGTATCAGTACTCCTGTGAAGATCCACAGAGGTATTCGGCAAGGGTTTCCTCTCTCGGGTCAGCTATATAGCATAGCTATTGAGCCACTGTTATGCAGATTAAGACAGCAGCTCACAGGCTTAAATGTTAGTACACTTGTTTTTAAGGAACCTACTAAACTCTCTGCTTATGCAGATGACATTACAGTGTTAATAAGTGGTCAGAGTGAGGTTGATTCTTTAAAAGGAGCTCTGGCATGTTACGAGAATGCATCTTCAGCTAAAGTTAACTGGGGTAAAAGTGAGGCTCTTTGGTGTGGTTCTGGTCTGAATAGTCCATCACTTCCCGGTGGATTACAATGGGGGAGAACAGGCTTTAAATATCTCGGGGTGTTTTTAGGAGTAGATGAATTTAAAAGGAAAAACTGGGAGGGCCTAGTGGAGAAAGTGTGTGTCTCACTGGAAATGGTTGCTGCCTCGGCTGTCCTACAGGGGGAGGGTCCTGGTCTGCAATAATCTGGTGGCTTCATCGTTATGGCACAGGATGATGATTCTAGAGCCTTCAGAAGAGCTAGTAAGAGGAATCCAGAAAAATCTGGTGGACTTCTTCTGGTCAGGACAGCACTGGCTGAGGGCGCCAGTGCTATATCTGCCTATTCAGGAAGGAGGACAGGGGCTGGTCGACATCAGTTCCAGAATCCAAGCCTTCAGACTCCAGGCGGCTCGGAGACTACTCTACGGAGAGCATGTGAGCTGGGCCGAGGTGGCCTGTGCCCTTCTGAGGAGAGCAGGCAACATGGGGTTAGACCGACACCTGTTTCTCATGGACATCGACAAGCTAGACTTAACAGGACTGACACCTTTCTACAGGTCTGTACTAAGAGCATGGAAACTTTTAAAAATATCTCGGGAGCCAAATGGTGTGCTGGACCTGTGGATGAGGGAAGAACCTCTGCTCTTGAATCCGGCACTGGCTTTGGACATTTTAAATTCAGTCTCCCTCAGAAAAGCTTTATGGACTGCAAACCTTACTAAAGTTGGACTTCTTATTTCTGAGAATGGGTGGATATCTGCTGAAATGTTGGCTCAAAAGCTGGACTTTAGATCAGTTCGAGTGGTGGAGAGAATGCTGACTCAAATACGTGAGTTTGTGCCCCAGGACTATAGACTGGTTTTAGAATCGTCTGGTGGAGAGGAGGAAACCTCCACTTTCCCAGAACTGGCTTTTTCAGCAAACACTGGAGAATGGCAAGAGGCTGAGGGAGGCCTGCTTTCTTTTAAAACCCCCCAATTGGAGCTTTTTAGCAACACAGGGAAAAAAGCTTTTTATGAACTGTGTGTGAAAGTATCACATCTGCACTCACTTGAGAGTGTCAGAGAGTCCAAGTGGCAGGAGGTTTTTGGGCCAGGCGCTTCCCCTAAAGGCTGCTGGAGGTCCCTACAAGACTCCCATAGAGAAAAGGTCTGGAGACCTGCAGTGGAGAATTGTGCATGGGATAATAGCCACAAACAGACACAGAGCATACCTTGACCCACAGGTAGGGGAGGGCTGTCCGTTCTGTGGGATGCAGGAAACAATTTTCATCTGTTTTTTGAATGTTTTAGATTAAAGCCATTATTTAACAAATTAGAAGAGTGGTGTCAGACCCTGGGGGAAGTTTTTATGGCTATGTTTTTTATTTATGGGCCTAAGTACAACAAGAAAAAAAAAGAAGTTCATGTTTTATTGAATTTTTTATTTGGGCAAGCAAAAATGTCAATTTGGTTATCAAGAAAGAGAAAATTGAATAATGGTGGATTAACTGATGTGGTTGCAGTGTTACAGGGGTTAATAAAATCCTGTATAAAAATAGAGTTTAGCTATTACAAGTTGGTTAATGACTTGCTTGGTTTCAGAGGTAATTGGGGCATAAAGAATGCAATTTGTGATGTTGACATTGATGGCTGTCTCCAAATGTATACATGAGTGAGTATTGATTGGAAAAAGTTTTTTTAATTTTTTAATTTAATTTTTTTTTTTTTGCTCTTCTTTCTAGTTGATTTTAAAAAGAACATTTACTAAAAGTGTTATCTCTTTAATTTTTTTGTAAATAAAGTGATCTTAAAGTCAAAGTCTCTCTCTCTCTGGTCTCTCTCTCTCTCTGGTCTCTCTGGTCTCTCTCTCTCTCTTTCTCTCTCTCTTTCTCTCTCTCTCTGGTCTCTCTCTCTCTCTCTCTCTCTCTCTCTCTCTCTCTCTGGTCTCTCTCTCTCTCTGTCTCTCTGGTCTCTCTCTCTCTCTGGTCTCTCTGGTCTCTCTGGACTCTCTGGACTCTCTGGACTCTCTGGTCTCTCTCTCTCTCTCTCTCTCTCTCTCTCTCTCTCTCTCTCTCTCTCTCTGATCTCTCTGGTCTCTCTGGTCTCTCTCTCTCTCTGGTCTCTCTCTCTCTCTCTCTCTCTCTCTCTCTCTCTCTCTCTCTCTCTCTCTGGTCTCTCTCTCTCTCTGTCTCTCTGTCTCTCTGGTCTCTCTCTCTCTCTGGTCTCTCTGGTCTCTCTGGTCTCTCTGGACTCTCTGGACTCTCTGGACTCTCTGGACTCTCTGGTCTCTCTCTCTCTCTCTCTCTCTCTCTCTCTCTCTCTCTCTCTCTCTCTCTCTGGTCTCGTTTTGTGCGAAATGTTTCGGTTTGGGTTGTAATGTGTGTAATGAACAATCGTGTGATTCAATTTGTCATGATATTTACTTCTGGAAAAGTTACCGTCGTCGAGATTGTTGCTGAAATGTTACTTAAGGGGATAAAGTCAGCAGCAGTGCGCGAGAGATGTAATCACGTGACTGTAACCTGCAAGTCTGAATCATGGCGTCCGAGAAGAAGGTGACAGGCGTTAAGGCCAGTCTGGACTTTAATGCTTATCGCAAACCTGGATCTAAAGTGTTTGTCCCGAGAGATGTCACAATGCAATGTAGCAGAGGGAAGTTAGGAGAAAGTCTCTGGCCTGTGCGATCCGACTTTAATTTAGAGGACCTTGAAAGGAAAAACACGAGCTTTGAATATAATGCCCTACATGATCCATACCTCCGTCATTTTTTCAAACGTCCTGTAAATAGAGAAGTGGTCCTGAAACAAGGATTAATAGACGGAAATAACGATGTGCTGTGTACAATTGAAGAGTTTCATAACTACATGAGATTTAGGCATCACTATGGTTATAAAGAAGACGCCATGTCTTCCAAAGGGACGGACAAAAAATCACAATCAGAAGGATATATATCAAGACAATCATACCTACAACCCTATAGACAATCACCAAGACAACTATCAACCTTATCCCCCTTAAAACGACATGCCTTCACACAAGTGTCTTTGGAACACACCGACAAAAGCACACAAGAACCGACAAACTCACAAGCACCGACTGATAACGCTGACGTGAGCGACACATAAACAGGATTACAGACACCGAACATGGCAATGCAGTTCAACTGATCCTGACATGACAACATGGCATAATGTCCCGTCCACAGAAAAAAACATAAAAACTGACAGAAACATAAAAAAATAACAAAAAACATAAAAGAAAATAACAAAAACATAAACAAATAACAAAAAACATTAAAAAATATATATATAACAAAAACATAAAAAAACAGAAAGATAAACACAAATAACAAAAACATAAAAAAAATATATATATATATATATATATATATATATATATATATATATATATATATATATATATATATATATATATATAACAAAAATATAAAAAACAACAAAATCATAAACAAATAACAAAAAACATTAAAAAAATATATAACAAAAACATTAAAAACAACAAAATCATAAAAAATAACAAAAACATAAAAAAATATAAATAACAAAAACATAAAAAAATATATATAACAAAAACATAAAAACATTAAAAAAAAAAAATAAAAAAAAAATATATATATATAAAAAAATAACAAAAACATAAAAAATATTTAACAAAAACGTGAAAAAATAACAGAAACATAAACAAATATAACAAAAGAACAAAAACATAAAAAAGAAATTTATGTATAACAAAAACATAAAAAAATAAAACAACAAAAACATAAACAATATTTATACATATATATTTCCTTTTCATGTTTTTGTTATTTTTGCTTATGATTCTGATTTTTTTAAATGTTTATATATATATATATATATATATATATATATATATATATATATATATAACAAAAACATAAAAAAATTTAAAAAATTAAAATATATATATATAAAAACATATAAAAAACATAAAAAAATAACAAAATAACAAAACCATTTTATATATATATATAAAATGGTATAAAATATATATAAACAAAAACATAACACAATAAAAAAACATACAAAATAAGAACAAAAACATAAAAAATACAAAAAAATCATAAAACCATAAAAAAAACATAAAAAATTCCAAAGACATAATTAGATTAACAAAAACATAAAATATTAAAAAAAACACAAAAAAATAACAAAACCATAAAACAAATAGCGAAATTCAAAAAAAAAAACGTGAAAAAATAACAAAAAACAACAAAAACATAAACAATACATAAAAAAACATAAGAAAATAAAAAAATTCAACAAACATATCTTTGGGACCTCTTTTCATATTTCGTAATGCTGTGTTCACACCAGACGCGAATTTTCGCGTGTTGACGTGTAGTTTGCCGCTTGAACATTTAAATTCATTCGCGTGTACAATTCGCCTCATTCGCGTCCAACTCACTCAGGGGGGAGGGGCTTCTGTCAGGTGAATGCTGTAAGACAAAAATACTGATGATGAAGTGTGTGAGTTCTTAGTTGTTGACATACAGACTGAGACCTGGTCCTACCTGATGGTCATCCTCGTGTCATCTAGTGGTGATCAGTGTCATTGCTGAGATGAACGAGATGTTCAATGAGGTAAGAATTAACCCAGTTGCGCAGTCTCGGAAAGTTGAAGCTGAAAGCGAGCTGATATAGACATGATGGCAGGTGGAGGCAGTGTCACGGCAAAGAAACTAAAATACAGTTGCAGATTTCAAAAGTGTTGGACGCAACAATTTATGTGCATCTTACCCATATATAAAAAACATACTGTACTTATGTTTACAAAAGAGAGATACAGTTATTGATGCTCAAGGAATGAACTTTAAATAAATGCATTAAATGAGTTTGTACCACAGTGTTATGTGTTTGAACCTGTAGAAAATGGACACATTAGTTCGTTCATCGGGCATTGTGAGGAGAGACTGTTGAATGGCACTGTGATCATGCCCCGAACACGCTGGTCGGACAGCCAATTAGGAATCAGCACTAAACACTTAGTTTCGTTTTTCACTCGGTGATATAGAGATGGCCGAACGCTGGTTCTCCTAACTCCTGCCTATTTTCATAGGTCAATGACAAAAAGTGAGTGTTATAAATATTGTATGTTGTTGTTATTGCTACTTAAGATTAATCAAGGTATTAAGAGTTTCGTTTTCAAGTTTAATTATAGAGATAATTTCTCTAAACAAACGCATGTGTACCCAGATGTAAACTAATGTAAACTAAAACCTTTATTCTCCAATCGTAAAATATTGCAAACCCAATATCTACTTTTATACAAGTCTAGTGCAATTCCTTATAATTATTTATAATTCAACTTATAATTCAACTTTCTTTTAAATGATCCCAAAAATTGCGGCCAGTAGTGTGTGTTTGCACAAACGTTACATTTTACAGTATTAATTTATATTGCAGTCAATCTCATGTGGTTTGTGTTTTTAAGGTCAATTTACCACTTTATATTTTTTGAGAAGCATCAGGACAATAAAAGTCGTTAATGAAAGTGATAGTTTACCTAAAAATTAAATTCTGCATTTTACTCTTGTCATTGCAAAACCTGTTTGACTTTTTTCTTTCTTCAGCAGTACACATAACATATTTTGAAGAGTGTTGCTCACCGAACAGCAGTGGCATCCATTCACTTGCTTTTCATTCACACAATAGAAGCCAATGGGTGCCATTGCTGATTGGTTGCCCGCATATTTCAAAATATCTCTTTTTGTGGCTGAAAGACAGTAATACATGTTTAAAATGATCATTTTGGATTATCACTACAAATTATCAAAACAGTACATTCTATATATTGTTTGTTGGTGCAATACAAATACATTTCAGTCATACTGCTTACATCACGGTTTATTGTCATGTAACCTGTATGCTCTTTGAATTATGATGAATTAGCAACTACTTGCATGAGGAAATGTTTAACATTTGCTGAACTTTACTTACTTTTTCTTTATAGATCCATACATGTCTTGAAGGTGAGTACATCGAGATCAAATTTTTGTTCAGATGAACTGTTGTAATGCCAAGCCAGCAGAGAGAGCCAACTGTCTCTTTAGTTATCCTAAATCTGTAAATATTTTTAGTTTTGATCGAATAACAGAGGAATATATTTAGAAGAATGTGTGTTGAAATTTATTGAACTGTTTGGTAGCAAACTTGGTTTGTATGTCAATGTCACCTTTATTTATACAGCGCTTTAGACAAAATACATTGCAGTTGAACAACATTAATTAGTAAAACAGTGTTTCATTATGTTAATGATAGTTAAAGGCAATACATGATTGAATTTGGGGATGTCATCTCTGTTCAGTTTAAATAGTTTCTGTGAATTCATTTTCAATTCTGACCAGCAGTTCATGTCCATGCTGCAGCAGAATGCTGTGCTCGTATCCCGATGTTCGGCAGAGGTGAGGTCTTCGCAGGGGATTGGTATCTGTGGTATTCTTGTCCAGTCACCATTAAACTGAACAAAGATAACGTACTCAACTTAAATAATATATTGCCTTTAACTAACATTAAGCATTATGACACACTGTTTTACTAATTATTGTTGTTAAGCTGCTTTGATGTAATGTTTTTTGTCTAAAGCGCTATATAAATAAAGGTGACATTGACGTTGACATTAACACTATTTAGAATAGTTGAACAACAGAGATCTCCATCTAAAAAAAAAATTATGTAATGTATTTTCTACTGTTATAGATCATGCAAAAACATTTTTCCACAATATAAATATTTTTTTATGTATGATAATTTTATATTACACACATCAATATCAGAAGATCTCTTTTCCAAAATGAGATAAATCCATTTGAATAGTTTTCTGAAAATCACATTTGGAAAAAAACTGCATCTTACATTTTTACAGTTGGCATTTTTCTTGTTTTGAGAAAGAGCTCTTCATATATTACACACTCTGATGGAAATTGTAAAAAAAAAAAGAATCTTTTTCTGTAAAACATGCTGTTTCTCTCCATGGCGTTTGAGTGAGTGAATGCGTGAGTTTGTGAAACACTTTTCAGGGCTAAGAAGGAAAAAATAAATGTTTTTCAGTATAATATAATTAGTGTTTTGGTTCTTTTGTTGCTTTCTTATTTTAGTGTCATGCGCCTAACACTTACTTGAGTTCACAATGACGGCGTCAGCGTCGCCCATTCTGACCCCCTGAACCCCCCGAACCCCCCCCCCACGTTGTTTTTTTTTCTCTAATGAGTTTGCAGGTCTGAATATATATTTGTGATGTGATTGTATTGTTTTATAGCTTTAACTAAAAATGTTATACTTGTATAATATGAAGTAGTTGAGAATAAAACAGACAAATTTATAGTAATAGAATGTAAATATTTATTCAGAAACTATGTACACAATATATACATTTTACTATATACTGGAAATTCTGCATGGATGTTACGGGCAGAGCTTCTTACTCTCTGGTTCTTATGGTAAAGGTTCACCGCTAATGTCGACATGCACACGTGGGGCACATTTATTTAAGGTTGATTTGAAAAAGATCTCTTTGACTTGGATGCGTCCATCAGGTTGATCTTCTTTAAGAATGGTGGGGCAGTTCAGGGTTTTCCACAGGCGTTCTTTCACACGGAGACCTAACTTTAGACTGTAAGGACGAGGTCTGCCAGAGGATGTTTTTAACATTGAATCCACTACAGCACGAGACATTCTTTGATGCTCTTCTATGCTGTGACCATGGATTATGAGGGGTTCCTCATGGCTGGTGTTCACCAGATGGGCTGGGGCGCTAGTTCTTGTGAGTTCTGGGCAAAACTCAGGAATCACAGCTTGGTTTTTAAGGAAGCGGCTCTCTAGCTTTCTGTTTTTGACACCAGACTTGGTATGAGAAACACAAGATTTGGTGAGTGAAATCCCTGGTTTGGTGCATGAACCCCTTGACTTGGAGCTGTACGTATGATCCAAGCTGACTGCACGTGCCATCAGTGCAATGTTGTCAGACATGTACTGATCCTTCAGAGGACCTGAAGGTTTTCTGCTCATTCTCAGGTTATAGGCTGGACCAGTGACTGTACCATCTGCCCTTCGCTTTAAAAGTGACATGACCCATTGTGTTCAGTTATATCAAGGGGATTGTGCTTTTTAAATTGCTTTAGTGTTTGTTACCACAATGTTGTTACCACAGTGAATGAACTTACCTTCATGGTGATTAAGGCAAGATACTCAGAGGAAAGTGATGATCGTTTGATAAAATATCTCAGAGGATATCGCAGAGAAAATAAATGACCTTTCTCAAGTGTGACTTCTCAAGTTTTGACTCTGGTTGCTACCAACAAAACTGTGTTTACTGTCCGAGCAGTGTTCAGCCAATCAAATGGCTTCCTCGGATTTTCATAAATAAACAGGGTTTTTGTATGGTCCTCATGTATATTTAAATGTAAACAACACGTGATGTCACCTGAAAGTTACATAACCAACACAGTTAAGCCAATCATGTGGCTTTCTGTAATTTTTAAATATAAACAGGGATATTTTAGAGTCTTGAGATATATTTAAAAGTAAACGACGCGTGATGTCACCTGGAAGTTACATAACTATAACTGTTCAGCCAATCAGGTGGCTTTTTGTCAGTTTAAATATAAACAGGATCTTGTAGGGCTTTTAGGTTCATTTAAATGTAAATGACACGTGATGTCACCTGGAAGTTTCGTAACCAACCAATCACATATGGCTTTGGATTTTTAGATATAAACTGGGTTATGTTGATAATCATATTGTTATAATCATTAAGATCTAATTTAATGTAAATGTTAATATTAATGTATTTAAATTAACCTCAAGATTATATTTAATCCAGTATAGGTTTAAAAATCCCAAGGAGCCATTTGATTGGCTGGACTTTAGTGTGTAATGTAACACAATGTTTCATTAACTCTGCATAACATAAGGAAACATATTTGGAAGAATGTTAGCAAACAGATTTCTCTTTCACTATGTCCTACCATTGAATTAAAAATAATGATAGTCAAAGGTGCCCCAGAAAGGTTTAATTTATAAAGTTATAAAAAAATGTAATTAAAAGACAATAATTTGAAAATAATATGCAAACTAGATGTCCAGGGAAGGAGGACAGATCAGATGTTGTACATGACTAGCTGTTCAAAGCACTTCATGAGAATAAGAGTTAGTGGAACTGGATGGTGGTCACAGGATGGCATGACTGCTTTGGTACTGGAGTGATGGTGGTACAGGTACAAATGGTTGTACTAGCAAAGGACAAGTGTAAACTTTGTTTAATTGTAAGAAAATGTAAAAATAACTAACAAATTATAAAAGTGAATGTTTTAGCTCTTATGTACCAAACCAAACATCTAACATCCTTCAGTCAATAATATAACAAAACTCTGTATAGTCATTTAGTAAAGCAGTGCGAGTGTTTTCACATCTGACATGTGTAATATTTCAGATATACATGTTTAATATTTTATATATACATGTTTAATATTTCATATATACATGTTTAATATTATATATATATGATGAACAGCAGTTCTGATCATTATTCTTCATTTGTTTCTAAGTCGGGAGCTCATCTTGAAGTTACTAGAGATTCCACCAGCCCCAGTTTACATCCAGACTCTTCTGAAGACTTTCTCTGATCTCTGATGATGTAAGTTTTGAATCATCATGCAAAACTGTTTCACATTATTTAAAATATTATGTGTATTTTTATATAATTTTTTTGAAGAAGCTTTGCCTGGTAACTTAGAAACATGTGTTTAATGTAGAGCTGTACATTAAATTATGTTGTGTAAGATTTATTTCATAAAATAAAATGCTAATGGTTAAAATATTTCCTGTGATATTTTATTTATTTTGAGATTAAGCCTGCTGTTGAAAAACAATAAGATCATTCTAAGCTTTTGTCCTCCAGTCTGATTGTTCCACCATCGAGGAACTGAAGCAGAGAACGTTCGAGAGAGAGATTTCTTACCCTTTTGAGCTGGTACATTGAAGACCCTCCCTTACTAAGAACATATTCGTTTTTATTGTTTATTTTATACTCAAAAATGTAATAATATTACTAAAAAATGTCATTATTGATTCACAGATTATGTATTCATTTCTAGGGTATTTTAACAGCCAATAAAAACAGTGACCGCTGTGACGTCATGTATAGAACCCAGTGGTAATTTTACATCACAAACACGGCATTGAATATTTAGAGCAACTTTACACTTTTTTTCCCACAAACTCTTCAAGTCTTTATCGGCACAAGTTTGTGAATTTAACAACATTTGACATCAATCTGTGCCGTTTCCCGTCCACAACACAACAAAAGTAACTAAACAACAACAACACATTTAGAATTATATATAGAGACAAATGAAAACATATTTCATCTCCAACAACAGAATAACACACACACACGCACGCACACACACACACACACACACAGTTTTGATTTGTGACTTTGAAGCATGGACATGTGTAGCTCTGTTTATGTTATACACACACACACACACACACACACACACACACACACATATATATATATATATATATACTGAACATGGGTGCCTTTGTGGCCCAAACTTAACATGTGCACAAAATAAAGTCCCTGTACATTATTTCTGAAAACAAGCAAAATAAAAATAAAAGGGAATTATAATGACTAGCGAGTTAAAAGTATGTCTGATATTTAGAAGCATAGCAAATATTTGACTAAACCTAATCAATGCACAACCCATTCACAACCCACAAATTGGTAATAATACAGATAATATACAATGAAATATAAATAATAATAATGTCTATACATTTGGAAAAAATAAAATATATTATAAAAAAATATTATTGTTACATTACCAGCCATTAACCAGACCAATAAGTGAACAAACACTGGATGTTAACTATGGGTTTTATTTAAGTTTAATGAATAATGCATGTGTGGTTACGATAAAGTTTTTAGGGTGAAACTTGAACTTAACCCAGACTTGACTTCATGTGTCACTTCTATCTCTAGTTTGTCCTCATTTCATTAACATTCCATTTAAACAATGTGTTCATCATAGATTTTTATCAAAATATACCAGAAATAAAACTTTTAATGTTGAGTCTCAGGATGTCTGCTCCAGTTGTGTTTCTTTAAGAACACATACACAGTCCCCATTGACTTTATATTGACCTGATTACATGTGGATAAGAACTATAAGAACCTCTTTTCGAGGTTTAGCACATGTTGGGATATCCCAGATGAGCAGAAGAGAGCAGATAGGGTTCAGATTCAGCTTCTTAAAGCTAGAAGTCGAGGGAAGACATGAAGAAATCATGCACAAAACATTGCTCTGCACTTTAGGGAGATGGAGCACTTCTGATGGCTGGCTTGACTCTGCATAAACTTCTGTTGTCCAATTATTTTAAGAGCTTTTTGTGTAATCATTTTGGTATCCGATTAAAGATTCGCTGAGAAGTAAGAAGAGAGGTCTTAGCTGTCGATGCATTTGGTTTTAAGTAGCGAGAAAAGAAAGCTTTTCTTAGTTGTGTCTTAACTGTACATTTAACACCAAAGTTTGTTTTAAAATAACAGTTAAGCAAATGTATGATCTACAATATTAAATAAAATAAAATCTCTGAGCGGATTCTCTTCCTGTTCTGCAGCTGTCTGCATGTGTTTACTTCCTTTCAGCTGACAGCTCAACTAAGCCAACACAGACCGAACTTCCCTGAGAAGGGAAAGAGACTTTTGAGCTAATATAGAACATGCTCCTCCCTCCCAGCCAAACCTTAACCTATAATAAGAAAACAAGTTACAAACAGTTCAGTCTCAGTTTAGCCAAAAAATCAGCCATCCATCTCAGCTTCTTTACATTTCCATGCATCTTTCATTAGAGACAATTTTCCACAATGAGATTTCTGGACTTTATAACACACAATACACAATGGGTTACTCTTGTTTCTGAACACATGCCGTATATGAAAACATCTGAATTGAAGTACAGGAAAGCAAAACCTCTTTACAAAGACATGAGAATGAATATAAAGCCATAAAACAGTCGCCAGAACAAATTACTCAGTAATTACCCCTCACATAAAAGGATTGTGGGAAAATATTCAGAAATAAAGGAAAGTGACATTCTTTTGTAAGATGATAAAGTGAATAGAAGAATAGAAGATACAGAAGAAGAAGAGGTGGATGTTCATAGAAGCATTTTTGCCTTTATCAATTGTGTAAGATTGTAATGATGTATCAGTGAATGTTTGGAAAGTTCCAAAGCAAATAACCTAAAGAAATCAAAACTGATGATTTTTTATTCATGTCGAAACGATAATGACAAAAACACTTGAAAACATGTTTATGTACATTGCATTCAATTAATCTGTAAGTTTAACTTTCTATTTCATGTGTTCTATGTACGCTCACTTTGAATGGCATTGAGATTTAGTTTGTGTCACAATGAGAGATCCTAAAATATTTGGATCTCTGATCTACGGCCTGCTTACACATGCATGCACACAAACATTTTTAATAGTGTTGTCATTTTATCTGCCGGAAATGAAGCTGTCAGACAAATACATGACAATTGAATTTAGATGATAATGATGTAAATGATATCTAGTGGAAGCCATGTTAATTCTGTCAAACTAAAACATTTGTATTATACACATTCTGTTAAGTAAACATTACACATGTCAAATAGGAGACTGATATTTGATAATGACAAGAGGAATAGATTGAAAATCAGTGCAAGACAAAGAATCAATGAACTAAGATTTCTTTATGTACATTAAACATTAAAACAGTCAGAATAAAATGGAATTTATTTATTATTGAAAGTGAGAATTTACTTCATAAAAGGGTCGATTAATTATTTTTGTTAATTATTTTGTTTTTTTATTTCTATAAATGTTGACATATCGCCATCTCGTGTTGAGAAAACAACACTACAACTCTCATATTTATTTTTATTTTTATAATCTTATTTCTGAATGGCACTGAAGTGTTACAATGCAGAAAACATGCACTGTCTGAACACAAAACCAACGCAAAGTAAATATTGTTTGTGTAATAACATTTATTGAAAGCTGGTTTGGGCTTTTTATCTCCTATAAAAGTGCACAATTTTATTCGTTGACAACACGATTGGAAACACTTTCATTCTGGTTGCAGTTTAAAGCTTTTTAAATGCACAAAGTAAACACACACTCAGCAGTGAACACACACTCAGCTGTGAACACACACTCAGCTGTGAACACACACTCAGCAGTGGACACACATTCAGCAGTGAACACACTCAGCAGTGAACACACACTCAGCAGTGGACACACACTCAGCAGTGAACACACACTCAGCTGTGAACACACATTCAGCAGTGGACACAAACTTAGCAGTGAACACACTCAGCAGTGAACACACACTCAGCAGTGAACACACACACACACACACACACACACACACACACACACACACACACACACACACACACACACACACACACACACACACACACACACACACACACACACACACACACACACACAGCAGTGAACACACACTCAGCTGTGAACACACACACACAGCAGTGAACACACACTCAGCTGTGAACACACACTCAGCAGTGAACACACTCAGCAGTGGACACACACTCAGCAGTGGACACACACACACACACACACACACACACACACACACACACACACACACACACACACACACACTGTCAGGGATGGTGGATGATGAAGGAGAGAAGAACCCAAATGCAGGCGTGATACAGGGGAACAAAGACTTTAATAAAGCAAAAACAAAAAACCCACGATGGGGAAAACAGAACACTAAACACTATAAAATTTGTCAAACAAAAGACTTCTCATGAGGGGGCACAAAACAAGGTAATATTGATAACAAACTGAAATAGGGCACGACAGGTAACAGGCAAGGCAACATCCAAACAAAAACTTGAAACACTGACAAGACCAGAATACAATTCAAGGACCACGAGAAAAACATGTA
This sequence comes from Triplophysa yarkandensis, assembly GCA_033220385.1. Classification (NCBI taxonomy): domain Eukaryota; kingdom Metazoa; phylum Chordata; class Actinopteri; order Cypriniformes; family Nemacheilidae; genus Triplophysa; species Triplophysa yarkandensis. The sequence continues at coordinate 3,204,150 of CM065674.1, forward strand.
ATGCCACGACACAGGACAACAAACACAAGGGCATTATAAAAAAATAATTTCTAGTTTTTCAAATAAATGGGTTTCATGTGCTACAGTTAAAAAACAAATATATTTAAGTAAAAAACAACTTTACTCCAAGTTTACATAAAGATCTATTTATGAGTACTGTAACTTGTCAAAAGGCTTTTTTTCAGAGGTCTTTTAAATTTAAATGGTCAAAACAAAACATATAAATTATGTGTGCTTTAAAACTTCTGACTCTTATAGGAGCATGTTGAAGTACCTGGAACAGAATGAGGCAAACAGACGGTATACCAGAACACTTTTTCCCAGACATCATTTTGCTCTTGCTTGTTTTTCCTCCTTCACTCCAATCCTGCCTTCAGCATGATGAGCACTTCTAAAACTTTGTCCTTAAAATAAACTGCAAATTCTGTTCCTAATAAGAACTAGATCAAGGTTCTTTGTTCTTAATCTTTGCGTATATACTTCAAGATACATATCAATATGACACAGCAGGTGTGAAATTGTCCCCAAGGATTCAAACCGCATGAACAATGTTAATGTGTTGCTTCCAAACTTCCCTGCATTCCAGAATCAAAAGAAGAGTCTTGAACTGAACGGAACATCTGCAGCGATATGGGTTCTACTTTTGTTTCTGGTTCTGTTCTCGCCCCACTGGGCCTGCAGACCAACTTGTAGGTTTGAACCCGGGAGAACGTCCAGTGGGAGTGAACCCTGTGGAACGTGCAGGTGCGGGCCAGCGCAGAAACCAAGGTCGCTGTAACCTTGAGTGTGGGAGAAGGCGTAACCGGACCGCCGTGTGCTCCTGCGGGAGAGCTTAGTGTGGCGTGGACGGGGAGCAGGTTCCTTCCTTCCGTTTGGGTGGGGTTGTAGAATAGCAAGAGGTATAAGCTCGTGCTGTGAAGTGTACTGCACGTGTTAAGTGTATTATTTACATTGCAATACACATAAATGAATACAGAAGCTCCTACTTTATTAATTTTTCTTTATATTTTTTATTTGTAATTTTATCACAACAAAACATCACAGTTTTTAACACTGGTTCAAACACATAACACTGTGGTACAAACTCATTTAACGCATTTATTTACAGTTCATTCCTTGAGCATCAATAACTGTATCTCTCTTTTGTAAACATAAGTACAGTATGTTTTGTAAATATGGGTAAGATGCACATAAATTGTTGTGTCCAACACTGTTGAAATCTGCAATTGTACATCAGCTTCTTTGCAGGGACACTGCCTCCACCTGCCATCATGTCTATATCAGCTCGCTTTCAGCTTCAACTTTCCGAGACTGCGCAACTGGGTTAAAGGTTGCCAGGTTGAGGTGAAAAAAGGGTTGTAATTGTATTTGTGTGGGTTGTGTGAATATAATGCACTCAATGCAATCTGGCAACAGGTCAACATTAGACAAACATATTGGTCGGAATATTCATAAAGGGGTTTACTTTGGGCATTGCGGATCACTGGAGATTCCCGGGAGAAATAACAACTGGGAGGGGGCCGGGAGATAGGGCTTAAAAACTGTAGAAACCTGGGAAAAACAGGAGTGTTGACAGGTATGATACACACACACACACACACACACACACACACACACACACACACACACACACACACACACACACACACACGCGCAGATACATGTGTAAATACACACACAAATACTAAATAAGAATCAAATTCTTACCTCATTGAACATCTCGTTCATCTCAGCAATAACACTAATCATCACTAGATGACACGAGGATGACCATCAGGCAGGACCAGGTCTCAGTCTGTCTATCAACAATTAAAGAACACAAGCACTTGATCATAAGTATTTTTGTCTTACATCATTAAAGCAGAAAAGTGTGTAAATACACACAAAAATACTAAGTAAGAATCAAATTCTTACCTCATTGAACATCTCGTTCATCTCAGCAATGACACTGATCATCACTAGATGACACGAGGATGACCAATCAGGCAGGACCAGGTCTCAGTCTGTGTGTCAACAACTAAAGAACACAAGCACTTGATCATTAGTGTTTTTGTCTTACAGCATTAAAGCAGATAAGTGTGTAAAACACCACAAAAATACTAAGTAAGAATCAAATTCTTACCTCATTGAACATCTCGTTCATCTCAGTGATGACACTGATCATCACTAGATGACACGAGGATGACCATCAGGCAGGACCAGGTCTCAGTCTGTCTGTCAAAAATCAAAGAACACAAGAACTTGATCATTAGTATTTTTGTCTTACAGCATATAAGCAGATAAGTGTGTAAATACACACAAAAATACTAAGTAAGAATCAAATTCTTACCTCATTGAACATCTCGTTCATCTCAGCAATGACACTGATCATCACTAGAGAACACGAGGATGACCATCAGGTTGGACCAGGTCTCAGTCTGTCTGTTAACAACTAAAGAACACAAGCACTTGATCATTAGTGTTTTTGTGTCACCGCATATAAGCAGATAAGTGTGTAAATACACACAAAAATACTAAGTAAGAATCAAATTCTTACCTCATTGAACATCTCGTTCATCTCAGCAATGACACTGATCATCACTAGATGACACGAGGATGACCATCAGGCAGGACCAGGTGTCAGTCTGTCTGTCAACAATCAAAGAACACAAGCACTTGATCATAAGTATTTTTGTCTTGCAGCATATAAGCAGATAAGTGTGTAAATACACACAAAAATACTAAGTAAGAATCAAATTCTTACCTCATTGAACATCTCGTTCATCTCAGCAATGACAATGATCATCACTAGATGACACGAGGATGACCATCAGACTGAACCAGGTCTCAGTCTGTGTGTCAACAACTAAAGAACACAAGCACTTGATCATTAGTGTTTTTGTCTTACAGCATTAAAGCAGATAAGTGTGTAAAACACCACAAAAATACTAAGAAAGAATCAAATTCTTACCTCATTGAACATCTCGTTCATCTCAGCAATGACACTGATCATCACTAGATGACACGAGGATGACCATCAGGTTGGACCAGGTCTCAGTCTGTCTGTCAACAATCAAAGAACACAAGCCCTTGATCATTAGTATTTTTGTCTGACAGCATATAAGCAGATACGTGTGTAAATCACCACAAAAATACTAAGTAAGAATCAAATTCTAACCTCATTGAACATCTCGTTCATCTCAGTGATGACACTGATCATCACTAGATGACATGAGGATGACCATCAGGCAGGACCAGGTCTCAGTCTGTGTGTCAACAACTAAAGAACAGAAGCACTTGATCATTAGTATTTTTGTCTTACAGCATATAAGCAGATAAGTGTGTAAATACACACAAAAATACTAAGTAAGAATCAAATTCTTACCTCATTGAACATCTCTTTCATCTCAGCAATGACACTGATCATCACTAGATGACACGAGGATGACCATCAGGGCGGACCAGGTCTCAGTCTGTCTGTCAACAACTAAAGAACACAAGCACTTGATCATTAGTATTTTTGTCTTACAGCATTAAAGCAGATAAGTGTGTAAAACACAACAAAAATACTAAGTAAGAATCAAATTCTTACCTCATTGAACATCTCGTTCATCTCAGTGATGACACTGATCATCACTAGATGACACGAGGATGACCATCAGGCAGGACCAGGTCTCAGTCTGTGTGTCAACAACTAAAGAACACAAGAACTTGATCATTAGTATTTTTGTCTGACAGCATATAAGCAGATAAGAGTGTAAATACACACAAAAAACTAAGTAAGAATCAAATTCTTACCTCATTGAACATCTCGTTCATCTCAGCAATGACACTGATCATCACTAGATGACACGAGGATGACCATCAGGCAGGACCAGGTCTCAGTCTGTCTCTCAACAACTAAAGAACACAAGCACTTGATCATTAGTATTTTTGTCTTACAGCATATAAGCAGATAAGTGTGTAAATACACACAAAAATACTAAGTAAGAATCAAATTCTTACCTCATTGAACATCTCGTTCATCTCAGCAATGACACTGATCATCACTAGATGACGCGAGGATGACCATCAGACTGAACCAGGTCTCAGTCTGTGTGTCAACAACTAAAGAACACAAGCACTTGATCATTAGTATTTTTGTCTTACAGCATTAAAGCAGATAAGTGTGTAAAACACCACAAAAATACTAAGAAAGAATCAAATTCTTACCTCATTGAACATCTCGTTCATCTCAGCAATGACACTGATCATCACTAGATGACACGAGGATGACCATCAGGTTGGACCAGGTCTCAGTCTGTATGTTAACAACTAAAGAACACAAGCACTTGATCATTAGTGTTTTTGTCTTACAGCATATAAGCAGATAGGTGTGTAAATCACCACAAAAATACTAAGAAAGAATCAAATTCTTACCTCATTGAACATCTCGTTCATCTCAGCAATGACAATGATCATCACTAGATGACACGAGGATGACCATCAGACTGAACCAGGTCTCAGTCTGTGTGTCAACAACTAAAGAACACAAGCACTTGATCATTAGTATTTTTGTCTTACAGCATTAAAGCAGATAAGTGTGTAAAACACCACAAAAATACTAAGAAAGAATCAAATTCTTACCTCATTGAACATCTCGTTCATCTCAGCAATGACACTGATCATCACTAGATGACACTAGGATGACCATCAGGTTGGATCAGGTCTCAGTCTGTATGTTAACAACTAAAGAACACAAGCACTTGATCATTAGTGTTTTTGTCTTACAGCATTAAAGCAGATAAGTGTGTAAAACACCACAAAAATACTAAGAAAGAATCAAATTCTAACCTCATTGAACATCTCGTTCATCTCAGCAATGACACTGATCATCACTAGATGACACGAGGATGACCATCAGGTTGGACCAGGTCTCAGTCTGTCTGTCAACAATCAAAGAACACAAGCACTTGATCATTAGTATTTTTGTCTGACAGCATATAAGCAGATACGTGTGTAAATCACCACAAAAATACTAAGTAAGAATCAAATTCTAACCTCATTGAACATCTCGTTCATCTCAGTGATGACACTGATCATCACTAGATGACACGAGGATGACCATCAGGTCGGACCAGGTCTCAGTCTGAGTGTCAACAACTAAAGAACACAAGCACTTGATCATTAGTATTTTCGTCTTACAGCATATAAGCAGATAAGTGTGTAAATACACACAAAAATACTAAGTAAGAATCAAATTCTTACCTCATTGAACATCTCTTTCATCTCAGCAATGACACTGATCATCACTAGATGACACGAGGATGACCATCAGGGCGGACCAGGTCTCAGTCTGTCTGTCAACAACTAAAGAACACAAGCACTTGATCATTAGTATTTTTGTCTTACAGCATTAAAGCAGATAAGTGTGTAAAACACAACAAAAATACTAAGTAAGAATCAAATTCATACCTCATTGAAAACCTCGTTCATCTCAGCGATGACACTGATCATCACTAGATGACACGAGGATGACCATCAGGCAGGACCAGGTCTCAGTCTGTGTGTCAACAACTAAAGAACACAAGCACTTGATCATTAGTATTTTTGTCTTACAGCATTAAAGCAGATAAGTGTGTAAAACACAACAAAAATACTAAGTAAGAATCAAATTCTTACCTCATTGAACATCTCGTTCATCTCAGCAATGACAC
>CM065674.1:3218375-3360875 GCA_033220385.1 Triplophysa yarkandensis
TGAATTATGTATATATATATATCAATAATATATCAATGTTTTCTGTGATTGAAATGTAAATCAAAGTAACCGAATTTCTCTGCAGAAAACAGGAGAAGATATTTTGTAAAAGTTGTTAACTGCATTGGCCCCTATTCGCATATTCACGAACAAAAAAACGATGCAAGCGCATGGGTGGCACTTACCAACATTCTACAAAATATCTTCTTCTGTGTTCGGCAGAAAAATGAAACTCATACATGTATGAACTGACAAGATTTTAATGCCTTAACTTTTTTCCAGAGACATGTATGATGCACACTGGGTGGGGTTTTTTTGGCAGAGCGGGGATCTTCGTGCTCCTCATGTGGGAACCTCTAAAGGTGGCATCAGATTCAGAAGAAGAGGTCGTCTCAGATTGGAAGCTCTGGAAACAACAAAATCAAGTTTCATATGATGAAAAAGTAAGTCAGACAAGTTTTTGAAAATTGTAAATGTTCTGTATAAAGTTTCTGATCAAGTTTCGCTTTTTCGTATCTGTAGAGAGATGATGTTCAGAGAAGAGGCATCTGGGAGACCAACATGAGAATGATTGACAAAAACAATGAAGATTTCCGCTTTGGAGTGTCGTCGTTTAACATGGCGATGAACAAATATGGAGACCTTGTACGTGTATACATTTTAAATGGATATGTGAGACCAGAATGAAAAAAGGGTCATCGGGTTACTAATCCTCTGGTCACCTGTATTTCAAACACCAAAGAAGATATTTTGAAAAATGTTGGTAACCAAAAACCAGTGGGCCCCATTGGCCTTTAATTTATAGACACAAAACCAATGCAATTCACTGTTCTGTTTTATTATAACCAACATTCTTCAAAATATCGTCTTTTGTGTTGTGGAGAAGAAAGAAAGGCTTAAAATGACAAAACTGAATCAAGATGTTTGCTCGATTTAATCTGTATATTGACTCCTGGATCATTATTTTTTCCCCAGACCAAGGTTGAGTATAAACGTTTACTAGGTGCTCCTATTAATGGGCCCGTAAACAGAAAAGGAAAGATTGCATCCGCCCGGGCGCTCCGTTTTGAGGCCAGTAAACTACGAAACACCAATGTGGACTACAGAGCAATGGGATACGTGACCGAAGTTAAAGACCAGGTGTGTCTCTCAATAATAATAATATTGTACTTATCTCTTAAATGAACAGAGAGGGAAAGAGAGATAGGTCAGACATGTGAACTACCCTGGCATCAAACCTGTTACTGGCAAACAGAGTTGATATTAAATGTTGGATTCAGCAGAATTGGTAATATGTGAACTATTAATCTGTATTTAGGGATATTGTGGATCATGCTGGGCATTCAGCACTACGGGTGCCATCGAAGGGCAAATGTTCAAGAGAACGGGTCAGTTAGTGTCTCTGAGCGAACAGAATTTGCTGGACTGTTCCAAGTCGTACGGCACGTATGGCTGTAATGGAGCCTGGATGGCGAACGCTTACGATTACGTGGTCCAAAGCGGCTTGCAGAGTTCTGACACTTACCCGTACACATCTGTGGTGAGTGATCAAGATCATTTCATTACATTTACATAAATTATTTATATTTATATAAAAAGAATTACATTTCATTTTAATATTTTTAATAATCTAATTTATGATAGTACAATAATCTAATTGAATATATTATATAATAATAATATTTATTTATAATAATCTAATTTATGATAGTATAATAATATTATTTAATATATTATATAATTTATAATAATCTAATTTTGATAGTATAATAATCTAATTTATGATAGTATAGTAATATAATTTAATATATTATATAATAATAATGTTTATTTATAATAATGTAATTTATGATAGTATAATAATCTAATTTAATATATTATGTAATAATTATGTTGTTTATACATATCTCTTTTTTGAATGTTTGATCAATTTTACAATATTAATGTTTTATTGTATTTTGTGCCATTTTATTGTGTTCTATCAATGTTCTATTACTTAATTTACATTATTTAATCTGTTAACTATGCAAACGTTTGCATCCTTAATTGAGCAAATTCAAGTTATATAATTATATACACTTTGTTAATTACTGTATACTAATTTTTGCTAAATAATATTATAATATTATTACATATATATATATTATTAAACCTATATACTGTGTGTGTGTGTGTGTGTGTGTGTGTGTGTGTGTGTGTGTGTGTGTGTGTGTGTGTGTGTGTGTGTGTGTGTGTGTGTGTGTGTGTCTGTGTGTGTGTGTGTGTGTGTGTGTGTGTGTGTGTGTGTGTGTGTGTGTGTGTGTGTGTGTGTGTGTGTGTCTCTGTGTGTGTGTGTGTGTGTGTGTGTGTGTGTGTGTGTGTGTGTGTGTGTGTGTGTCTGTGTGTGTGTGTGTGTGTGTGTGTGTGTGTGTGTGTGTGTGTGTGTGTGTGTGTGTGTGTGTGTGTGTGTGTGTTGTTTTAAACTTAATGGTGCATGTGAATGTTAAATTATTACATTTGTGAAGCGAAGTATTACCAAGTACGGTGTTCCATACTTGGAATTTGTGTTCTGCATTTAACCCATCCAGTGAACACAAACACAAAGTGAACACACACCCGGAGCAGTGGGCAGCCATGCTGCGGCGCCCGGGGAGCAGTGGGGGGCACGGTGCCTTGTTCAAGGGTCTCACCTCAGTCGTAGTATGCCCGCTGGTTCCGAGTCTCGAACCAGCAACCTAACGATCACGAGTCCAAGACTCGAACCACCAGGCCACGACTGCCCCAATTTGTATCTTTATTCTGTGTAAACATTTATGTACTTTCAATATGTTTCTCAGGATACCCAGCCCTGTTTCTATGACAGCAGTTTGGTTGCTGCCAAAATTAGCGACTACAGATTCGTTCCATCTGGAGACGAGCAGGCGCTGGCGGACGCCTTGGCAACGGTTGGACCGATCACTGTTGCCATAGATGCTGACCATCCAAGCTTCCTCTTCTACAGCTCAGGTAGATTCTTCGTTTTGTGACTTTGACACTTTACAGTATATAGAAGCAGAATGTATACTACATAAGATTCAATTGACAACATATCCCAACTTTACAACAGGGATTTACAAGGAAAGTAACTGTAACCCTAACAACCTCAACCATGCTGTTCTTCTGGTTGGTTACGGCTCAGAGGGCGGCAAGAATTACTGGATTATCAAAAACAGGTGGGTACACCCGTATTCTGTTTTAACAGACTTATCTTCCCTACAGATATCTGACCTTGTCTGTTTCTCACAGCTGGGGAACAGGATGGGGAGAAGGCGGATACATGCGGATGCTCCGGGGTGGCAAAAACAACTGTGGCATTGCTAACTATGCTCTGTATCCCATTGTGTGAGATGGAATCCAATAAAGGCTAATAAAAATCTCAAGTCTAAGCCAAAAATCCCATTATGATAAAGTAAGACAAGAACTACAACATGAGACCAAGCATTGACAAGAAACATAGTTTGTAGTTCTCCCACCGTGTAAACTCTTAGCACATGTATTTGACTTGGCCGGCCCAGGTTTGGTTGAACACTGTGATACCGCAGTTCCCACGGTAGCCTTGTACAAGGTCTCGTGGTTAAATGTTGTGTCTTGCTCTAAAGATTCAGTAAGACTGTACTCTAAACAACCGGTCTGGTGCTCCATCGTGATAAGAACTTTATCCATTTAGTGCCATTCATGTGTGATAAATATAATGAGGATTAATACATACATTAAATGTTATGATAAAGAACAAATAAAATAATACATTTATTATGTTACAAATTAATCTTTTTATGTCTAACTAAAAGAATTCTGAAATAAAGTTAAGGAATTGACTATATAAATATGTAGAGAAAAACATTAATCCAAAAAATTACTTGTACAACCGCATATCTTATATTACATAACATTTTTTATATTATACTATAATAGAAGACAATTCAACTAATAACATTTTTACATTGTCAAAGAAATATATCTATTCAAGTACATTTTAAGAATCAATTTTATGTGGTTTTTCAGTTAAATAAAAATATTTTGTAATGTTTACTTGATTTTAGATCGATTTAAAAGGATATATACATTGTGTACATATTCAAAACGTTTAATGTCTTAAAGGTAAAAAAATGAATGATTTACTAACAAGTAATACACTCCCACCTCCAGTTCATATAGTTCTTAAATAATAATGGCATCAATTATTTTGTTCTATTATTGTTTTATTCAATAACTAAGTCCAAGCATACGAAGAATGATGCATTTATAAATACTGTAGGAAAGATCGGTAGTAGAATTCTTAATAGTTTTAATCCTTATCAAAATAACTATTCAAACAACCTCATTTATAACATTTCTCTATATCAAACATTTACTGTGAGAACTTTTATAACAAAGTGTAGATTTAAATTCAGTACTTTAAATAGTGTACTTTAATGCCAGGTTTATCAGGACCCATGATCTCTGCCTTGAAGGAGTTTCTCAAGACATGCCAGAAGTTGATGATTAATAAAGTTCCCTGAGGTCACAGATATTCCCAAAGTTTCCTATTGGTGGTGCGGGCATATGGAGAAAATTCTGTGCCCTGCCTCTCCTCTGTACACACACCTGAAGGGAGGAACAGGAAGAAAAAGTTCGATTCTCTCGACTGCCAAGAACGAAGGCCATTCTTAAGAGGTCTGAGAGTCTCCTTATTATCTCTTCATTCAGATGAAATGCACACTTCTAGATGGCAGAGGTTTTATTCTAAGGAATATCTTGAATGCTGATTAACATTTTCGAGAGCGTGGAATCAGCACTGGTTGTTTGTAAAGGATGATGAATTATTATTGGGTGGTGTGGACAGGACTGCTGCTGATCAATTTAGATCTTGGGGTGTCTGTGGATAATTCAAGGTCCTGGTGGGATAGTAATGTAGAAGTGAAGAAGAATGAGGATGAACCAAGGCATCATCATTTTAGAAAGTACTGTGAAACATCACACAATAAGGTAAGACGTTGCAGTTGTGTATTGTAGATTTAAAGTTAAACACGTTTCATTCCAAAATATATGGTTTGATACTTAATAACCAAGTAAAGATTGCTTCATATGTTGCATTCGTTCTAAGATTAACACTTAATAACTGAAAGAATGCATCTTGGGTAAATAGGTCGAATAGTTTCGGGCTTATTCTCAGAATTAAAACACAATCTGATCAGAAGCGTTCATGCAAACGTATGCAATGGTTTTTAGGATACGGCAGACCCAATACAGGTCAAAACATGTTTTGTTTTAGGTATGTCAGATAAAGGATTTTTTATGAAATGCATGTGCTGGCAAAGAGCCAATAATTCTCTGAAACACTTTCAGTGCCTTGTACATGAACGCATGATTGCATATGAATTTGATATGTTCTTTACATATTTTGAGTAATGCATTAGTAGGCAGAGGTTCAGACACCAGGCCAACGTTATTAGATTGTTGTAAATTATGCTTGGGGTTAAAGTTTTACATCCTACAGTAGCTTTGATTTCGAATTCGATTGTTTGTTTGGTTTGCAATTGGAAACGTATGTACAACCCACATGGTGACCTGTATTTTTTTATAGGACTGTGAGCACGGTCAGTATAGGGAGTGGAGAGGAACGGAAAAGGGACTGTGTGTGCCATGCAACTGCAACGGTCTGTCAGATGAATGTGACCCACGAACAGGAAAATGTCTGGTAAAAGATGTTTTATTTATTTTAAGAGAACATATATGTGCTTTCTTTTCAAACATTCCTATCTAAAAAAGTCAAAGGCATCATCGTTTTATATGTCTGCATCTATCCTACATTTACATATTCCTATATTTGACATATTGACCAATAGTGTACAAAATATACTGTTGGTGGTAAATATAAAGATGATGAAACTCAAAAACCTTGAAGGTATTAAATGCAAAAGTAGAAAAAAAATGTAAAGGGCTGTCAGAAGGATTAATCGTTTTTAATCGCATTCAGAATAAAAGTTTGTGTTTACTAGGCTCGATAATCACATTGTATGACTCGATCGGTACCCGCTAAACTTATGATGTGATCTCCAATGTTGACTTTATTTTGGCTCTGCAACCCCATTGTAAAGGCATTTTAAAATGTTCTTAATTAATACATATTTGCAATCATTAAGTACTCTGTTACAACGGAAGTTATGACTCGATCAATAAACTTGGCCAATCTTTCAAACCAATCACAATTTAAAAGAAATCTCAATTGTTTTGAACAATCTCTTTGTAGAGACATATTTAAATGTTCATGTATTATATAATGACTGTAATATTGCAGCAAAACTGCATCTTAAGTGCATCTATTGTATGCATTTATGTAAGAAAAATATCAAATATATATTTTTATCTCTCAATCTTTAATTGTTTAAATGATAAAAAATACATTTAAATATTTTCTAAATATATATGAATGTACGTGTGTGTTATAAATAAAAAGTTAATAAGCACAATGCACAGAAATATGATGTAAACACAAACTTTTATTCAGCATGCGATTAGCCGTGATTAATCGCTTTGACAGCCCTAAACAAACACTCTTGCTTTCATAACGTGTGATGTAGAACTGCAAGTTCAATACAGCCGGTGACAACTGTGAACGCTGTATGGAGGGTTACTATGGCAACCCTGCTTTGAGAACCTGCAGCCTGTGTCCGTGCCCCTTCACAGAGCCTTCTAACAGGTGTGATGTCATCTCACGTGATCAAAAATATCTGATTGAATATTCTTCTGCAGGTTTATTTCCATTAATAAGATATGATGCATTATTCTGTGTGTAGTTTTGCTCTGGGATGTCTAAGGGCTGGAGATGAGTTTGAATGTCTGTGTAAACCTGGCTACTCTGGAACACGATGTGAAAGGTTTGAGTAAAAAGCCACTTGATTCGTTCAACAAAAAGCATTTCACACCCAATGTTCGTAAAGGGAGAATTCTATACGTCACATTTTAGGTGTGCGATCGGGTACTATGGAAACCCATTAGCCGCGAGAGGAAGATGTCAACCGTGTAACTGTGACCATGCACACGTATGTGATACACTAACAGGCGGTAAGAAACTCTGTAACTTCATTTTCTAAAAATTGTGTAGGTTTTCTAAGCAGTTTTAAGCTATTAACTAATTCAACATTATATAATATTCTATACATGTTTGCCAAAAAGGTTCGTCTTTAAAAACCTTCAAAATGTTGTTTTGTACCATACTAGGGATGGTCTGTCCGATCGGCCGGAGATCGGCATCGGCCGATAATCACATTGGTGCTCACTAAAGTTAGCCAATCGCGAACAGATCTCAATTAATGACTTCAATGTGACTTTAAGTTCTTCGTTAGAAAATAGTAACATATATTACATAATTTCTTCACAAGTAACAAACGCATACAATTATTACATAGGGCAACATCACCATGACCACAAAACAGTAACCTACTCGATGTTGAAAATCCTGATTGGGCGACCCACACACCATACATTTTTATGGTTCAATAAAAGAACATTTGCTACAAATGTGGACCAATGGACATCATGGTGTATCTACTTGCACAACTTTACATGTGTCTTTTCCTTAGATTGTCTTGAAGCTGATGATCCAGACACGGACACATGCTTAGGTATGATTTCACTCATCTAAACCTTTTCTTATACATAGCCATGATATGTTCACATGATAGACCTGGCTACCATAAAGATTTAAGTTCAGATTTGATATTACAGACTGCGATGATGGGTGTTTCATTACATTAATGGATGATTTGGAAGCTATGGACCCTCAGTTTCTCTCACTGAAGAATCAACTGGAACCCCTCCGTCTGAATGCCGCTTTAATCACTGCACTGAAAAAACTAAAAGATGCAACCGCTGTGACAAAGGTCTCTAAAACTCCTAAGATTCTATTGAACCTTGCACTTTGTTTACATAAGTAATGCTGTTTTTTATAGGTTTTGGTGGATAAGTACACCGAATCGATCTACACGCTGAAACTCAAAATGGGAGAGTTTGAAACTGACGTGCAAAATGTCCAAGATGATCTTGACGTTCTAGATGACAAGGTTGGGTTTCATTGTTATTGGGTTGTATGATAACAGTGATTATAGTGTAAAAGTTTGTGTTTATACGGAACAGGCGACTCAGGCTTCATGTTCTGCAATTCAGCTGGTGAAGACAGTCGATAAAACCTATCGACAGAGTAAAAACCTGCATTCTAAAAGTGTGGACCTCTTACGAAAAATATTTGGTAAAGTCTTTCAAATGTTTACTCTAGGGGATAGTTTATCCAAAAATATACTTCTTGTCGTTTCAAGACATTCATGACATTCTTTCTCTGCAGACCACAAAAGAAGATATTTTTAAGAATGTTGGTGACCGAACACCAGTACCCTTTCACTTCTATCGTATGGACACAAAATCTAGTCAATGGGAACTGCCATTCGGTTGCCAACATTCTCCCAAACATCTTCTTTTGCAATCTGCAAAAGAAAGTTCTTATCATTTTTGGTGAACTATCACTGCTATTGACCCACAAGGTCACCATCTCTGACCCGTTTAGAGTTTCTGGACGAGCTGAAGCACTCAAACCACACGGGTGGAAACACAGGGGAGGCGTTCAGGATGTTAAAAGAAGCCAGACGAATGCTGGAGCAAATGAGAAGACAGAATTGCATGGTTCAGAGACAGCTGGCTGAACGAGAGCTTGAGAAAGCAAAAACACGTAGGTCACAACATAGAAAATTCCATAAGAACGTGATTATGATGCAAACTAAACATCTTGCTTTTTATTTGTGCAGTTTTCAACCTCATCGGGAATAACTTTACGGTTCCTTTGAAAGATTGGTTCAATGCAGGCGTCCAAATCGGACAGAAACTAATGGATCTATCTGTTGGTCTTCGAGACATACAGGAGGCTGTTATAGACGCAAATCTTGATGTGATGAAGGCGAATGGCCTAAACAAAGACAACGAGGCACAACTGGAAAATATTTTGGTAGGTTCAAAGCCATACACACTTAAGCATGTTTTTCGTATACCTCTTGTAATCCAATGGTTGTCATCAGAAACATTTCAAGGTCCTGGAGAAGGAGCGGAGAAACGTTGCTGCTGAAATGACCTTGACCGGGGGAATGTTGAAAGACATCTCAGACCTCCAGAACATGATGGAGGACTTTACAACGGTGACTAGTTATGCTAAATCCAATTTGCATGAATTCAAACAGAAACACATCCTAACATTTCCCTGTGTTTCAGGAAATGTCGCAACTTGCAGCTCAGGTAGATGGTGCAAAAAACCATCTGAGCAGAAAGCTTGACCTTCTCTCGCAAGCCGCATCTAAGGCGGGGATTGTAAGACGAGCTGAAGAGCACGCGCAAGATCTCATGAGCTTGGCTGTGGACTTTCACATGTACGATGTCAAATTTTTTCTTTCAAATGTAAATCAATGTATTTCTTATACACGTTCCCGGTCTGACATTGTAAGCTTTAACAGGGCCATATTGAACGTCACCAACTCATCCGCGGTTCACAATGCCATCGAAACCATCCAAGTATTTACTGATGTCATCAATGCCATAAGGGATGCGGCGGCAGCAGCCAATCGAGCTAAAGATTCGGCAGATCAAACACTCAAGGTACACATCATGGCCACCTTGTATTGATCAAATCTAAACGAAAGTGTAAAAAAGAAATCAGAAATCAATGTTCATTTGTTAACTCCAGGAAGTACTGGAGCAAGATCTACAAAAGAAAGCCAATGACCTGAAGAAAAACATGCTGCTATCTGATGCCGAAGATGCAAAGAAACAGCTACAAGGTTTTATTATTTCCATTCTTTGTGTTTACTAAAGCTTGCCATGTATTTATACTCCAGATAAATAATGTCCACCACAAACCTAGAATATTATTTATCTCGGAACTGTATATACTGTAAGAAGCAACGCAATGAAACTGTCATCCACAGGTGTCACTCAAAAATGCGAAGCTCATAATGACTTGATCCGGCAGGCCGAAGATAAACAGAACATGCTGCGGCAAGCCATGCGAGATGAGCTGAAGAAGTTGAACAACGTGAAACGGGGTGAGCTTGATGCATAACCTGATGCAAATGCAGTTTGAGGTCATGTGCCGATGGCAGATATAGCCAATGGGAGTTGGGGCTTAAGCTGCAATGAACACTTGGATAAAATATTAGTCGACTCGAGTTTGTTTTATCGTCCTTAATCTTAAAAATGGTTATTTTGTTTAGATGATATCGGTGCCCTTATCATCGGAGCCAAAGAAGCGGCATCCAATGCCAATGCCACAGCCAGCAATGCGTTAGCCAGAATACACAACATCAGTGAAGAACTAAACAAAACCACCATTTCAACCCAAGACCCGAACCTGAACAAAATTCTTAATGATGTCACCAAAACACGTGAGTCTCCATTATTTAACTGACACAAAGCTTGGCAATTATATTAAATATACGATGTGTTGGACCTCTAAAGGCAAGATGAACATCTCTGTGTAGAGTTGGCCATCATGGTGATCATAAACACTGGTCATCATGACTTAGTATAATACCTCTTACAGTGGCAGAATTGGACCTGTCTTTCCCTTCACTCCTTGATAAACTCAATGAGGTTGAGAATCAAAGTGAACACGTGTCTGTTCCGGGCAACATGTCGAGCAATCTCCAAAAAATCAAAGATTTGATCGAGAAGACCCGGGACATGGCGAACAGAGTGAGTGGTCTCGATGTTTCAGTGGTGGCAATTTTTCGCTTGTTTCACTTTCTCTGTGTTTGAAGGTCAGAGGACCGATCTTTTTCTCGGGGAAATCTTACATTGAACTCCGACCTCCGAAAGACATCGAAGACCTGCGGGCCTTCACGGCTCTTAATCTGACTCTACACCGACCGGAATCTCGAGGGGATGGAAAGCGAAGGCGAAGACAGACGGAAGGCGAAAATTTCTTTGTTCTTTACCTTGGAAATAAGAACGTGAGCAATTTTTCTTTCTATTTAGAATTTGATCTACGATCTGCATTTCCATGCATGTATTTATTTTATTGACCTGTAGACTTTTGAGGATTACATTGGCCTAGTTGTGAGGAATGGCGTACTGTTTTGCCTCTACAAACTGGGTGGGACCGTGCATAAGATTGAGACCAGTGATATCACAAAGTCCAGCAGTACGAAAGCCTTCATGGATAGGGTTGATTTCCGCAGGTAACAGATGTGTATTTCTTTAGTTTTTTTTGCAATAACTTTACAATAAGTTGTATCTTTTGTCTTTTCTCTTAAATTAGAGTCTATCAAGATGCGCAGGTTATATTCACAAAGACCTTCACTTCAAAAGAACCTTTAATACTCCCTCCCATGATAAATCAGGCTAAAACCACCATTGGATTACTTAATCTTGACCCCGGTGATGTCGTCGTGTATGTTGGCGGATATCCAAGTGAATTTACGGTATACATTGACATTGCCGATTTGTCTGTCTCACATCTGTCTCACTTTTCACATTTAAAAACTGCAGCCAATTGGATAAAAATATTTGAAACCCTTTTTTACTCCCATTTGTAAACCTATCAACTCCCTTGTCATCATTTTTGTAATGTTATATCTTGTTGATCTTATTTTTGGGAGAACTCTTTAATACTTAAAACAACATTTTTTTCCAATACTGCTATTCTGAACTTGGTTTCCCAGCCACCGGAAGAGCTCCGTTACCCTGGATACAAGGGCTGTATTGAGTTTTCATCGCTTAATGATCGCATTCTCGGCTTATACAACTTTCAACGTGCTGTCAATATCACAAACAATGACAAATGTCTAAGGTAAAAGTAGTCGAAAAATTGACATCGGAACGCACACATGTTCGTGCTTATAACATTTATATTGTACTATTCCTTCTAGGGGAAACGTTCAACAACTGGGATATTACTTTGACGGCACAGGTTATGGAAAAGTTAACATATATAGCAGAAATACAGTCATTAATTTCATGGTTCTGAGTCATCAGTTGGACACGGTACTATTTTACATGGAAAACCAGGTAAACGATTCAAAGTTTAGAAATGTACATAACATTCATTTCCGTCAACTCACAACCGCATTAATAACACAGTTCCCAAATGTTTACCTATTAAATAATGCTAAACTAAACATATATTTGTTTTTCAGAACTCGGCGTACATTTTGACAGTCGAAGAAGGCTATGTTGTTTTAAAGGGTGGAGGCAATGACAAAACCGTTTATGAAAAGTCCCAAGTTAAATTATTTCCCAAAGTAAGTTTCTTTCTAAATTTAAAGCCGTTTCATAACTTCGGCAGTTTCACTTTACTCAAAGTGTCATTCCCCGTTCAGACCAACTTCAACCTGATCAGGATGATTCTGAATGTGAACTACACATCGATACAAATCACACACTCCTTGGTCGTCGTTTGTCTTGGGAATGTCAAGGGTCTCTTCAGAGAGGGGTTCATCGGTGGTGCGCCGACTGCAATCCGAGACAAGTATTATCTCATGCTCATTTTAACAGCATTCTCTTCCATTTACGTTTATTTGCATTATTCTGAGAATAGAAACACTGAACGAAAGTCCATGACTTAAACGCTCATGTCTATGTTTCTCCATCCAGATATAATATCAATATTCCGCCATTAAAGGGATGTGTCAATAATGTCCAGGTAGATATAAGTGCTAGTTTTGAAGAGATAGTTGGAGTTGTGCCAGGTTGTCCAGAACCATTACTGGTAAGAAAATGTGGCTTATTTTATGTCTACACGTTAAATTTCTTTTATTGACGACTGCTTTTTGGTTTGTTAGGGTCTCAGAGAAGCCACTTTAAATGAGGGTCGCCTGACTGTTCCAGATACAGTGAAAGATCTAGACTCAGACACAATGATTTCGTTTGGGTTTAAGACATTCAAGAATTCCGGTGGTTTGATATACGACGGTAGAAAGGTTCGTTTATCGCCCCAACTCTCTGAATTAACAAAATATATGAAAATTGAAATGAGTTATTAACAACTCAAACATAAATTAACAAAGATCGTTTTTTTATTCTGCAGAACAAACAATTTAATGTCGTCTTAGAGGATGGATTTGTCAAAATGGTTTATGATAAGGATATCTTACAATCTCAAAACAAAATTGAAGTTGGAAAATGGCACTATGTGACGGCCTACAAAAACAGCTCGGGGTGAGAAGATGTCTTGAATTTCAAACCTGCAACATTCATTTGGTTAACATCATGTTGACTTTCTATTCTCAGAATGCAGTTTCATGTTGATAACACGAACATGGGAGGTGCACCGATGTCATCCCCATCAGTTATACTCCAAGACCAATATTTTCTTGGCAACTTCGACGGATGTTTCAGGAACTTTTACACACGGAGGTTTTAAGTTCATTTACATTTATTGTAGCATACTGTGTGTTTGCGTGACTATGCACATTTGTAATTGAATGTTGGCGTAATGCAGTATATAACGAATATATCTGTTGTTTAGTCAACAGAGCGACTATATTCCAGCAGACTTCAGCAATTTCGTTCCGGAAGGAAATGTATCTGTGGGCTTCTGTAAAGCAGTGAGCCCCCTAATGAACATCAGAAGGAAGAGTGCAAGACATGCCGAAACGGCAACTCCCATAAAATGGGAACATAGTAATAAAGTAAGAAATCAAACTCTGAATCACATGTGCAATAAGTAATCTAAAACTACCAGAATAATTACGTATTAACGACAGTCATCACATTTTTATGCTCTGCAAACACACAAAAGATGCTGAATCTGTTCGTTTGGACAAGCAATTTTTAAGTCATGACTTTGAAATGAATAGGAACGCTCTGATCAGGATTGTTAATACCGAACACAGATTATTTGACATGGGTATCGGCCGATACAGATTCAGATGTTCAAAGTTTACATAACTGATATGTACGCTCTCTGAACCCTGTTCAACGTTTCTCAGATAAAGTTATACTATAATTGTTGAATTTATAATATTTTTATATTTTCAATCAGTGCCCCGGACAATAGTTTGTAGGGGTCTGCGCTAAAAGGCTTATGGTTAGTGTGCCAACATGTAGTGCTGAGCACTTGCGGCCAGACCCTGGTTTGATTCCTGTCCTGAGCGAACTTTGTCGGCCCCACTTCCGTGTCTATGTCCTGTTCAATTTCCTGTCCCAAAATCCCATCCATAAAAGGTAAAAAACACCCCAAATAATAAATTAACATTTTTCTTCCTATGGTTCATGCTTTCATATACTATTATACAGTTGTACATTTAATAGATATTTAATCATTTAATAAACACATATATATTACAAATATACATGTTTATTGCACGGGTGCATTCCCTTTACAGATAGCCACACGCAAGCCGCAGTGTCTGGACCCCGGACTAAATATTTCACTTTACATATTTTGTTGACATAAACTTGACTCTGAAACAACTGTGATTTTTTGTTTTTGGTTGCATAATGTCATATTTTACATATTTTTTGTTTAATTTAAACTTTAAACTTTTTACAGAGATTATCTAAACAAAGCTGCAGGAACCCAAGATCTATGACGCACGCATACCACATCGGTTACAAAAGCCAGCTACAGTTTCAGATAGATTTGGAAAAACTCAATGACAGGTCGTTTTTTAATGCTTCGTTTTCTTCTGCCTTGATTTAAGCAGTTTTCATAAATGAAGTCTTGTCCTACAGGCCACAATTCTCCCTGGATGTCCGCACAAGATCCTCAGATGGACTTTTATTACACATCACAGGAAAACGGGATGTACCAGTTGTCGTCTTGTATCTAGCTGATGGAAAAGTCAAACTCAATGTTGGGGGATGCAAAATAAACTCCTCACGCAAGATCAACAATGACGATTGGCACAGTGTAGGTAGACAATAAGACGAAAATGGTGTGTATCTGTAACTGCAAATTCTAAACTTGGATGTTGTTTGCAGATCAAGTTTGGTTTGAAACGAAAACGTTTTTATCTATTCGTGGATGGTGTCCCAACACCTGATGGGCAGTTCTCAAAAAGCTCCATCCATGATCTTCAGTCTCGCGTCTATGTGGGACAAGGACAGCTTCACAAAACACACGTATGCATGTATCATATTCTCATCTGGGCACAATTTATACAATAGTGCAATGTTTGTAATTTTGGTGTCCTAAAATTTCTCTCTTCAGGGAAGAGCTCTTCCGCAGAAGAGTGTGGTCGGATGTATCCGTAACTTTAAGTTTTCCAAAGTTGTCCTACCGGAACCAGCTGTCAATCATGGTGCCGGACCCTGTTTTAAAGGGATGGTAGTAAAGGGGGCATATTTTGCCGGAGATGGTGCACATGTGGTCTTAGGTTTGGAATTTAATTAACACAAAGATTTGTTCATATTTATTAGGGATGCACCAGTTGGGATTTAATGCCACGGATACAGAGTTCCGATTCGTCACGGATATCGGCAGATACTGGTGCTGAAACTGATGCATTAAGTTTATATAACTGATACGGGAGCTCTCTGAACCTTTTTTTCAGATAAAGTAATAGGAAAGATGTTGCCTTTGTAATATTTTTATAATGATGTTACATTGTGTAATAATGTAACTATTGTTTAAACAGATATAATTTCAAAAGTAATAACAAAAAAGTGTCATCATGTACATCCTCACGCCTTGACATCATCAATTGAGATCAGTCCGTAAGATTGGCCAAGTTTAGTTTGTATCGATTGAGTCATAAATTTGTGATCATGGGTCTCAGGTGCATCTCTAATATTAATATATATATACAAAATGTTTTTATGTGGGAGCACAAAGTAATAGAAAACCTTCTTTGTGTACAGAAAAGTATTTTTTGTCTGGTTCTTCCTTCAATCTTGCTTTTGAGTTTTGGCCAAGAAACCAGACCGGCCTTCTCTTCCACAAGAGAGATCAACACGGACGCACGCTTACTTTATTTCTCAAGAGAGGAAAGGTGAACCGAATATATTTTTCTATAACAACGCGATTGTATTGTAACATATCCAAGAACGCAAAACAAAAATCACTTGTGATTTTTTAGGTGGTGGTGAAAGTTAACGATGGAAGGCGTCACTATGGCACTACGGTGACTCCAGCTCAACCCCTGTGTGCTGGATTTCATTATGTCACAGGTACCGAATTACTTACAGGTAAATTATTCAACGTTAAAATGCATTGTTAACTTAGACCTTGATTGTACTTTAAAGTGTCTTTACGACAAGAAAACATAAAGCTGAGAGTGGGCGAGGTGACCTCACGGGTCAAAGGGCCGGCTGTTTCCTGGCCTTCAACAAGAGAAACCATCTACCTCGGTGGAATATCTGGTAAAGTTTTCATCAAAATTTCTCCGATATGTTGAATGTATTTTTCGTCATTATATTAACACAATATTTCATCTTTGACGTGTCATTGTTACCCCAGGGAACGGACGCAAAGGCGAGCAGACGTCTTATGTGGGCTGTTTACGAAATGTACACCTCAATAATATTCCTGTTACATTTCAAGAGATGAAGAGCGTGAACGGAGCCATTAACACCAACGAGTGTCCTGCAGAATAATGGCAGCACGGAGCACACATTGTTTGCCGGACGTTGGTCTTTTCAGAGCATTGTAATTAATTTTACAGAATGTTAATAAAATTCAAATCAGAAATTACAGGATCAATATTTGTGAAATGTTTCGCAAATTCCTACAGAAAATGTATGGATAAAGTATATGTAAGTAAAAGAGAATATCTTAGTTAAAAATGATCTGAAAGCACTTGGAAATAAGCTAATACCTCAACGCTGCTTCTTTGGACGGTACATTTTAACAGTTATAATTCATAATCGGTGGTTCAAAAATGTATGAAAATAAACGACGATAAACATACAATTGACTGGTCGGTTTTGTTCCGCCAATTAAACGCTGCAGACATTTGAACTTATTTGACACTGTGTTGCGTGCAAATTTGTAGGGAAAATATTGAGACCGTCTGCATGCACATTCCTTATTAATTAATTAATTGCATGTGCATTAACATGCGATTAATATCTCCCTCATCTCGGGCAATGCAGAAAGCTTTGTGAACTCCTGTATCGATGCCCTCATTCTCTCCTTTTGTTTGCCTCATGCTATAGACGTGTAATTTTATAAACACATCTCCATCTTTATTGCATTACATGTGTATTATTTTCAATGATTCATTATTGTGATTGTTTCTAGTTGCGTCATAAATTCAATCTTTAATTGCGAAGGGATAATTCGCACGAAGATCCGGACTCATCCTCGGTTGCATTATATTTATATTATATTATTTATATTGTT
Source organism: Triplophysa yarkandensis (assembly GCA_033220385.1). NCBI lineage: Eukaryota > Metazoa > Chordata > Actinopteri > Cypriniformes > Nemacheilidae > Triplophysa > Triplophysa yarkandensis. The sequence goes on from CM065674.1 coordinate 3,235,696, forward strand.
TTCAATGATTCATTATTGTGATTGTTTCTAGTTACGTCATAAATTCAATCTTTAATTGCGAAGGGATAATTCGCACGAAGATCCGGACTCATCCTCGGTTACATTTCTATTATCAGGTTTAAAAATGACACCATTTAAAGTGACGCCTGGCACCAAGTAACCCCTGAACCCGACGGACACCCAGAATAGGACACATGTAGGGAGATATTTCGAAGAATGTCAACCATACTTGATTTCATTTGGTTTTGGGAATGTGCCGCTCCAGATCATCGGTAAGATCCGATGGGAGCAAAAGCTGCCACACATCTTACATTTCTTGATGACATTTTGGAATAAGAGTTAAACTTAATTCATACATATCTCATAAATGTGAATGAATTCCACATAGGACTGAGACACTGATTAAATCTATAACATTTATATTGGATGTATTCATCCAATATATTAATATGCATAATTAAATATCGACTAATCAAACAAACACTGTGTTCTTCAGCAGGCACTTAAAGGGTTAATGAGGTCATTTCCTGGTTGGAGGTAAAGGGTGTGTGGCGGTCGATCGAACCCTCCTCCGCTACATTTCCCTTTCATGTCCGCGCGGAGTGCGTGAGAGGCGGATACATTGTATCCGGCGCACCGCCGCGTCTGTTACATTGCGTCATGCCGACAGCTTCGATCGTGTGTCGCTCACGAACATCTCAAGACGTTCGCGCGACACCCTGAAACGTCTCGAGACCCCTTGAGAGTCACTGGCTTTGGTGTACTGCGTGCGGTTGTTGATCGTCGTGTAGAGGAAGAAGAGGAAGAGGAAGAAGGGAAAAAGGAAGAGGAAGAGGAAGAAGAGGACATGGCAGGCCCGGATCAAGCGCAGCAGCAGGTCGAGGAGAAAGCCGAACAGATAGATGACGCCGAGCTGGCGTTTCAAGGCATCAACATGCTCCTCAACAACGGCTTTAAAGAAAGCGATGAGCTCTTCAAGAGATACAGGTGAGATCCTTCCCTGATGTCTCTGATCTTCCATGCAAACCGAGCCTTGTTGGCATGCAGAGATCTGGGGTGATTGGCACTGGCATGCATCAGTGATGCCATCTTATGGATCAGGGCTGTGTGTGTGTTTGATGGGCACACGTGTGAGTGTGCATGTTATGTCATAAGGGATTGGAATATGTCATGCACTTGTCATGCACTTGTCAAAATGAAGTGACCTTAAGTGCAGTGCTGTTTAGTGATCACTGGATGTCTTCAGTAAAAGATTTTGTTCATTGACCGATCACGGGCTACAATTCTGCATTCTCTGCTCTTTTATTGCAAGCTTGCACGTTTAACGTCGACACATTCATGAGACTGATTCTGTTTGTTCGTCTGCAGGACCCACAGTCCACTGATGAGCTTTGGCGCCAGTTTCGTCAGCTTCCTGGTAAGTGGATGGGTTTTGGGAATCCTTGGGTTTCTACCATGCCAACGTTACGTAACGCATTGCATATCCCGGTGTGCGCAGGCTCTCTCGTGCGCGCTAGAAAACACTTTTCCGCTGTCATTTTATCCTCAGTTATTAGATAACGAGAGAAGACAGGAAGTGGAAACGAGACGAATGTAATGGAGATGATGTATATTCTGTATGTTCAGTTGGCATCAAATACCCACACTTACTTCACTGTATGGAATAGACATAATGTATCCCACAACGCCATTCACTAAAGTTTTGGGACTTCCCCGCTTGGTACATCGTTTCCCCATATTTAAGGAAGAAGAATAAACGGAACGAACCATGAAATAAAGGGTTTCGGTTCAAACATGGACAGAACAAAATAAAAAATAAAAAGATTCTGTGTTGACAACTTTTGATGTCATTTTCTCGAGTTTCTTAAGGTCTTACCCTAAGATGCTTTGAAATAATTCTAAGTCCTATTTCGTGCTCTTGTTGAATGCCCTTTCTTGGCCAAGTCATCGCTTTTAAAACATGTATGCTACAATTATACAACTGTCTATTAAACTCTTTCAAACATTAAGCCACACACCTTCGCACTTAAAGGTTTTTTTTAATGTGAAACATTTTACGTTTTGTTCCCGAAATGATTGAGAGGCAGTGTAGACAATGTTACAAAACAGGAAGTGAATATGAAAAATGTATTTCTCAAGACGTCAGCTCGTTGCTGCTTGAAGTGTTTAGAGCAGCTTTACATTTAAGCGTGTCATCACTTCCATAACGCTAACATAGAGACTTTATCAGATGCTTAATCATCAAAACTGTCAGGGTTATTGTTGCACACCAAGAGCGGTTTCTGTTTACTAAGATACAAATCTGTGCGTGTATGAACCTATTGTAGCAACAGCGAGTGGCTTTGTGATGCGTTAACAATAGGCCGTTACAAACACCGGGTTTAAAACATGTTTAAGATGAAAGAACACGTCATGTTGAATAAAATCATCTCTTAACTAAATAACGAATGTTGGTTTGGTCATAGAATGCCATGATGACATTCGAGGAAGAGAAAATGCAGATGGCCAGCGATGACCTAAGGACCACCGAAAAACTCTGCGAGAGCGACAACGGCGGTGTCATCGAGACAATCCGCAACAAAATCAAAAAGAGTGTACGTTTACACGCGATTGTGTCTTGAATTCTCAAAAAACGCACAAACTAATGCGTGAATGCACTTTACTGAAAGTCACTTCATATATCTCAGTCTGCGTCAAAAGCACATTTTGATTTTATCACCGTCAGATGGACTCCCAGCGGTCTGGGCTGGAGGTTGTGGACCGACTCCAGAGGCAGATCATCGTGGCAGACTGCCAGGTGTACCTTGCCGTGCTATCCTTTGTCAAACAGGAGCTTTCAGGTACATCGCGCAAGCGTGTTTGTTTTAAATTAAAATAATGCTAAAGGCTTGAAAAATAGTAGACAAATAATAAATACCGAACACAATTTCATGATCTTTAGCATACATCAAAGGAGGATGGATCCTCCGCAAGGCCTGGAAGATGTACAACAAATGCTACAGCGACATAAGCCAACTGCAGGAGACATGTCGCCGACGGTCCTCTGATCAGGAGGGGGCGCTGGCCTCAGATCAGGCCAACCACAACGCGTCCCCCACCGAGAGCGGTGGAAGGGTGACAGATGAGGTTTTGGACCGTCTGAAGGGTTCGGTGAGCTTCGGCTATGGGCTCTTTCACCTGTGCATTTCAATGGTACCGCCACATCTGCTCAAGATCGTCAACCTGTTGGGTTTCCCCGGCGACCGGCATCAAGGCCTCGCATCTTTAACGTATGCAAGTGAAAGCAAGGATATGAAAGCGCCACTCGCCACGTAAGTGGGAATAATGCGTATGAGTTTATGATATTTGTGACCCTGCCTGTGAAAAGCAGGCTACAGTTGCAAAATCAAATTGTGAGAAAAGTGAGCATCGAAGTTGGATTTGACCTATTAATTTTACTATGACTTCAATCTTTCACCTGGTCTTTCTTAGTCAATATTAAATATATCAATTGTATTGTGTAGAATAATTTTATGCATAAAATATATTAGAGATATCGACAAATAATAGCACAAATAATATATCGGCCTCTCTCCGCTCAATAAAATGATATTACATTTACATTTAGGCATTTAGCAGATGCTTTCATCAAAAGCAACTTACAAAGAATCAAGGAGACAATGAAGCGGTAAATAGCAGAGATAACAATTGAGGAACAAGTGCCACAATGAGTTTACTAAGTTACACAAGGCGAGATAAGACCTGTAGGGGAGGGGGAGGTTTAATTTCAAGTGGAAAGAAAAAAACAATACATTTGTGCTTCGTTAATATAAAATATTACAAACATTACCAATTTGTTTTCGACATTATTAGTCGCTGTATGAATGAATACATTGAGAAATATTAATTTAACCTTTATAATTAACTTGACACAAATTTATACAAGCACTAATATATATATATATATATATATTAGCTAATTTATATTTATGCTATTGGTAGAGTAAATAAATATTGGTTATATATTGAATGTAACCGTTATAACGTATAGGAGGAACATTGGGATTCTATCTTTATGTTTGTGTGCCGTCATCTCATTAATCCAGTTTCGTGCTGTGGTTACATAATTGATGGAATCGGAAAGGTCACAGTTGGATGAAAAGGGCATTACGTGGAAGTAAATAATGCAAAACCACATATTGGACATTCTTTTTAAACGTGTAGTAATTCTTATACTTTACCATTCGCTGGTGTTCATCACAGGCCATGCATTTCTCTAAAACCTAATTTTACATCTCTGTGTCTATAAAGCGCACTTTGTTTTTGGGTGGTTTTTCGCCTGAGGCTGACAGATTGCAAAGAGCAGATCTAATAATAGAAATGCATTTAGGCATGCTTAATCCAGACAGATGGATGGATGGCTTTCTCTTACCTTCTGTTTTCTCTCAGTTTGGCCCTGTTGTGGTACCATACTGTGGTACAGCCGTTCTTCGCTCTGGATGGTTCAGATTCCCACGCAGGGCTTCTGGAGGCCAAAGCCATCCTGCAAAAGAAAGCAATGGTTTACCCAAACTCGTCTCTCTTCATTTTCTTCAAGGGAAGAGTACAGAGATTAGAGGTGTGTTGCAATCAATCACAAGCAGCTACAGTAAATAACAGTACATTAATACAAATATTCTCATGTGCGGTTTATACACACCATATTTTTGGACACTTTCATATTTTTTCAATGGTGTAAAATAAAAACAAACTGAAGAAAATCTTGAAAAAAGGGAAGTATGGAAATTGTTGTAACTAAAAAAAACATGTCATGTTTGATCATCTTCAGTAAACTATTTTTGTCTCTTCCTTCTTTAATATTCTTTCGAAGTCGTACATTTTAAAAACCTCTGTATGAAATAAAATGAAAGTATAGTAATGGAAAAACGATGGATGTTTGCTAAATTACATTTTTGGCATACATCTTCAGATTAAAAATGTCTTAAAATAATGAGAAGTATTTCACTAACGTGTCCCATAGTGCCAGCTTTATTTTAAGATAGGTTTGTTTGACGAGTACGGTTCATTATTGATGATGATTCAGATGATCGGAAATCAGATTATGACGTCTCTTTCAGTGCCAAATCAACAGTGCATTGGCGTCGTTCCAGGATGCTTTGGAGTTCGCCTCCGACCAAAGAGAGATTCAACACGTTTGCTTGTATGAAATCGGTATGTCTATTTTTTGCAGTCTTGTTTGGTGTATGATTTGTACGTTTCTTACTTGACCAACTCTACATTGTTATCACACGTGATATAAGATATGTTTGGCGATGAAGATGAAAACATTTTAGTGTATGTGTTTCAGGTTGGTGCAGCATGATCGAGATGAGCTTTGAAGACGCCTTCAGGTCATTCGAAAGACTGAAAAATGAATCTCGATGGTCACAGTGTTATTACGCTTACCTCACCGGAGGTCAGCGGTTTTTCTCTCTCTCACACTGTTTCGTATGTATGTCTTATTCTAACTATATGTTTGCTCCTCTTAATTTAAAGTGTGTCAGGGTGCCTCTGGCGATCTGGAAGGAGCCAAAGCTGTTTTTGGAGACGTCCAGAAGCTATTCAAGCGCAAGAACAATCAAATCGAGCAGTTTGCGATGAAAAGAGTATGTTTTAGTTTCATTGGCTTCTTTAATACGCCATTTGTATAAATAAACAAATATAAATGTTTGGCAATCACTCGACAGGCGGAGAGACTTAGAAAGATCTCAGTCACACGAGAGCTGTGCATTCTGGGTGTCGTGGAGGTTCTTTACTTATGGAAAGCTCTTCCAAACTGCTCTTCCACCAAACTCCAGCTTATGAACCAAGGTAAGCCGTATGATGTACACTATGGCAAACTTCACGCCTGAGGGGAATGACAACACCCTGTAATCTGGATTGTCCTGTATTTGTAGTGCTACAAGGACTGGATGACCCGTCGAGCTTAGGACTGAAACATCTGCTGCTCGGTGCTATTCAGAAATGTCTTGGAAATATTAAAGATGCCGTTCAGGTTTGTTCATCTTAAGTTATAATTCACCTAAAAATAAAAATTCTATTAATATTAACTCGCCCTCTTGTCACCAGTATACCTGTATTTTGCAGAACACTAAAGAAGATATTTTGAAGAATGTTGATGACCAATCCAAGAGATTACTTGTACACTTGCATCGGCTTTGTGTGCATAAAATTGAAGGGAATGGATTCTTCCATTTTTCGGTTGCAAAGATTGTTAAAAAAAAATCTTCAATTGTGTCTTGCAGAATGTAGGGAGACATACAGACCGTGGTGCCACTTAGATATTGGATTTGGTTCTTTTTCAACTCAATTGATTGGTTGTATTTAATGTTGGTTTGGACTTTTTGTTTGTTTGTAGTCATTTCAGATGGCAGCACAGGATGAATGTGGGCGTCTGAACAATAGCTACGTACAGCCCTATTCCTACTATGAGCTGGGCTGTGTGTTACTGGCTAAGCCAGAGGTAAATACAGTTATTATTATTATCCTTATTTATGTCTAAAATATTGTGCAGATTTTTTACATCATTTGAATATTTCAATTTAAAGTGTTAAGATATTGGTATTATTTTTTACGCAATATAGGCTCATGTATATTTTTTATTAATAAAGTAGTAATAATAGATTATAACATAATATATTGTTCGATATTAAAAATCTTTGAATTTCATTTTTTTAAATATACTTCTTTGCCTTTTTCTTGTTCTTAGACCCTGCGTAAAGGAAGATCTCTTCTGCTTCAGGCCAAGGTAAGACCATAAGACTTTAGTTTTATCTTGAATCTAAACGTCACATCACATTTAAGACTAGGGATGCTCGGGTAAATCGGCCGGAGATCTGTATCGGCCGATAATCACGATCTATGACCCGATTGGTACTTGCTAAGCTTGGCCATTCTTATGAACCGATCCCAATTGATGATGTCAAACGTGAGGACGTACATGATGAGTGAGGGCGTAAGTATTTCATCATCTGGAAAAGGATAACGGTGATCAGGTTTATATCTGTTTGTAAAAACTTGAAGCATCAGAATTGGCATTGATACCAGCTGATAAACATGACAAAAAAGCATTACTGTGTATGGGTGGAATAAATCCTGATCGGAGCATCCCTATTTAAGACAATGCATTTGTTTGCAGGAGAACTACACCGGATACGACTTTGAGAACAGACTTCACGTGCGTATCCATTCGGCCCTCGCCTCCATAAAGGAAGTGGTCCCCCACTGATCCCCCCATTATTCCAGAAGTGCACTGCACCTTGACCACTCCTGCCCAGCACTTTTAAAACGAAAAGCCATCGGAAGTACGTCACGCTTTTCTGGGAGGAAACACACAAAGTTAGCCGACTTCACTTAACCCAAAGGATGACTTTGTCCATTTTCCTGTTCAACTTTGCCTTTAGTGTAGTGTTAAGTAGTTCATAAATAATTGCTCATGACACGGTCCTCCCCATTTGCTGCGTTCATGTATTCGGCCTCTTTCCGTTTTGATGAAGCTGCGATTGATCTGAAAAACAGGAATGGGATGTATGAAAGCGTCACCTGCGTAGACTCTTAACCATAGCTTGCCGTGACATACTTAATAGGTTAGCATGACATAGACGTAACGTTAAAGCATTTATAAGCACATATCTCGCGTAACCTTTATTTCAAATCTCTTAAATATCTTAAATCAAGATCAGATGCATCACCGGTCCGCAAGGTCTACCCCACATCTCAGCATTTACAAGACATCTCTGAGACGTCAGATGTCACATAGACCTCCAGAAGACGTCTGTGAGATGTTTACGACCTCTATTGGATGCACGACAGCTCCTGCTAAGATGTTTTCCAGACATCTTAAAGACGTTGCTGTGATGTCCGGGTTGTGTAGTGGTCGACTGATGATGGTATCCAGACAGCATGATGGATTACAATACAGTTTCATTAAAACAAATGAATATCTATGTTTATTGAACACTTGTTTACCAGTTTGTATGCACAATTTCACCATACAAGTGTGGTCAAATGGTCATGGTGGCGCAGACTGATGACATCACACGTAACAGTTAACCCAGTTGTCTGACAAAACGGATGATCTTGAAACAGCCAAATATGACATCATGACAATTATTAACACTACACAACATTTTCTCATTGTATTTCCCTTTGAAGATGCTAAATGCTATTTTTTTTTTTTACTTTATTGAACATCTTTGTTTCTTATAATTCTAATATTTCACTAACATTTGTTTCACAACATTGTCAATATTGTGTATTTAGAACACGTTTGCCATACCTTGTGTCATGACAGTTGTGCTCATGCTAGCTTCCGGTCTCACGTGACGTCACATGACCTTTCAGTTCTGTGCCAGGTGTGCTGTGATGACGTCATCGCGTTTGTAAACATCAACAGCACGTCATCTCCTCTTGCCTCTGAATAACTTTAACTTATTTTGAGTTGATATTGTGTATTTTTGTCCAACGTAAGGCTTTGTTTACTAATTAACATGACGTCATTTCCGCTGTGAGTGACCGGAAGCGTGTTTTGGCGGTAAAATGTGTCGCTGTTGGATTGTGAGGGTGTGAAAACCTTGTCGGGATGATATTAAACTTGTAATAAATGAACCAAACTTACGATGAAACTCGTGTTATGCTCATCTGTTCTGTTTTCAATGAGTTTTCTTTAATTGAATTTACCGGAAGTTACTCCGGAAGTCATTGTGTCCGTGGTAGCCACGCCCCCTTTTTAAATTAAATTAACAATTTTTCTACATCATTTAAATATATTTCTTTAAATAACACGAATAAATTAATTATAAATTATAACAATATTAAATAAAAATGTGTGTTTTTGTTTAAACGTAATATTAATATATTTCAGTTATTAGTTTCGTAAAATGCAGGATGCTGTTATTGTATTTATTTAAAGTTTTATTTTAAACTGGACGAACAATAAAGGAAAGAAAAAGAGTGAAGATCGTCGCAGGTAAATCTGTAGATTTTATATAATTTTATCAATGTATGTTCACATTAAACTGTATATAAATATATGTAAATCATATATGGTTAATATTTGTCTTTATCTTAAAACAAAAAATGTATCATCATTTTTTAAGAGAATTTATTTTAATATGATATATATAATAATATATAAGTCCAACACAACCTCACCGCTGTGAGAAATAAATGGACGTGCTGTCTAACGTATATGTAAATCATATTTCAATAAGATGTTTGTATTTATAATGCATGCAATAAGAAGAAAATAAATAAAATCTTTTATTTAACTCTTATAATACAATTATAATCAGATCACTTTAAGACGTCTGCTAAACATCGGCTGGGTTATATCGTCTTAGAAAGAGCATTTTACATACATTACATTTAGTCATTTAGCAGACGCTTTTATCCAAAGAGCAGTTGTATAACTTTTCTAAATCAGAAATATCTTCCAGACGTCTTCTGGAGGTTTACATGAGCAGACAACGATAAGAATTCAGACGAGTGTTTGATTCAGGGCAATGATCGATAGACATTCAATATTGATTTTAATAACTTTTTATTTTATTTTTCGTATGCATTAAATGTATGCGCTATCTAGTGTACTATCAAGTGTCCATACTCCAGAGATGTTACGGCGCAGCCCCAGGTTGAGGTTAAGTGGATATTATCTTCCAGATGATGATGCGGTCGAGAGTCGTCATGATGGACTGACTTGGAAGATCTCATATAAAGAAACTCCGGCCAGGTGTGTTTCATGTGAACCGCATCTACGTGCCATCACATTCTTCGTCAAACATGTTTTTCTTCTGTAAAGGAAATTATTGACACGTAGAGGCCGGAGTGCCACCCCGACAATGACGTCCATCTATGAGAATGAATTCCCGACTCCATATGTTACCGAGTATTCAGATGATGGGATTTATGACGGTGGTTAGTGTCGGTCATATACAAATCTAGAAGCCTATCTGTTCGTCATACTTCTGAATCCGGCCTTTCTTCCTCTTGGCCAGACATGACCTCTGACTTCAAGGTGGCGGCTCAAAATACGAACAAAATGATGAAGGCCGAGAGCTGCCCAGATCTGTTGTGTCGCCAAAACCACGTTTATGGATTTCTATCTGAGCAAGATCACTCATCCACATTCAACCGTATGTTTGTGAAGACATGTCAGAATAGATTTTCGGTTGTGTGTTTACTATTGGTTCTTTTCTACAGACTTCGCCCATGACCTGGAATATTCAAGATTTGCCTTTATGGATGCTTTCGACTCGCCATGTAGTACATTTCTTATATTTTACTTTATAAAAAAACACACTGGACTTATTAAGTTATTATATTTGGTTTTGGGACAGATCTGGCTTTAGCCTTGTTCTGCGGCTGGTTGGAGAAGACCTGGCAAACATTGACACACAACATCTGCAGAACGCATCGGTCTTATGATTTTCAGCTCAACAGGTAGCAATATCTTTTCTTACAAATTAAGTTTTGCGTTACTCAAACTCATTCGCTGTTTTGTCTTTTTCGATGTAGTGCGCTTGCAAAAAATGCAGTCAGGATTTTTCTCATATTCTTGGTTGGCGGTGAGTCGGTTGGTTTGGTTCCAGTTTCTCCATTAAAGCGATCGTTAACCCTATAACGAAAAGTGTGTCCTCCTTGACCCGACCTATTGTCGTTTGACACATGCAGAACATAATCGAAAATATTTGGAAAAATGTTGTTAACTTGCACCCATCGCAGCATTCATTACTGCTGATAACGTTAGTTTAAATATATTTCTTTATGTTCTACGGGGAAAAAGGCCCACATGTTTCAAATGACAAAGGGGACTTTACAGTTAACATCAATCTTTGGAATCCTTTTGAAACTCTTTGGCTTTAGGTCTTTGGTACTTCTTTCCATGTGCCTCTCCGTTTCAATGGCGTTACAATGAAGATCATCTTCCCTACACTGATGTGCCTGCAAAAGATCCGGTATATATAACAAATCGACATGAAGCGATGCAGATGTCTTTAAGAAATGTTTTAATGAGCTGTCTTTGTTTCATAGAGATATTTGTCTGATGAAATCCTGGCGGAGATGAGGGATGAGATCACTGCCGTGCGTGAAAGAGAGGCCGACATGATGGTGAGGGTTACACAAATATATTCTTCACAAGCAGTGTCCGTAGATTTCTCATGGTTTCACTTGTTGTTACAGAAAGATATCAAGTCGCTTAAACTGGAGAATGAAAAACAGAAGTTGAAGTTTGGGGTAAGAAAAGCTACAGATTTGAACTTTCAAAGCTGTGTGATGTTCTACTGGTGAATAGACAAGAAGATATTTTGAAGAATGCTGGAAACTGGTACCAATTCACTGCTTTTGGCTTTACGTGAATGGGTGCAAGTGCTGTTCAGTTACCGACTTTCTTCAAAATATCTTCGTGCGTTCTGCATCAGAAACAAAGTCATTCAGGTTTGAAGTGTTGAGTGTGTGAAATTGATAACAGAATTTTTGTGACCGTCCGAAAGCACAAAGAAGATGTTTAACGATTCACGAATCATCCGTGTGTCTGTTTATTGTCTTGTAGATATTTCTAAAGGACGTGACGATGCAAGAACTGAAGTGAGCGGTTTCTTTCATTTCTCCTGTTCAATAACACGCGTCTTAAAGACATTCCAATTAATCATCGAATGCATTTTTAATTGTTAAAAATGTCTTTTAATCTTCTTCTAAGCCTGGTATCCGAGTACCACCAGCAGATTTCCGAGCTGAGATCAGATGTGTCAAACGTCAGAGATGCGTCCCACGTCCTCAAGCAAAGACTGGACACGCAGAAGCCTCTCGACGCCAAAGTAAACATGTTTTCACATACAGTGTGGGACCACATGCCATCCCAGAATCCTCCGCTTTGGATGTTGTCACGTTAAAGGATGCAATTCACTTTTGGAATGTGTTCAGGACGTGGCAGGAATCGTCCAGAACGCGCTGAGTCTACACAAGCCGGACGGCACGGGGATGGCTGACTATGCTCTGGAGTCAGCCGGTACGGCTTTTACGGATAGTTCACCAGCGTTGTTTAAACGTTTGGTTAACGTTTATGTTCGTTTGCGTAGGTGGAAGTGTCATCTCAACCCGCTGTTCTGAAACCTATCCGTCCAAGTCTACCCAATTCAGCTTGTTGGGCATTCCTCTGTGGTATTATTCTGAGCCTCCCCGAACTGTCATACAGGTGTGACACCGTACACAAATGTTAACCTTTATGTACGTTTCAATTTTGTTGATAAGCATTGCGTTGGTTTTTTTACAGCCCGAGGTGCATCCTGGGAAGTGCTGGGCCTTCCGCGGCTCAAAGGGTTTCCTGGCCATATCTCTGTCGTATGCCATCAGGATCACCCACGTTACCCTCGAGCACATTCCTAAAACACTGTCGCCAACCGGGAGGATTGACAGCGCGCCTAAAGACTTTGTCGTTTATGTAAGACCTCAATGCATTTCAATTCCTAATCGTGACAAAGGATGACATTTATATTTATGGCTTTAAGGGTTCATCCAGTCAGAGCAATGTGTGTAACGGGGGCCAACTGTTGGGGAGCTTCACCTACGACCAGGACGGAGATCCTATACAGACTTTTAAAATCAATGTGAGTCACTAATGGTAAGGATATTAGAACATTGGTTTATATACTCTTGAAATAACTTCTGTGTTTGTTTCTTAAGGAGTCTACACACGTTTATAAAACAGTGGAACTGAGGATTACGAGTAACTGGGGTCACCCTGAATATACGTGTGTCTACCGGTTTAGGGTGCACGGCGTACCTCGGGTCACCAATGGGTTGAAGTGACTCGGATAAATACCCAATAAATTGTGGAAGCAAGTTATTTCTAGTGTTGTTTAAAACTAAAAGTAAGATTTCATCAAGGGATTGTCAAAAAGCAGTTATAAATTGCACCCTCAAGTCTCTTATCTGTGGAACACAAATACGGTATTTTGAGAAATGTCCCCAAAAAAGATTGTCAGTACAATGGAAGTCAGTGGGGGATCAATGCAGTTTGCTTAGAAACCTTTTTCAAAATATCTTCTTTTGTGTTCTGCCGCAAAAAGAAAGTCATACAGGTTTGGAATAACCCGAGTGTGACTAAATGTCTTCTCGGGGAGTGAGCTGTCACTTTAAAGGGTTTTCACATATACCTTATTGGTGGGATTTAGCATATAACTTTGTATCAAAAACCGTATTACGATGTCAATTTTTATATTATAACTGTGATCTATACACAAAATAATGATTGCCCTTTTTATGTAAAGTTATTATGCTTAACATGTCAAAAAATATACACAACACGCATCACATACATAAGATTAATGCATGTGGGCTGTGATTGTGATCACACTTCTGTTTCATATTTTCAGATTTGTTTAATATCATTACAGCAATGATGTGAAGACGAACACACTTTACTTCCTAACCAATGTTAAGACCACTAAAATAGTGAATAAAACCCAAAATAACTCCAATGTAACATTGTGTCATTATAAAATAAATAAACATTGGTCAATCTGTAAGTGAGAACAGAAAAAAGTACAAAATAAAAGCACTTTCTCCTGATATAATACTGCATGTGCAGAATCTGTGCTGGTCATTTACACTCAAATCCATCAAACACAAACTCCTAACAGTCATTGCACAACTAGTAATGTTATTTTTACACCCCTATTCCTAGCATAGTGGGAATGTTACACAGTCCAAGAATATAAAATATAAGTAGTGGAAAAAAAGCAGACTTTAGACATTATTAAAGTGATAGTACTGTAACAAAATCAAAAGCATAATCATTTACTCACCACCTTGTCATTTTAAATATGTTTTGCACACAAAATATTTACATATTTTAAAACAATGTTGGTAACCGGTTCCCATTTGGTTTATGAATAAAATTGTGAGTAGGCTACCAACATTCTTCAAAATATCTTCTTCTGTATTCTGCAAAGGAAAGTCGTACAAGTTTGAAATGACAGAGGATGAGAAAATGATAGATTTGACATATTTTATGAGGTATCACTTAACTAAACCGATGACATCATTTCCTCTTCATAAGGATTGCCAATTAAAGCCGTTAAACCTTTACAGTACTTTGATTTGACTACATGAAAGCCAGCTTGTGTGTTAAAATGTTTTTGATAAAACAAATCTTAAAAGACTGCTCCTGCCTTTACATTTGTGGACCTTCGTGTTCTAGTTAAGAAATATAGAAAAATACAATATTTAAGTTATAATGCTAAAAGAAGTGTTTTAAATATTAAAGGGAATGCATCTAAAAACTTTTACCACCAGCAAGTGTTTTTTAGTTTCTGTAGTTGACATCACAGGGTTCAGTATATGTCCGGTAGTTGAGAATATTCACGATCCCAATAGCTGCTGGAGAACAGCCAGTCCTGAGAGCCGTTGTGGGGATTTGGACCCTGATTAAACCACCTATCACAACACAAAAAAACATTTGGTTCACAATGCAAATTCACATGGACCCCCATTTGCACGTCTCTATTTTTGCGGTCAATGAATTCGGGCCTTTGACTGCAACACTTTTACTTGGTGTATAGTTTCGCCCCGATCACAACCTGTGGCGCGAAGTAGAAGGCCATGGAGCTCTGTTTACATCGTCTTATTCCACATTAAAAATACATCATCTGACCGGACAATAAAACAAAGCTCCTAGATATTCCTTTGACAAATTGAGCAGAGTTTTTGATACACAACACAAAAGAAAATATTTTGGAGAATGTTTTGGTAACTTAACAACATTAACCTTTGTTGACTTCCATTGTATGAACACTAAACAACAGACATTTCACGAAATATCTTCTTTTGTGTCCGACTAAAATATCAGTTGCTCAAATGTTAGAGTTAAAGTGTAACATGAAACAAGCATAAGCAAGCAGGAATCAAACCTGGGGCCGACGTTTCTTCTCATCGAGGAGGTCAAAGGTCAGGTGATGATTGCAAAAGAAACAAATGGAGTTAAATGCAAAATGTATGACAAAAGGTAACAAAAAGGCCAATACACACATTTAAATCAAACATATTTAAAAAATGCATTCTAAAAGATTTGGTCTGTTTGGAAATGTAACAAAATCAGATTTTACTACACAATTATGAACACTTAAATGGTTTATGTTAATATTGCAAAATATATTGAATTAAAAAAATAAATGTGACCGTGCCTGTGCAAACAAGGCTAAATTCACCAAATCTGAGAAAACGGCATTAGAGTTGGATTTGACCTATTTATCGTTGACATTATATTATTCAGTGATATTATAGATATCAAGGTTATTCTCATGTTTCAAATGTTTCTGACATTGTATAGAATGATTTTATGTATAGAAAAGTATATCACAAAACAATGACTTAAGAATGGTTTTAAAAGGAAGGGTCACATATTAATAATAAAAATATATTGGTATTTAAATGCATAATTACTTTAGTTTATTTAGGGGTTTTATTCAGGGTACTTTTGGCCAGTTTATTTAAGCTTATTAATATCAGTATTTGTATATTGCAACATTAAAATAAAAATAAATCTACACAAAAACAAATTTTAGATTTTGAAAAATCCAACTTGATAGCTTTTATAAAAATGAACATAATCCCAATGAATAATACACTAAAAGAACATGTCACAAAGAAGCAATAACAGCTGTAACTAGTTGGAGGTTACCCAACTCCGTACCTCGTCTTCCACTCTTCATCTGACTTTGAGCGACTCTTCCGAGCGGCTCTCTGCTTCTCCTCCAGCCTCTTCTTTTCTTCGCTGGCCAAGTCTTACGTTACAAGAAAATAACATTTACTAAACATTCCTACGATTTAAATCTGTAATTGGACACAATAATAATAACACCACACATGTTCATATACCGATGTCTCCGTTCTCCATGGCTCTTATGTCAGGTCTCAGTCTGCTGTCTGTTTTCGGAATCACGTCTTCTATCTCTTTGTTCAGCTCATTGAGTTGCATTGCGAATGAAGTGAAGTTGTACATCTTAGATGGGTAAAAAAATTCATGCAGATGAACTCAACCTCAAACTCATGTGTTTTGCGTAATATTAGCTCTTTTAAACAAACCTGGGTGGAGTTGCCTGGCCGTGGGGCTATTCTCCACAGCAAGTGACTGCCTGGAATCACGTCCAGTGAGTCTCCACCTAGTTGAGGTGTGTCTTCGGAGTCTGCAACAGACGCCTGATGAAAACAATTAACTACATCATGAATTCCAAGACCTTAATGCAAACATATAAATGTGTAATATGGTTTAAAACATGCATATGACTATTCTGCAGAACACAAAAGAAGATATTTTGAGCAATGTCACTGTGGTTTTGTGTCGATACAGTGAAAGTCAATGGTGGCAGGGTTGCTTCGTTGACATTCTTCAAAATATCTATAAGACATACAGAGCTGCGAAGACACATGGGTTAATAAATAAGGTAGAAATTACCTGTTTACTGCTCTTTTTGTCCTCTTTTTTATCACTCTTTCTGTAAGCTTCGAACGCTGAAGGGTCGACTAAGTACATGCACTCCGTCCATTTCCCGTAAAGGATGCAGACTTTCTTTTTGCTGCGTGGAACATACAAATCGACAATCTAAACCAGTGGTATGGTTTTGGTCACAGGCAGAAAGATGGTATGAACATGAGAATTACAGCCACAAAAACGGCTTACCTTTTGTCCAGGATGTAGCCTTCAACCTTATGTAATTCCTTCCCAAAAAGACCACACGGTTTGAAATTCAGGCAACATTTTTCACCAGTTCTGTTTGAAAACATTCAAAAAAATAAAAGCTTGAATCAAAGTCTAATCCTAACAATTTTTTGTTATCATTTCTCCAGCTTTATTAAATTGAAACCTGTTTGAATTTATTCTGCAGAAGATATTTTGAAGAATGTTAGTAACCAAACACTCTTGTAGTCATTATTTTCAAACCTGCATGACTTTTATCTGCAAAACACACAAGAAGACTTTTTTAAAGAATGTCGTTAACCATACACCATTCGTTCCATTGACTTCCATCATATGGAGACAAAACCACTGGGACAATTCTCAAAATATCTTCTTCAATGTATCACTGAAGAAAAAAGACATGCTGGTGAAAAAATGATGACATTTTGATTAAGGTTCTTAAAACCTGAAGTGTAATTTCTCATTGGTACCTGTGGTTAATGACCTCCATATTCCCATACTGTTCGATCCACAGCTGTCCCACGATGATGTTGTGAACACAACACGTTGGGTTCGTCCATGTGTACGCCTCGTTATGCCTGTAAAGATTTCTGTTACTCAAACATCACACACCATTGGCAAAATTCCACCAATAACTGCTTACTTGGGAAGTTCTAGTGTGATGATGCCCTTAGGCTCCGCCTCCACACTCTTCCCCCAGAACTTCAGTTTGGGGTAGATAGAACCGTGGAACACAAAGTCCTTCTGCAAACCTTCGGCGTGGAAGGCGCTGACGGGCGGATGGTGACTCACCTGTTCCGATATCAACCGGAAACCGAGATCATCCCTGAAGGTGGAGGAAACACATACTAGACATCCTGAAGAATTTGTATTTAGTGTGTTTTTATTTCACCGCTGTTTTACCTGACTAACTCGTATGTTTCTCCTAGCAGAGGGTTAAAGGGTTTACCCGTCCTTTCCCACTGTGATGCCACGGCTGACACGGCAAACGCTGCCACACACTGGATAGAAACACACACACCGAATCTTTGAGAATGGATTTTATGTCTTTGTATAAACTCATTCTTATAGGATTCACCACTTGAATGACCTCGTTTTTTTCTGCAGAACACAAATTAAGAAGCACTGGCTGCCATTGACTTCCATTGTGTGGAGACATTTCTCAAAATATCTTGTTTTGTGTTTCACAGATTAGGTTGAATAAAGGATGACAGAGCTTTTATATTTGTGTGAACAGTCCGGTTAAATGTACCTTCATTCTCTCAATAGAGTCATCTAATGCATTGGCCTGGTGGATGAGATACGTGTGCTCCATGTATTCTGTAAGCCTTTGCAGAAAGCTTAGCGGCTCATTAAAAATGACAGGCATGGTGATCTTAGACAACTCCTGAAAGAGAGAGAGAGAGAGAGAGAGAGAGAGAGAGAGAGAGAGAGAGAGAGAGAGAGAGAGAGAGAGAGTCACTACGTGGTCAAAGGTGCCGGCATCAAAATTTAAACATAAATGATGATTCCTAAGCCAAGGCATAGGTCATTTCAAAGCGAATATGTGACCCTGGTGTAAAAACTGACCTTAAGACATTTTTTGTGAATTACTTTTTTAAACTTTAATATTTGTTTTCCCAGAATTAGATTATTAAGACTTTAGCCAGGCATTTAAAGGCACAGTCACATATTCACAAAAAACATTCTCACCATCCCAATGCACTTTCTCAGAATGCTCCAGATACTGAAGTCATTTCTGGAGAACATGGGTGCCGGCAAACTTGTCCTGTTCGGAAGCAAAACAAAATCTACTGAAGCATGTCAACTTTACATAGGTCCGTTTACATTAAGAAACTAGCCTGTTTCAAGGTTTCTGGTCTTAATGTGGATATGCGAATGCAATACGTCTAGACCGGTGTGATCAGTCGGAGAAGCTTTATATCTTATTCAGCAATGTCAGGTTGACATTCGATCAACTTCAGAAATTGAAACCTGCTGTTTTTTTATTTTGCACATGCTAGCATGTAAATGTGGGGACTGGGAAATGTGACACACGGTAGTTTTACAAGAATGTTAAGTAGTAAAGGTAGAAGAGACCATAAACTATAACCCAAAATATAGTAAAACTATATTGAATGACATTTGCGGTTTTTATTTATTTATTTATATTTATTTGGTGAATTTTTTGCCTATTTACAAGCATTTTTAAAGAATCTCTAGCATCAGATGTGCAAAGTGTGTCAATGCCCCGTCAGTCAACGTGCCGAGCCTTAAAAGTTCAAATTACAGCGTTAAACTCTGCTACCTCATCAATGTTTTACACTTTCATTATGTGCGTCTCTTCTGGCCTCGGCTCGCTAAATTATTTACCACAAACAAAAACAAAACACAGGATGAAAAAATTTAACAACAACAAAAAAAAATATAAAAAAAGTTTTGATATAAATTAAATATTATAAATAAATACAAATAGTTGCATGCAACAATTTAAATATGCATCCCAAACTATTTTTTTCTTCACATTTGTTTATTATAAAAACTTTATGTACAAACAAAACTTAATTTATTTTTGCAATCCGAAATTAAAAATATTTGGCTAAGATTCGTCCAAGCATTTATCAGCAGCCAACACAAACTTGTATATAATTTTATTAACTTATTCTCAAAGCTACGACCACACAATTATTTCACGTTTGCCCACCTGAACTTCCTCATCCCGTTAACCTGTGACCCTTCATCGTCCTTCTCCTCCTCACTACGGCGATGTTCCCGGGACATCCTGCCGTCGAGGCCACTTCGGATACTGAAGAAGTGCTTGTCGACCTCTTCGTACGAGTTGCCAGGGGTCTCAGATACGCTCACCGAAGGCTCTGAGTCTGAATCTACAGAGAGCCAACACGAACAGACATGGTTTAGGGACAATACTGGGACGACGGCGACAAGCTCCTGGAAGAAACCTGAGCCGGGGATCAGATGGCGTTTCATGAAGGTGCGTACGTAGTCGGAAGTGACTGGACACAGAAGAAGGTGTCTCACTCTTGTAAATCACTTTTTAATGGTTTTCATCTAACTAGGACCAGCAAATCCATCTCAAGCTCGAAGGTGTTCTTAATGTTGTTCATATGAAATTTGGTGTTTAGTTGTTGAGCAAACACATGCCAGTTCGCCTCCTTTAATAAAGGTTGATGTTCTGAAATGTCGGCTTAGATTTGATTTACAAACTCATAAGAAAAGTGCTCCTGAACTTTCAGCAATCAAACAGAGATGACGACAGAGAGCATAAGATGCGACTGACCAGACAGAGCGTCATAAAATTCGTCGTCGCTGAGGGCGTTGCGGGGAGACGATCCTGTGACCAGCGACTGCTCCAACTCATGATGTTCTGTGGCCAGCGTTTGAAGGGCTTCCGATAGAATTTTATTCTTCCCCACCTCGTGCTCCAGTTTCAAACTGCGTGCCTGGACGGAATTTTACGTTACACGTATGCATTCAACTCATTAGTTATTCAAATAGGCTGATCAAAACCTGTATGTGACACTTTTTCCTGTGAAACACGAAAGAAGATATTTCAAGAAATGCCTTATGCAGTGGAAGTCAATGGAGGCCAAAATTGTTTGGTTACTGACAACCACTGACATTCTTCAAAATATCTTATTTAAAAAAAATTATAAGTCGCCACTATTTGTAAGTAAGTTGCTTTGGATAAAAGCGTCTTCTAAATGCCTAAATGTAAATGTAATTTTATGTGAACTGTCCCTTGAACCACGACATTCTTCAAAATATATTTTTTCATTTCTTTTTGAAAATGAAAAAGAAGATAATGTGAGGATGTCAGTGGAAGTCTCTGCCAAAAAAATGTGGCACATACCCCTTCCTGTTTGGCATAAAGCCCCAGACATTGATGCAATGAGGAGCAGGTTTCACTGGAGGCTTCACAAACATCTTTAAGCTTCTGTACAACTTCAGGAGGAAGGCCTGCACACAAAAAAAACAATATGAAGCATGGTTTCAATAAACCAGATTCATCAATTAGGGTCATTGACGCTTCTGCCCTCACGTTCTGCAAGTCCATCGTCCTTTAACATGGATAGGAGGTTCACAACCTCGGTCTCCAACGTCCGGTGACAGGACTCGGCTCGCTGCGACAAAGAGGAACAGAGAAACCGAAAGGCTATGACTGTTAGAAAGAGTAAGGGTTAGTCAACAAAACCACTTCCTGCGGTTAAGAAGAAAAGAGGAAGTGCATTCCTGACACTACAGAAAGTAGTGCTCAAACACATCTGACCTGTCTTTCCTGGATATCTGAAACCCAGATGATAGTGGAGTCACATGAGGGTTTCAGATAAACAGGCGTTTATTCTCCCACACGAGGAAGAAAGAGCGATCACATGAGTTCAATCAGCTGATAGGCGGCAAAAACGTCACAGAGACTTCTCACCTGAAGCGATTCAGAGAGATCTTCCAAAGGCACGCCAGGATCTTCCTCTTCCTCACTGTCTGGGTCCTGAGAGCAGTAATGTGTGCTGAAGGCCAAATGATCCTCAATGGACTCGATCCATCTCTGAAAAACAACACACAAATGATGATTTGTATCAAGCATTTTGATGATTTAAAGTAGTAGCCTGTATGTCTTTCTTCTATCCACAGAACACAAAAGAAGATATTTTGAAGAAAGTCGGTAACTAAACAGCACTATTGTATAGACACAAAACCAATGCATTTCAATCAGTGACATTTAGCAACATTCTTCAAAATATCTTTTTTGCGTTCTGTGGAAACAATTTAAATTGTTCTGGGACACACAAAAATAAGTTACGTTTCATAGACTTCAGTACAGTTTTAAAGAGGAATCTCACTTTTCTTGTGGCTTCTGGGTCACCCCTCTGAGAAACTTTGAAATGGTGAATGCTGTCGTCAAAGCACTTGACTGTGAAATAGTATTTATCAGTCGCTTTAATCTGATGGAGAGAAAATGTTTGCGGGTCATGTTAAAAATGCCAAACATGATCTGTAATCTTATCCGTCATCACATGAATCTCACCATGCATTGAGCCTGTGTTAAAGGTTTCCAACCCTGTCTTCTGGTTTTTGATTCCGCATCTGACCTTGTGTAAAAATGCAATACATTAAACAAATCGATTACAAACAGACTAAATATTTTGTGAATAAATGGAATGAATTAAAAATGCTTAACAACTAAAAGGGAACATTTATAAACTCACTGTTTAGGGTACCACGACATGGCCCCATCTTCAAGAACAACCCAACATGAACGCCAACCGAAGAATCTGGAACTCTGGAACGAACAGAAATTTGACATAAATTGATAACATTCCTACTCTGTTGTCGTTTTCAAATGATTTGAGACACATCATACACACCTTCCAAAGAGGTCCCTCGAATTTTTCAACATGTCGTGTTATGCCCTGTAGAACAAATGCCTTGACTTATAATACAATCTGCAAAAGTCTATTTATCATACAAAAATGGTAAACAGTTGTGCAACCTCATGTCATGTAAATGATACTTCGGAAAAATCATTACAGCAGGGTTCAAGTGGTTTTAACATGTATGGTGACAGAATTTTGTGGTAGGATTGTGTTATGACAAGAAACATACTTTCATAACGTTATCCGTAATGATCTGCTTCATTTCTGTATCACTAGCCAAGTCAAACACAGTCTGATCTGAAATAAATACATTCAACAACTCGGCTGAGTTCAGGTTTAATATCATTATATATTGTAAACAAAATCCTGTGACAAGAACTGAGTTTAGAAATTTAAAAATGTAATGTAAAAGTAAAACGGACAAAAACTCCATCACAAAACTAATTGAAACCTTTAAAGGGATAGTTCACCTAAAAATAAAAAAAATCATCATTCACCCAAGTTTGACAGATCTGTATAAATTTCTTTGTTGTCATCGACACAGAGAAAGATATTTGGAAAATAATAATAAAAATAACTATGGTGGTCAATGGGGTCCAAGACCTGTTTCTGTTCAAGCATCGCTCAAATATCTTTCTCTGTGTTCAACCAAACTTATGAGTTATCAAAGACAGAATTTTAACTATACCTATAAAACCCAATGGTTAAGTGTTTCCAACATTACCGTTTTTGTTTTTGATGTAAGGGTTGGCCTGGTGCTGCAGAAGTTTAATGGCGCATTGTGTCTGGCCCCTGTAGGCGGCGCAATGCAGCGGTGTGTTTCCCAGCAGATCTGTGCAGTCTATGTTCGGTGGTTTCTTCATGCTCAACTGCATAGATTACATAAAACACAAGCTTAGCAGATATGTTAAAGAATGTTGGTCAGTAAACAACCACTACATGGACATCAACCACTGAGACATTTCTCAAAATATCTTCTTTAATGTTCAAAGAGTCATGCACAATGTTTTTTTTTTAAATGACATGAGGGTGAATTATGGATGACATCATTTTTATACATGAACAAAAACATATGCTTGTCAGAAAGAGAACTTCTGCAAAATGTGTTTGTTTGTTTACTACATTCAGATGGCTTCTGAGAGACTTTAAACATTATTGCGAGAACCTCTCAATGCAATATTTGCTTAACGTCCTGGATTGCAAGACTTTCACAAGATTTTTTTTCTTATCTTACATCAGGTAAGCACTGGACACTCAGAAAGCATACCTTAAAATGTTTTTGATCATTGTGTACAACTGTCAAAAAAGTATGGGGGGAAAAAAGCATTAAAAAGTGTTACACTAGAAAAATACACTAGGAGACAAATCTTAAAAGCTTAAAGTCAAATTCAGGACTGCAAAAGGTCTTGGCTAATAAAAAATGACAGAAATTGACAGAATTTTCGTTTATAGGTAACGGATCCCTTTCATTCAGTGAAAATGTGAAAACAAAATGACATAAAAGTCTGGTTACCAGTCTTGTGAGAGTCTCTAATCCTCCTTCCCGAGCGGCTTCCAACAATTCTATCTCTACTTTACTTTCCTCTGTTCTTTTCGCAGCTAGAAAGCAAAACACAAGCATTCTTCAGATGTGTTGAATAATTTCTACAACAGAATCATTGGCCTGAAGAAACCCGAGGCTCGAAGACATAACCAAAATAGTTCACATATAGTTCTCGTATATAAAAACACGAAAGCCTGAAATCTCATATTTTACATTGGTAAGCAGCTGTCGACGTCTCTTACCCTCCAGCATGCTTTTGATCTCGGCGCACTGGGAGACGTCTTGAGGGATCTCCGCATTGCCATTGATGATGGAAGCACAAGCGTTGTGCTGAAGAAGCAGCATTACAACCTCCTATACAGCAAAGACATTATCAGCTGATATGTAATTAGAACTCGATGACGCATTTGATAGGACAAATCTCTAATCGTTAACATGATCCATATGTTTGCAGCACATAATACCTTTCTCCCAGTGAATGCTGCTTTATGGAGAGGCGTGTCGCCAACGTTATTTGGCAAATTGGCATCTGCTCCTGACTATGAGAAACAGAAAAAAAACCATTTGGATTATGTGACCCACAAACAAAGTGGGCCTTAGCTGATGAGGAAAACCCAAAATAACCTTTAATAACACCTCGACCACATCCTTGTGTCCGAAATAACAGGCGAGATGGAGAGGCGTCCAGCCTTGGTTAGATTTGCTCTTGCCTAAAACAATACAAGCAGGAGCCTTCACAGCTATCAAATCAGATCACAGTATATCTAAAAATGCATGACAAAAAGATCAAGAAGACGTGTCCTACCTTTGCAATTGATGTCGATTTTGACCTCTTCTTTTATCTTGGACATCAAATGCCTTTTGATGCCATCTAGGTTCCCGTTCCTGGCATCCCTGAGGAAAACCTCCTCTGGGTCCAGCTCCTCCATGTCTTTGTGAGATACACAACGGTAAAACTGGAGTATTGGTAGACACTTTGAACATGGGTTTAAAGCCAAAATAAAAAATAATATACAGAAATCTAAATATTAAATAGTAAGTGGATTTAAGTCGTATATAGCCTGCATGTTGCATGTATTGCAAAAGCTATAGCCCGTGGGACATCATTATCCTAAAGTGATTTTTTAGGATCAGTTTAGGATGTTAAGTCATTTTCAATAAAGTCCTGTAATTTCTTTTTACCGATACAAAATGTCTTGTTTTTATTTTTAATCTAATGACCTCAAGCATGAAGGAGCCAATCTGATGTAAAATGTCCAACACTTAAATGTTTGTACCATAAAATCTGTTCAAAATACTTTTCGACAAAACGTCCCTATAAGAAACAAAAGAATCCAAACATTAAAATTGTAAAATTGACCATCTTAAGAAATTGGAACTATTTAAGCTGTAAACCGGAGCATAAAGCTGGCTTTGTGTGAAATGTAGGTCAATCCCCTGTAAAGAACATGAAGATCGTACAATGAAAGTTCCAAAAAACAGAGAAATAAAATATAAAAAGCAAAGAGAAGAAATGAATCGAGTATGTTCTGACATTCTATCTTTACTTGATATAATCATAATGTTTCACACCAACAATCTGGTGGTAACTCTAAAAATAAAAAATAAAACAATAAATAAATAAAAAAAAAACTTTTGTAACTTCTCTCTCTGTGTAACTTGGTAACATTGTTGTAGCACTTGTTCACCTATTGTTGTATCGGCTATTTACCGCTTCATTGTCTCCTCGACTATTGTAAGTCGCTTTGGATAAAAGCGTCTGCTAAATGCCTAAATGTAAATGTAAATGTAAGTCGCTTTGGATAAAAGCGTCTGCTAAATGCCTAAATGTAAATGTAAATGTAAAAACTCTCAGAAAGAAATGGGACGGATTGAAATGACCCTGCAGATTCCTAAAACTCTTTTTATGGTTCCAATCTCAGGAAACCGACGAAAGTGAAATTCATGTCCATGGAAAGAAGATTAAACGCAAGTTTTTGGAAAATAAAAGGGCAAAATGCGACATTGTCATTAAACAACACTTATATACAAATTCAAACAGCGTCATATTCTACATGAAACTATATAGAAGAATAAAGTAATATCGCATTTAATTGTGCTTTTCAAAAAGAGCGAAATCAAAGATAAACAAATAAAATATTTAAAACTTATTCGCGTGTGGAATAGAAATAAAAGTTGGATTTTTATTGTAAATAAAAGTGATTGTCCCACGGAATGACATTTAGTGTCGGTCTTCTGTAAATGAGGGTTGTGTGTTATTCTCCTCCGATAACAAGCGCTGTTACACTTATTCTTTATACTTTAATCCAATAACACGTGACAGTTTCTGTGGATTATAATAATATGATTGTGTGGATCAGATTCTGAGAAAATGAGCTTTAAACTTGGATCTGACCCATTCATCTCACTATGATGTCAATGTTTCACATGGTCTTATTCAATCAATATTAAAGATATTAATGTCATATTCTCACAGAATGTGAATTATATTGTGTAGAATGAGTCTATAAACTAAAATAAAAATTTTTATAAATATCAAAATAATATAATTGCACAAATATAACAATAATACATATATAAAATAGACATTATATTCGAATAGTAATACACCAACATATTTTTATCCACAAAAATATATGTTAAATATTTGAGAGTTTAATCTTTAAAAGTTTAATTGCAAACTTTGTTTATTTATAAAATATACTTGCCGTTTTCTCTTAATTAAACCTTGACAGAATCCACAAACACCCTGCCATCACACAACCGGAAACACTTTTAAGTTTCACTTTAAAAAAACAAACACAAGTTTGTATAAATGTTGTGTCTTCACACTTCCGGTTTGTGTAACACACACACACACACACACACACACACACACACACACACACACACACACACAGCTGACTGACTAGACTTATGACGTATAACTTCCGGTTTGTAAAAACGGGTTGGATGACGTTTAACTTCCGGTTTGTTAAAAGAGAGTGTAGTTTCAGATATTTGTTGCATATTTCTTACAAAATATTCGACAATATTACACAAAATATAATATCCGATCAAATATAATATTTTCGTAATTACGATGCATGCTATTCTATATTAAATAAAATTAAAATACCTGTGATCATATTTATTTATAAATAAAACACATTTATATTATTTATTTTATTATGATGAGGAATGTAGCAGTTTTGAGCGTATAATTTATTTCTTGTGAGCTTTTAATGATCTGAGCGGTCTTTTATTTTGAAAAGCGTAGCGGAAGTGAAGTCATCAGTATGGAGGCCGCGGAGGGAGACGGCGTTTCAGCTCCTTCACGCGGTCGATGTGCTTTTTATGTCATTAAAAAGAAAAGATTCTGCAAGATGATTGTTGGGAGAGGAAAAACATTCTGTGGGGAACATTCAAATGCTGTATGTTTGTTAAAAATACATCAATGTCACTTCCTGTTTGTTATGCACCCCTTGCTATAATGTTGGCCTATTAAAAACAAATATATTTTTATTTTTACATATTTGTATATATTGTTATTATTATATATTTTTATATTTTTATTTTTACATATATTTATATATTTTTATTTTTATATATTTTTATTTTTACATATTTTTATATATTTTTATTTTTACATATTTGTATATATATTTATATATTTTTAAAAATTTTATTTTTATATATTTTTATATTTATATATTTTTATATTTAAATATTTTTAATTTTATATATTTGTATAAATTTTTATTTTTACATATTTGTATATCTTTTTATTTTTACATATTTGTATATATTTTTATGTTTATATATTTTTATATATTTTTATTTTTATATATTTTTATATTTATATATTTTTATTTTTTATATATTTTTATTTTATATATTTCTACTTTTATACAGGGTGAAGAGACTGAGAAAAAACGAATAGCCTGTCCATTGGACCCCAAACAGTAAGAAAATGATGTGTCACATAGAGTAAAACACATTTCATTGGATGTTTTTAATGCAGAATTATTAAAATATATATTTTAAATAAAACTTAACCACAACAAACATCTCTTTATTATCCAACAGTACTGTATATGAAGATAAGTTGGCCAAACATCTAAAGAAATGCAACTCTAAGGAAAAACCACAACCTGTAAGTCTTCTTTATGTTCTTATGGTTGTGTATTATTATATTAAAGAAATGTTACCCGAGTGCTTTATTAAAACATTGTTTTTACATTCATCAGAGATATTACGTGAAGGACATCAACGCTGGATGTGACAGTGAAGATGAAACCAAAGAAGAGGTGACAGCTTGCACGTCTGTGGTTAATCGCTTTAAGGTTTATATCCCTGACATTAATGTTCATCCGTAGGTCTCCATCGCTGACCGGACCAAAGAGGAACTGGAAGAATTGATTGGGAAACTCAAAACCGCATTACAAGGTATTCGGCCATCTGGTTTCACACAGTAATCCAAACCCATGTTATGGAAGAAACCCTCAACTCGGCAGCATCCGCTCCCGCACGAGTCAACTGAGGGATAGCTTTTTCCCTCAGGCTATCCGACTCATGAACAATCAGAACTGATACACCCGCAGCACACCCCCACACACAAAATGTCACACACTGCACTTTAACGGCAAGTTTAACACTGGACAATATTTACACACTGCACTTTAAACAACAGCCTACCTCATCCATGCACAACTTGTTTACACTGTTACATTGTTTACATTATGCAGAACGTGCACACTCTGTGTTTAGTGTTTAATGTTTTTCTCGTGCTAAATGTGTGTATGTTGAATGTTTCGACTGTGTTGTCTATAGTACACTGTGTGTACTGACTATCTGTATGTGCATATTGCACACTGTCTTATGTCTGCACTATATGTTTCATGTTATATGTTACATGTACTGCACTGTTTTTGGAGCAAGCTCCTAAGAATTTCACTCACCAGGGCACATGTGCCGTGGTGATGTGACAATAAAAGTGAATTGAAATTGAATTGAAATTGAAATCTATCGCCCCCAGGACTGAACAGCGAGATTGCTGAGCACACGCAATCACACCCCGCTCTCCATGAATCTCTAAATGATCTGAAGAATGGGGATTCTGCCTTCAAACATCTAAAGCAACAGGTGTCCCACACTCCACAACACCTCGTAACATCGTTGTAGACGTGTCTTTAATATTCCGTTTCACAGGCTTCAATTTTAGGGAACATGGAGTCTTTGAAACTGCTCGGCGCAGACAGATGCTACATAGAGTTTGGTGCCGGCAAAGGAAAACTGTCCCACTGGATTCACGTCGCTCTCAAAGCAGCTGAGAACGTCCACTTTTTACTTGTGGAGCGGTCCAGTACTCGTTTCAAAGTGGGCCATTAACCTAATACATCATTTATTTGCTCAGCAGTTGGTTTTAATAACCGTTTTATTTATTTTATTAAGGTAGATGGCAAACACAAAAACCCAGACTCGACGTTTGACAGACTGCAGGTGGATATTCAGCACCTTGATTTGAGTAAGAACGCTCTCCAACACATTCAAAGCAAATGTAAGTTCTCCCTACTAATGTATTTCTACAAATATCCTTTTTCAAGATCAAGTTCCTCTCCTGGAAGAAAAAAGACTTTCGGTGGTTGGTGTCGGAAAGCATCTTTGTGGTGCGGCAACAGGTAGACAAACATCCCACTTTCCGTAACTGACATCTTTCCACTAAGTCATCCACAACTTCTCGCCATAGATCTCGCACTTCGGTGTTTATTCCGGAACCTTCAATGCAAAGACGACAACGAACCTCCATCCAAGCGTGTTAAGCTCCTGAAAGATGATGGAGCCGGTGATGAGATGAAGCCAGCGGAAGAGAAGAAAACCAGTGAAGGCCTTGATGTGTCGGGGCTCACCATTGCTTTGTGCTGCCATCATCGCTGTGACTGGAGACACTATGTTGGAAAAGAGTTCTTTACACAAAGAGGTCTCGGTCGGAAAGAATTCGTCGCCTTTCAGCGCATGTCGAGCTGGGCTACATGCGGTATGAGGAAATCCGAGCAACCGAGTGTTAATAAGACAGAGGATGAAGATCATGAGAGGAGCGAAGAAGCCACACCAGATTCCCTCAACAGGTGAGACATACTAATCCACCAATGAATATTTTAGGCTTTTGTCTATTTGCTGATCCGGTGATTTCTCTTCACATCCTTGCAGCGAGATGTCAGTCGAAGATCGGGAACAGATCGGACGACTATGTAAACTTTTGATCGACCAGGGCCGAGTGCATTACCTTCAGCAAAGAGGATTCGAATCCAGCTTAAAATACTACACAAGCAGAGACGTGTCGCTGGAGAACGTGTTACTTATCGCCGTACCGTCAACCGAACAGCAAACGGACACAAACAGCGCATGATGCAAACACACCAAAGCACAGATCAACAGTCGGTTTTTTATTTCACTAATGTGTGTTTTTTTAACTCATCCTTATTTGAAGTGTTGGATGTTGAATACAGGACGTTTACAATAATGAACAACAAAAGACAAACCAGCGGACTGAAGCCAGCGTGCTACAAAGACGACACTGTCTCGGACACCCCATCCAATGTCACGTTAAGCACAGATGTAAACGTTTGGGATCCTGCAACACACATATAAGTTGGTTAATAAGAGGATCTGAAATCTGTAGTCGTATTGTTTTATTATGTTTTATATTAAACTTCAACTGAAAGATTGCACACAATACATGTTGAGTACGGCATAACCTCTTTTCCGAGCTTCTTGGATATAGCAGTGCATGAACTCGCGGCCGAACATCTCCCTGTCATTCTCTTCCTCGTCTACGTCTTCGTTTAAACCTGGAAGCGTCACTTCGTATGTCAAAGGGTTGTCTCGGAAATTCACAAATCTGCCAAACAGAGAGTTGACAGAAATACACCAGAAATATTTAAATTGTTTTCTTAGAAGGAAAGTATGCAGATAAGAAGGCATTTTCATACACAACTTGCAATCTAATATATAAAAATATTATTGACGAAGACTTAGACTATGGCTAATATATATAATTAATAGCTAGAAGTGTTTTTCCAAACATTAATATGCAATACTATAGGAAAATATTTAGATACAGAAATAAAGGCAAATTCTTTTGTTGGTATATAAGAGAGTAAATGTTTGCTGTAATAAAAAGCAAAATTTAATATCTTTAGTTGTTGTGGAAGACATTCTATATTTTGATAACAAACATATATTAAAATATTTCTATAAGTTTATGAATAAAAAATGTTTTATTGGTTGACAAAGATTAAATGTTTACATTCAGTCAACGCACAGATATAAAAATACCTTTATTATTCGATAAAGACTAATCATTTTCTATATTTTACAGCAATTAAGTAGTATTTGTATCAGTTTATGCATAAAAAAATATTTGTATTGGTTGACGAAAACTAGAATTCCTCATATTTTAATTACACACAGAAGTAAAAATATATTTTTTTATTTTTTGATGAAGATTAGACATCTTCTTTATTTTAAATGTATATAGTTATAAAAACGTTTGGTTTATACATACAAATATTTTCATTGGTTGACGAAGACTAAATATTCATATTATAAATACATACTGATATAAAAATAAGATTATTACTCAATACATAACAGTATTTTTATTTGTCAACGAACGTAAAAATGTTCTCCATTTAATTACATCCAATTAGCAACTATTTTATTGGTTGGTAAAGACTAGATATTTCCTTTATTTAAAGTGCATGCAGAAATAATTGTATTTATCAATGAGTACCAAATATTCCCTATTTGAATACAGTAGAAATTAGGTTATTTTTATTCTACATTTAAAACGACAGTAATGCACTTTCATACAGAAATGTTTATATTTGGCTGAGAAGAAACGTGTTTCCTAAATTTCAAGAACATGCAAAAAGAGAGCGATGCCAACCTGAGCTTACTCATGCCCTCCATCAGTGGAGGAATGTCTCGTAGTTTGTTTTTGCTCAGAACCAGCGTGTCCAGACTTTGCATGCGGCTGATGTTGTCCGGCAGGTACTCGAGTTCATTTCTGGGTAGCCACAGAGTGTGAAGTTTTTCCATTCTGGATCAATCCATGAGACGTAAGAGTTCCGAAATTAAAAGCGCATGCATATCAACAAATACTGTCGTTTGATGTTTTACCTGTAAATGTCATCGGGCAACGTCTCTAGTCTGTTGCTTCCCATGTCCAGCCATTCTAAGCAAGGAAGGCCGACCACGCAGTCTGGAATGCTGGTGAATTGATTCATGGAGAGATCCAAATGACACAACTTCTTAAGATTGCTCAACTATGAGAATGAAACAAACGGTCATTTCATTAATGTATGCAAAAAATGCATACATAAAACATAAGGTTAATGTGATATATAATCTTGATACCTGAGCGGGCAGGTCATCCAGATCATGGTTCATTGCCAGTTCCAGTTTCTCCAGATTTTCACAACGGCAGATTTCCTCTGGCACATAGTTAACTCTGTTATAGCTTAACAACAGCTCTCGTAACCGCGTTAGTTTACCTGTCCGTCGCAAGAAGGTATGGACGTTATGCTTGTACAAAGGTCCAGGTACACATTTACATCTGTTTTACTGACCAATCTCTTTGGGAATCTCTGTGATTGAATTACGAGACAAGTCTAAGACAATGAGACTCTCAAAGGTCGAGATGAACCGAGGGATCTTCTGAAGTCCTGTTCGATGCAACTGCCATTCCTGGATGTGGGCGAGCTGGACCAGAGCCGCGGGGAGTGTCTGCAGAAAAAGGCCCACCATTTATCAAAATATCTTCTGTGTTTCACAGCATTGTCATCGTCAAGCTGTGATCACACCGTCACAAATGATACGGACATTCTACCTTCCATTCTTCTCTCTCGATCCGTAGAATCACACGTCCCTCCTCAGTCACAAGCTTTTCCTTGAGCTTGGCCAAAGTTATGCGATCCTCCCAGGCACCCGTCAACCTACATTAAAGGGGGAGTTCACCCCAAAATGACAATTCTGTCAACGTTACGTTGTTCCAAACCTCTATACATGTCTTGGCAGAGCAGGAAAAAAGATATTTTGCACTTTTTGTTCGGCCAAACTCAAAAGAAGGTATTTTGAAGATGTGCCGCACACATTCTTCTAAATATCTTAAATTGAACTTCTGTGCATGGAGGTATGGTGCACGTACCTACCCACTGCTCTCGGTCCCCTCTGCTCTTTTTCTTTCTTCAGATCATCTTTGCTTTTCTTTATCCTGGTCTCCCAGAGAGCTTTGATGGAGTTCACGCTTCCACAGCAGACTGTGACCCCCGTCATGACCGCAAATAACCCAGAATGTCCTTTTGTACTCTATGTGTTGGGAAGACTGGTACATCGGTCCGAATAACACTGGGTTATTTGTATACAGGTCCTTTAAATGTGATGTAATTGCCTTTACCAAACTGCAAGAAATCAAATAGATTTAGCTTGTGCTTACCTCTCTCATCGGCTCAAACTGTCCTTGAAAAACATTTTGTGTTCTCCACTGGTTTCTTTAAGTAACACTGCTCTATTTCTACAATTCCTCTGATGGTTCCAGTAAGCGTGATGTCTGATGAAAGATTGAACTTTCAAAAGATTATCCAGACCGTGTTTGCCATCGGTTTAAAGCGTTACTCCGGCCTAGGTCTAAATTTAACCAGAGACAACATTGGGAATGGTGGGGTCACGTGTTAAAGTTGGCACACGGGCAGCTGTCTACTTCTGCACAGCTCACCAGACATGAATTTAAGAATAGAGCAACATTTATCTGATTAACAATGAAGTCTACATCTCAGAAAAACAAAACATCTTTTAAAAACTTAAGGTTATTCAAACATTTTATTATACAAATTTTACATGCATTACACAATGATATTATAGGGCTATAAAATTATTCATCATAATTAATCACATCCAGAATAGAAAAAATAATATTGTACATCTTTGTTCTTTTTAGTTACACACACACACACACACACACACACACACACACACACACACACACACACACACACACACACACACACACACACACACACACACACACACACACACACACACACACACACACACACACACACACACACACACACACACACACACACACACACACACACACACACACACACACACACACACACACACACACACACACACACACACACACACACACACACACACACACACACACACACACACACACACACACACTGTAAAAAATATTTGTAATGTGGCTTAGACCATAATAAACAGTATTATTAACCCAATAAAATCTTTTAAAATCGACATAGAATATACTTTTTTCAGTGGGAAATATTAAATGAATGTTTAAAATTAATGTTAATATTAATGTTTTTGGTGAGTTCTAGAAATATTTGAGTTAATGAGATATACTCCTTTTACTCACATAAAAAACTGTTTATTTAATTTTCAAGTTTTTTAATTTTTTTATTAATTATTTCACGTAAAACTGGGTCAAATACTTTTCCGTGCATACAGGTCCACAAAGTATGAAGTTTATATAATTGAGAAAATATTCAGATGTATTTTTTATTGTTTAACATAAGCAAGAATCAACAAGAATGAATACTACAGTAAGAATACTCCAGAATATCACCGATTATAGGATTCATCAAGTCATTGAAAATCAACGGCAAGCAAAGGCATTTCGAGGTACTGTGAAGGCTTTTTTACCCTTATAAACAATTAAAACACCAGAAAAACACTCGACTTCTCATGAATGAAGATGATTTGTACTGGCTTTTATGGAATCTGACAATTTGTTGGGATTTTGAGATCCAAAAATACACCAAAAACTCACACTGGAACACATCCATGTACAAAAAAATCTAATATTTAACACAGATAGTGAACAACCTCAGCCAATCTTAGAAAATGTCTTTTAGTTCTATTCAAGGTTTTAATGGTCTTCTATTTTATTCTATTCTTTTCTATTCTCTTCTATTCTATTCTATTCTTTTCTATTCTCTTCTATTCTATTCTATTCTATTCTATTCTTTTCTATTCTCTTCTATTCTATTCTATTCTATTCTATTCTTTTCTATTCTATTCTTTTCTATTCTATTCTTTTCTATTCTCTTCTCTTCTATTCTATTCTATTCTATTCTATTCTATTCTATTCTATTCCCAACACTTTAGAAACCAACACAAATTCCATTATAATCCCTTAAACTTTCAGGGATGGTTTCTGCTGTGTTTGTCATCATGGACATCAAGACTTTAACGTTGTTGTTAAAATTGTTGTTTTAAATAATAGTAAATAAATTTCTGAATCATACAATTATAATATAGAAATATTTTTTTTAATGTCATGATTTTAGTTTCCTATGGATCTGCTCATACACACCTATATATATTTTTTTACATACATTTAAGATGATCTCTTCCATTACATTAGCTTCATTTATTCTAAAAGGTTTTCCAAGATTAAGGCTAAACTTTAAGCACAAATATTGTTATTGTATATTAGAATGATCTAAAGTATTACATCATAACCTTCCATGTGTTTATTTGGGCTGAAGGACCTACTCCTTATAAACAGCATAGAGAATGCATAAAGCGAATAAAGATTTGTTTTTGAAGATATATTCTGTAAACGTGTCGGCCGTGGGACTCCACACAGCTCTACTGGCACAATTCAACCCAGAACCTCTCACTTGTCCAATAGCAACATAACAGACAAGTTTATATCGATGGCACAGTAAATTCTTGGCAGACTTCATGATGCTGTCGGTCAGGTCCTTCACAAGGTCCGCACATGTGTAGCTGTACTCCATCATCTCCAGTCTTCCATCAATGATTTGTTTGATGAGCTGATGTGCCCGCTCACATGGGAAGCGTCTGTCAGGGATGGTCTGATAATGAATGAGCAGTTCATGGTTGTCTGACGTCTTCTCGACTGGTTTTGGATTGGAGGTGCTTGTTCTGGGGATGGCGACCAGTGAGGATGGGTTTTTCGGGAGATCTTCTTGGCGCATGGTCCTTCTGTTGGTGTTTCTTTCTTTCCATTTCTGCTGTCGGTCTGGTTGCTGGATTAAATGGAGAGGAATGTATTCAATTTGTTGTGAAATGGGAATTTATATTGCGGGGATAGTTAACCCCAAAATGTGCATTTTTGGGTGAACTGTTCCCTTTAATATATATTCACTTTTTATAACAAATTTAATACATTTCTAAACCAAAGGAAGATATTTGGACATACACTACCAAACAGAAATCAGACCCCATTGAATACCAAAAATATAAAGGTAGCAAAAGGCACCCCAGAATTTTTGCTTTCCGCCATTCTTCAAAATATCTATTTTTTCTTAAACAGCAAAAACATGTTTTTTCTTCTTTAATAGTCAACAATCATTCTTACAAATATCTTGCTCTGATTTTCATCAGAACAAAGACATTTATGCAGATTTGAAACCAAAAGTAATGTTTTTTATTTTGGGTGAACTATCAATTAAATTACAATTTCCAACAGATATGTTCTGCATCGAAACAAGGTATTTTAATAATAAAAAATTGGAGAAGCAGTGGCACTGTGTTTGTTGTTTTTCACAATTAATAAACAACTTTAGACCAAATAATATCTTCTATTTTTCTATGATCTTCCTTATACATACCACTAGAGACCAACACATTTCTCATAATCATTCCTTTTATAATGAATATCATAACTTTAACATTGATACATTTCTAATTCTAATTCCTTAAAAAGAATGTTTTCTTTAAATAAAAAATATACAATTATAAAAGTCTTTTTTATATTGTATTATCATTTTTGCAAGATTATAAAAACAGATTAAGTTTTCTGAGGTTTCCAATTTGTACTAAGGCCTTCATATCTTTTTAACACATATTTTTTTTACATTAAAAAAATTCCCTTTTATAAGTAATCTAAGACATAAAGAAACTTACCTGCATGTTCTGTTCAATGTAACAGAAGGCTTAGCTAAAATCTATTTGCTTTGGTTGTGGCAAACACTTGGGGTGTTAAAAACTGGGACCAACAGGCTCCACCTCCCACCGATTCACTGTTTGACTTGTCTAAAGGATCATAAATCTCAAAAGATTCATCTGGCCTTTACAAAGTAAAGCTTTGTCTTGACTTCAAACAATGCAGAGATCTTCCATCGTTTCTTCTATCTAGGCTTTATTATTGGTAGTCAGAATATAAGTGTGTCACGACTTTTGGCCGTATATAAATCTCAAGTGTATAATTTATTAAACACTTTCAAAATTCCTCCCCCCACACAGAATAACCTCAAAAAACGCAATGATTAAGCATTTACAGAACACTACCATTTCGTTACGTGTAAGGTACAGTTATTAAATCAGAATAGAAAGAAAAGCAAATATATCAGTAACATAACATTTCCTAACCGCACATGTGATCACATATATATTGTCGTTTGAAAGCAAAATCATTTGCAAAGCAGCACCCTCAAACAAACTGGAAGTGTTCTGGAGATATTCTACATGTGGATATTTTTTAAAAGCTACATTGCAATGCCACTAAAGGAAGTGACATCATGCCTTGACAGGATCTCAATCGTGAGACTACAAATCAACAGGAGCATGAGTCCATATTCATATTGCTACCATTAGTCCCTAATATTCATCAATTCACAATACATGACGGTAGATGTAACATCCTATAGTAAGGCAACAAGAGGAGAGAACTGTGTCCTTAACACAGAAAACACACACAACACCAGTATCTATCAGGATCATAAATACACAAATGTTCTTTAAATGTGCAACATGTCATTTCTGCTCTGTGCTTTAGTGTTGAAAAATAACGTCATCGGGTATCACAGAAGACGAGTAAAAGATTTATTTGAGGTCTAGCACCATGGCAGCGGGGTTCTCCAGGTAGGATCTCCACATGTTGGAGAAACGGCACATGGTGGCTCCGTCGATGATCCTGTGGTCGGCGGACCAGCTGACGTTCATGATGTGTGCTTTTACAACGTCGCCCTTGGAGTTGAATCGGGGCAAGATCTACAGAAATTACGCAGAACGTTTGAGTTAAAAGTCAGTTGTAACGCTGAAAATAGACAACATTGTCAGGACAACAAACCTGCATCTTCCCAAGAGCACCGATAGCAACCTCAGGTGGTAGTATGACAGGTTTTGCATAGGTCCCTCCAATCTGAAGTGAGAAATGCAAAGAATGATACGTACTGTTGCAAATTGTGTATGCAATCTTATTCGCTGGACTCACCGATCCTATATTTGAAAGGGTGAACGTTCCCCCTGTCAGGTCGCTGGTTCCCAGCTGCCCCGACGTTCCTAACGTCTGCAGACGGTTGAGCTCGACGGCGATGTCGAAGACGCTGAGCATCTGGACGTTCTTCACATTGGGAACCAAAAGACCTTGAATGGTGTCCATCGCCAGTCCTATGTTATGAGCAGCCTGGAACAGGCCAACGGTAAATGATCGAACTCAACAGTCAAAATCAATATTAAATGATGGAAACTTAGGTGAAATAGGTGATAGTTTGGCGATACCTTATAGGTGATATTTGTGCAGTTTTCATCCAAAGATGCGTTCAGAATGGGAAAGTGGAGAAGTCCAAGCGACGCAGCCTGTTTACAGAAAACACAATCATCTAACACAAATCTTGATTTGCAGATCTAAAACCATGAAATGTTTCTTACCTTTATAAAGAAAGGCATATAACTGAGCTTCACACCGCGAGACTCGGACAATCCCTTCAGCTCGGATCGCAATCGAACCAGTTGGGTAAGATCCACTTCATCGCAGTAACCAAAGTGAGGAATCTTCAGGGCCGCTGACATCGTCTTGACCATGGCTTTCTGAAAACCTGTTTACAATTTAATGCAAAGACAGCCGATTCGGTTCTAGAGTCAACGTTACTCAAGAAAATCAGACTCATAATTAACCCTGAAGACGGAAGTCATTTTCAGCATTACCTTTCACGGGTTCTGTTCGGTCTTTTCCTGTAAACGCAGGTCTGGAGATGACAGGAGTGGGAATGCTAGGTGCCGGTGTCTTCGCCACTTCTTTAGGAGCTGAAGGTACAACAGGTGCGGGAGGGGGCGGTCGAATCTCCTGGAATTGTGCTGGGGGTAAAATAGCCCCTGTCTGCCGGGCAATAAAATTGAGGATGTCCTCTTTGAGAATGCGTCCGTCCTTTCCAGTGCCGACAACTTCACTTAATTTAATCTGGGGAAAATATAAATAATCTTAGCAATGGGTTCAACTTCCTTGAAGACAATCAAAATGAATAAATATTACATTTACAACTTCTTAAAACTGTTATGTTGATATGGCGCTAATGTTAAACTACCCAAAAACTCCAATTCAAATACATTGCTTTCTTACCCCCTCTCAGCTGCCCCCTATCTGCAGCCATGACAACAAAACATCTATCCGAAGCAATGTGAAACTGGAATGCTCTCCAAAGAGCGACTATAGAAACAAGCCACGGCTGAAGGTAACATCTACTTATTAAGGCTAAAGCGATGCCTAGCACTTTTCAACCCCTTAGCTTGAGTTAATGACCCCACATTAGAATAACTAAAGACCACCCCCCACTGACTCTGACACCATGCACGGCTTGATATCTGGCAGACGTCTTCTGCCTTTCTGATACCATCAGATTCTAGCCTAAACTTAATCTTAATGACAAAAAGATAAATATATAGATTTACAGTGTTCTCCATGGCTAAACGTCTCACGGCTGGAGTGGCCTGTGTCTTGTGACCTTTGATCTCCTGGTGGGTGTGCTCCTCCTGAGACATTGCCGGCGTCTCCAACACATCCTCCTGAGGTCCTTCCACTGTGCGACATAATGAAGTATTTTAGACTTTAAACATCATGTCAAACTCCTTAAACAAGCGGCCCGTACCCTGCTCTGTATCAGTTTCAATGTCAACCAGAGGTGTTCCGACATGGGCGATTGAATCGACTTCGTGATAAAGTTTCCGGATAACTCCATCATAGCGGCTGGTGATCGTGACGGACGCTTTGTCACTTTGAACTTCACAGATGCTGTCGAACTGAGACACCTTGTCTCCCACTTTCACATACCTGACACATAAGGGATAGTAAACAGAGTATGACGCCCCTTGGTGGTACACAAACAGAAGCGTGAAATAGCTAAACATGAAACAAACCATTCTTTAACCGTGACCTCCATAATGCCCTCGCCAATGTCCGAGAGCTTGAACGGCATAATTTGTCCTGCAGCGGCTGTTAGGAAGGAACGAGAAAAGGGTGAAGCGCATGTTCCCGATCTAAAGATCCTTTACTTTCCAAATGCTTTCAACTTACCATAGCTTGTGCGAAAAAAGCGACGCTGTTGCCCAGGAGTAAGTGAATAGGAGCGAGGTCGATATGTAAGACAGGCTGCGTGGACCCTCGAGAGGCAGTGCTTGTGCAGACGTGCAGAGACCTGAAATAACACAACCAACACAGAACAAACTAACATCACTGACCCAAAGTTTCACATCTTTAAATGGTTAAAAAAAAAATCGCTGAATACATTATTGGATATCATCTGAGCATGTAGACGGTCACGTTATGAGAAATGCTTCTGATATGAAAAAAACATCCGAAGCAGCATGCTTACATTTATGAAATCAGAATATTAAATAAAAATATGACGAAAGCAACGTTTTGTTCTTTTTTTAAATGATTTTTTGGACTGAAAGCCAATGAGAGCGCAGAATAAACAGGAGCTCAGGATGAGACCTTAAGAAGCTGCTTGAGAAAATGACAATAAATTAATTCTACATGTTCAAAGAAGATGATCAAATATAACACACTTGAATTAATTTACATTTTACTTATAACATAATCCCACTGTTCCCTTTTTATTTTATAATATTGTAATATTATAAAGTTTAATATTATATAGTATAATATCATTATTATTATTATATTATTGTATTATTATCATTGTTATAATTATAATTATTATTATTATTGTAATTATTTATTATTATTTTATTATTATTATTTATTATTATTATTATTATTATTATTATTATTATTATTATTATTATTATCATTATTATTATTTTATATTATTATAATTGTAATCATTTATTATTATTTTATTATTATTATTTATTATTATAATTGTAATAATTTATTATTATTATTATTATTATTTATTATTATCATTATCATTATTATTATTTTATATTATTATAATTGTAATCATTTATTATTATTATTATTTATTATTATTATTATTATCATAATTATTATTATCATAATTATTATCATTGTTATAATTATTATTATTATTTTATATTATTATAATTGTAATCATTTATTATTATTATTATTTATTATTATTATTATTATCATCATAATTATTATTATCATAATTACTATCATTGTTATAATTATTATTATTATTTTATATTATTAAAATTGTAATTATTTATTATTATTATGATTATTATTATTATAATAAAAAGTGTGTAATATGAGTGTCTGAGTGTGTAAGTGTCTCACTTTACATTATTCCTGTACATGACATTACAGTACAGACACAGGATTATTTTAGCACTTTGTAAAGTTTTATTATATTGTCAATTAGTTTCATAATTGATTGCCAAACACAGCACAGACATCACTCATGCAACTGTTTGCTGCAGGTAACTTCCACATTTAAACATCTGACACTCCTGAGTTCACACCAGTCTGTTGTGTTTATACAGAATGTATAGTTGAAGAGTGAAAGCAAGCGATTAAATGATGTAAATGTGCTGTGGAAACATACCTGGCGTCTCATAAGAGCCAATGGAGCCCGCACACTGATGACTGCCGCCATCTTTACTCACCCACTTTGTGTAGCCGGATGTGACGACACACTCACGCCCCGCTCCGCTGTCCAATGAGAGAGCTCGCAGTGAAGGGCAAATTAATTCCGTGTTTTTAAATAAAAAAAAAAATGTAATGTCTCAAATTATTTAAGGTTCTGATCGTTTATGTTAATTTAAAAAATAACTCTGAAATAACGATTGTATAAATATTTGATTTATATCTGGTTAAATTTCATGTCATCGTGAATAAAAGTTTGTTTATAAGTTCTTAATTCTGCATGTATTTAATTTAACTGAACTGTTTATGTTATACAAAACTCTTGTTTGCTGTGTTTTAACATCATACAAATATCAGTTTATTTATTAATTTATTAATATTTATTTATTTTATAAGTTTCTTTAAAAAAACTAATTAATCAATTAACCTGGGTTATGGATATGACCATTTATGCTAATTAAATTGTAGAAACCAGATGCAATAAATGGCCAAGAGTGAGCTTTTTATAAAACATTAAAGATACAAACTTTATTTATACTATATAATATACTTTATACTCTATAATATACTTTATACTATATAATATACTTTATACTCTATAATATACTTTATACTATATAATATACTTTATACTCTATAATATACTTTATACTATATAATATACTTTATACTATATAATATACTTTATACTCTATAATATACTTTATACTATATAATATACTTTATACTATATAATATACTTTAAACTATATAATATACTTTATACTATATAATATACTTTATACTATATAATATACTTTATACTATATAATATACTTTATACTATATAATATACTTTATACTATATAATATACTTTATACTATATAATATACTTTATACTATATAATATACTTTGAACTATATAATATACTTTATACTATATAATATACTTTATACTATATAATATACTTTATACTCTATAATATACTTTATACTATATAATATACTTTATACTATATAATATACTTTATACTATATAATATACTTTATACTCTATAATATACTTTAAACTATATAATATACTTTATACTATATAATATACTTTATACTATATAATATACTTTATACTCTATAATATACTTTAAACTATATAATATGCTTTATACTATATAATATACTTTAAACTATATAATATACTTTATACTATATAATATACTTTATACTATATAATATACTTTATACTATATAATATACTTTATACTATATAATATACTTTAAATTATATAATATACTTTATACTATATAATATACTTTATACTATATAATATACTTTAAACTATATAATATACTTTATACTATATAATATACTTTAAATTATATAATATACTTTATACTATAAAATATACTTTATACTATATAATATACTTTATACTATATAATATACTTTAAACTATATAATATACTTTAAACTATATAATATACTTTATACTATATAATATACTTTAAATTATATAATATACTTTATACTATATAATATACTTTAAACTATATAATATACTTTATACTATATAATATACTTTATACTATATAATATACTTTAAATTATATAATATACTTTATACTATAAAATATACTTTATACTATATAATATACTTTATACTATATAATATACTTTATACTATATAATATACTTTAAATTATATAATATACTTTAAACTATATAATATACTTTATACTATATAATATACTTTAAACTATATAATATACTTTAAACTACATAAAACATACTATATTTTTATTTTCACCTATCCGTTTATGAGCAACATGAAGTGTTTCGGATGTGACAATCTTAAAAAAAAAAATAATAAAAAAAATAATATAAATTATGTGCTTCCTTGAAAAAAATAAAATAAAAAAAATAATAATATAAATTATGT
Organism: Triplophysa yarkandensis; assembly: GCA_033220385.1. Classification (NCBI taxonomy): domain Eukaryota; kingdom Metazoa; phylum Chordata; class Actinopteri; order Cypriniformes; family Nemacheilidae; genus Triplophysa; species Triplophysa yarkandensis. The sequence continues at coordinate 3,279,081 of CM065674.1, forward strand.
GCTTCCTTGAAAAAAATAAAATAAAAATAATAATAATATAAATTATGTGCATCCTTGAAAAAAAATTTAAAATAATAAAAATATAAATTATTGTGTATCCTTGAAAGAAATAAAAAATAATAATAATATAAATTATGTGCATCCTTGAAAAAAAAAGAAAACTAGAAGTTTATCTGTTTGCCATGAATTAGATTTTTTATTCTTATTTATTTGTCCATGCTTTTCTCTTTTATTCTAATCTGACAATTATTTGACTCTTATTTGACTCTGGCCCTTACTTGACTCTTAAGAATTATGTATAAAATTAAAAAATAATTCTACATACTTAAAAAGAGACATTGGACGGGTATCTTAACCAACATTAACCAACATAAGTATATTAAAAACCTTTGATAAAAAATTGTCACAGAATATATACCAATATAACAATTTAGATGTATTCTGTAATTCATATAATTCAAATTATATATAAATATGTATTAAAATTTATATTTTTCTTAAACAGATTTGCAATTATTATACATTAGAAAATTGAGATTATACATTTGCATAATCTACATATGTAAACCTCTATTCCTGATGTGATTAATCACCATTAATAGTGTTGACATTTGTAATTCATTTATTATTGATTAACAATAAAAATAGAAGCAAACAAACATAATACCCTGCTGGGAAATAATCATGTAATCTGAAATGATAAAATTATTAATAAATATTTATAACAAGACCCATGTTAGTGTTTTTGATTGTGCAAGATTTCACAAGATCTTTTGTGAATCCTGAATCTTGTTCTGCTGGTTTTACAAACTGTCAAAGTTATTCCACAACTGCACTTTATAATGAATTACAACTCATATATTATATCATCTTACCTTTATTGATAAGGATTATTTCAATTATTTAATGTATTGATTAAAAATGCACAAAAGTGTGTCTGAAGGACAAAATAAACATAACATAACTTAAAAAAAACATTGTGATTAAATAAATATTTCTTTTCTCTTATTATGTTTTATTAATACAGAAAAAAGAGTTGATTGTTTTCACATTACATAAAATATATAATATACTTAAAAAACATAAACATTATAAACTTAATAATTGTCAAGAATAAAAGAGAAAGCATGGAAAAATAAATAAGAATAAAAAATCAAATTCATGGCAAACTGATAAACTTCTAGTTTTCTTTTTTTTTAAAGGATGCACATAATTTATATAATCTATTTTTATTTTATTTTTTTTCAAGGTTGCACATAATTTATATTATTATTATTTTTTATTTTTTCAAGGTTGCACATAATTTATATTATTATTATTTTTATTTTTTTTCAAGGAAGCACATAATTTATATTATTATTATTTTTATTTTATTTTTTTCAAGTAAGCACATAATTTATATTATTATTTTTTTTATTTAATTTTTTTCAAGGAAGCACATAATTTATATTATTATTTTATTTTATTTTTTTCAAGGAAGCACATAATTTATATTGTTATTTTTTTTATTTTATTTTTTTCAAGGTTGCACATAATTTATATTATTATTATTTTTATTTTATTTTTTTCAAGGAAGCACATAATTTATATTATTATTATTTTTATTTTATTTTTTTCAAGGAAGCACATAATTTATATTATTATTTTTTTTATTTTATTTTTTTCAAGGAAGCACATAATTTATATTATTATTATTTTTATTTTTTTTCAAGGAAGCACATAATTTATATTATTATTATTTTTTATTTTTTCAAGGTTGCACATAATTTATATTATTATTATTTTTATTTTTTTTCAAGGAAGCACATAATTTATATTATTATTATTTTTATTTTATTTTTTTCAAGTAAGCACATAATTTATATTATTATTTTTTTTATTTAATTTTTTTCAAGGAAGCACATAATTTATATTATTATTTTTTTATTTTATTTTTTTCAAGGAAGCACATAATTTATATTGTTATTTTTTTTATTTTATTTTTTTCAAGGTTGCACATAATTTATATTATTATTATTTTTATTTTATTTTTTTCAAGGAAGCACATAATTTATATTATTATTATTTTTATTTTATTTTTTTCAAGGAAGCACATAATTTATATTATTATTTTTTTTATTTTATTTTTTTCAAGGAAGCACATAATTTATATTATTATTATTTTTATTTTATTTTTTTCAAGGAAGCACATAATTTATATTATTATTTTTTTATTTATTTTTTTTCAAGGAAGCACATAATTTATATTATTATTATTATTTTTTTTTTCAAGGTTGCACATAATTTATATTATTATTTTTTTAATTTTTTTTCAAGGAAGCACATAATTTATATTATGTTTTTAATTTTACATTTTTTAAAGGATGCACATAATTTATATTATTATTATTTTTTATTTTTTCAAGGTTGCACATAATTTATATTATGTTTTTAATTTTACATTTTTTCAAGGATGTACATAATTTATATTATTATTATTTTTTATTTTTTCAAGGAAGCACATAATTTATATTATTATTATTTTTTTAATTTTATTTTTTTCAAGGAAGCCCATAATTTATATTATTATTATTTTTTTAATTTTATTTTTTTCAAGGAAGCACATAATTTATATTATTTTATTTTTTTTCAAGGAAGCACATCATTTATATTAATTTTATTTTTTTCAAGGAAGCACATAATTTATATTATTTTTTAAAATATTTTAAGGATGCACATAATGTATTATTATTATTATTATTTCTTTCAAGGTTGCACATAATTTATATTTATTTCTTTATTTATTATTTTTTCAAGGATGCACATAATTTATATTATTTCTTTATTTATTATTTTTTCAAGGTTGCACACCCTGTATTATTATTTGCTCTATGAGCTTTAAACAACAACCGGCGCAAACATGACACAAATATAAAAAAGTGATTCTTTATTCCTCTGCGTCCTCCACGATGCGCGTGACGTCACTCCCCACACGCGCACGCGCAGATCTCCTCCGCCGCAGTGACTGGCAAGACCGGACCGCCGTGCGACCGAACCCAATTCTGTTCCGTTTCCGCCGACGTCTCGTTCCTCGGTCCGGACCGAACCCCCGTCTCGCCCGTCGCCCCTCCTCCCGTCGGTGCGCAGGACTTCCGGGCCGTTCCTGCGGGACCGGGAGAACTTCTATTGTTCGTGACGTCACAGCGGGTTCTGTTAAACTTTGGGACCGAAAGTTGCGCGGCGCCTCTTTATCGCGAGCCCCGCCCGCGCCTGTTCTTCATTTCTATTGCAACAATGGCCGCAACGACGCTCGAGATGGACGGAAGTGTAATGGAAGGGGTGATTTTATTTCTGTGTTTTTGGGATTGGTTCCTTCTGCTTCCTTGTGTTGTGTTCCAACCCTTCTCTTCTTCTTTAAGGGAGGACAGATCTTAAGATTGTCTACTGCATTGAGTTGCATCAGAGGAACTTCCATCAAGATCTCTAAGATCCGGGCTGGGAGAAGCACCCCTGGTTTGAGGTATGTGCTGCTGATACTTTGTATCAGTTTTGGGGATGTTTGGGGCATGTTCCCTGCACCCCTCCCTTTGATCTCTAACAAAGCCAAGTCAAGCCCAGATCACATCCACACTCGTGTTGCTTCTCTCTTTGTGTCATGTTGTGCATTTGTGTCTCGTATGAAACAGATTGAGGATGTTTGTATGGCACCCTTTGTTGGACGGAGCAGGAGCACATGGCTCCGTGTTTGATGTTGTGTAGATCTTCAGGTCATGCGTGGATCTGAAACCCTGAACGTCCACGTGTCGATCCGCTTTAACACTTTGTGTTCCCCCCGTAGACCTCAGCATCTGTCGGGTCTGGAGCTGGTGAGGGACATGTGTGACGGCAATCTGGAGGGAGCCACCGTGGGATCCTGCGAGATCACTCTCGCTCCTGGGAAGATCAAGGGCGGCAGTCACGTCGCCGACACTCACACGGCCGGGTAAGATACGACGGCGGTGTTGGCGCGGACGAAAGTGCCGCGTTTGGCGTAACGCGTTTCCGTTTTTTTTTGTAGAAGCGTCGGGTTGCTGATGCAGGTGTCTCTGCCCTGCGCCCTGTACGCTCGGGGTCCGTCCGAGCTCTGCTTGAAGGGAGGAACCAACGCCGAGATGGCACCTCAGATCGACTACACGATAAAAGTACGACGTTCGCTTTTTATGCTCCGTCTTTGACGTCCGCCATGTTAAACCGTGCTGTAATGTCTCGCAGGTCTTCAAACCGATCGTGGAGCGATTCGGGATCCAGTTTGACTGCGATTTGAGAATGAGGTAACGCCGAGCATTAGTGGGTGTACTCTGACTCGGGTTTCGAAACTAACATTTTTCTTCCATTGAAAACAGAGGCTACTATCCCAAAGGAGGTGGAGAGGTTGTGGTCCGGGTGAACCCTCTGAAGGAGCTCAGTCCCGTGAACATGACCGAAAGAGGAAACATCACCAAAATCTACGGCCGGGCGTTCGTTGCTGGGGTTTTGCCATTCAAGGTATGGGATGACGCACGATATAAGACATGCATATAAAAAAGGCCTCATTAACCTCAATCGAATTGTTCTTGATGTGCAGTTGGCGAAGGACATGTCCACGGCAGCAGTACGAACTATCAGAAAAGAGATTAAAGACTTGTACATCAACATACAGTCTTTGCAAGAAAAGGACAAGGCGTGTGGCAGTGGCAACGGCATTATGTGAGCACATCTGATCTCGAATACACCACGTTTGTGGTTTTGCCCATGCTGACGTGTTGTGTTTATCTCTTGGCAGAATAATCGCAGAATCATCCACCGGCTGCATATTTGCGGGGTCATCCCTTGGCAAAAAGGGTAAGTCGTGTGCTTGCCAGAACGTTCTCACCAGATGCAACAGAACAATCGAACCAGTGTTCTTGTTTTGTCACTAGAGGGCACTACGCCACAAAGAGAAGTCTGTTCATATAAGCTCACACTTTATAGCCTATACACTTTACAAACCAATGGATTTCCCTTTGTGTACTCGTCAGGTGTGTACGCCGACAAAGTTGGAATCGAGGCCGCGGAGATGTTGCTTAGAAACATCAGACACAATGGTTGCGTGGACGAGTTCCTGCAAGACCAGGTCAGAGCTGATTTCGGGAGTACTAACGCAATGATTTTCTACTTAAATCCCCTGAGGTGTAAATGATACGTTTGCGTTGCAGCTTATTATATTCATGGCGCTGGCGAACGGCACGTCTAGAATGCGGACCGGCCCGATCACTCTACACACGCAGACGGCCATCCACGTCGCCGAGCGCCTCACCAACGTAAGTGCTGGATTGGGAGAAAGAAATCATCACGAGCGTACACTATTCATTTCTTTTTAATTTACAGGCCAAGTTTGTCATACACAAGGCAAAAGATGAGCACGCCACCAGCGACACGTACATCGTCGAGTGTCAGGGAGTGGGTGCAACCAACTTGTAAACGCGTCGACGTGTGGCTCGTCCTCGGCCAACGCGAGGCGAAATCTACTAGAGGACTTGTAGCAGAGAGACACTACTACTGTAACCGACCGGATAACTGAATGATAGCTCGACATATCTTCTTGTTATCTCAGGATTCACGATTAGTTTCGCATCGACTGCGGGTCCTTATGCCAACTGTTCTGTTCCCCTCTAAAACTTTTGTTACTCAGGGTATTGCCTTATACTGTAATAAATCGGATCCTCTTTGCAATATTCTCACCTAGTTCACCGGATTCAGATTTTAAATGGTCGGATTTGTTTTCCGCACCCTAACACGAGCCTAAAAAGTTACATGAAACAACGCTTAACCATTTCACATGGAAGTAGTCATATATGTGTATGTCACTGATAAATTTAGTGCACTGTGTGTACACAGAGAATAAAAAGGTTATTCGGTCCCCTTAAGTTTATGTAGCTGCTTTTGTTGTAAGTTATTTAAGACGTTTTGTTGGTAAGAAATTTTATTTCGTAGCGCACAGCATTTCTTACCGTGCGCTATTGGAATTTGTAAAATGTTGATTTACGAATGAAAAACACTTGGAAGGCCTTAGGTTTCATTCCGTGTTCAATATTAATGTTTGTTATTTATAAGATAGATTAGCAAATGTTGATTTGATTGATTCTTTGGCTACTTTTTGCTTTTTGTTATTTGCATTGAACTATTTTTCAGGAGAAAAAGTACAATAAAATGAGTAATAGACACATTTGAATGGGGCTTTTATTTAACTATCCTCTCAATCTTAATACTTTGTTTATCTCAAGTATCTTAAGAGGTTCACCCAAAAATGAAATGCTTGCTAAAAATCTATACATTTCTTGGTTTAGCTTAAAGAACTTTGGATGAATGCGTAAAACCAAACTGTTCTTGGACCCAACTGACTGCCAAAGTTGAAAAAATTGCTTTTTGCTGTCCTACATTCTTCAAAATCACATTTTGAAGAACAAATTTCTTACTTTTGCAGTCAATGGGTTTTAAAAACCGTTTGTTTGCAAGCATTCTTCTAAGTACCTTCCTCTGTATTAGAACAAAGAAATGTATACAGAATTGTAGCAACTTAAAGCCGAGTAAATTATGACAATATTTTTGGGTGATCTTCTCTTTAAATAGGTTTTGATGTTTTAGTGCTATTACAATATTACGGGCTATTATGATGCGATCAGCCTCTCTCACGCATTCGGAAGTCAGAGATCACCCAAAGTCCTTTTCGAGAGGTATTCAGCTGCCTCACGCCCATATGAGGGCCCACCAAACAAATACACCAAAAGACAGTACTTGTTTAGTTCACGATGCAAATCTTCACATTTTGCACACCCTAGGGACAGTCCACAAGTGTCAGTGGTTACCAGTCCAACTGGAGTCTCATCCCTCAGGCGCCTTTGTGCTCCGGGCCAATACAATTACTCCCGGCAGATGCCAGAACAATAGGGAGAGAGAAGAGAATGGGGCAAACCATGTGATGATGCGTGAATATGCATGGAGCCCTTGGGTCCGGAAAAGGGCACATCTACATTGTTAAAAGGAGAAGCTTCCCTCTGGGAGGTGGTGGGTGTGGTTTGGGAACGGCATTTAATGGTTTGTCAGTCTGATCATTGCCTGTCTGGTGCATCTGTTGCTTTGAGTAATTAAACGCCGGCCGAGCAGAAGGAAAATCTGCATTTTTAAATGAAAGAATTTAAATTGACCCGATTGTTCAAATAATAGCTCACCCTCTTGTCATTTCAAACACGCATGACTTTCTTCCTTCTACAAAAAAGAAGATATTTGGAAGAATGTCTGTAACCGTAACGTATTGACCCCTTTAACTTCAAATTCACGGTTTTTAAGACTTTTAACAAAATATCTTCTTTTGTAATCCACAGGAGGGTGAATAAAACGCAACAGATTTTTTTTTTTTTTGGGGGGGTAGAATTTCTCAGCAAGGTCTCCATCGTCCTAAATTCTGTTTGTTGCTTTACATTAATAACCATTGCGTTGTAAGACTGTGACGTGTGCTTCTGTAAACACATTTTCTACGACAACACGGCCGACTGAGCATAACCACAAAATAATGAGGTTTAGTTTGGCCACCAAAATGACATCATAGATAAGAGGAGGTTTAAAGCAAACACAATTTTAACACATATTACATTATGTAAGATTATTGCTAAGCAAAATACAGTCAACAACATTTCGGTGTCTATTTTTTTAGTTCGCTTAATATTGGGTATTAAAATAACCTCATGTACTTATGGGAGAAATTATTTAAAAGATTGTTGATTCCCTAACAATATACCCTACCCTACTAAACATTTCTAGAAATATCTTCTATGTCCTACCAAAAAAATGTCACTTAAAAATGTTGAACGATGAACTGTATGTTTAAATAAATAACTGCATCTGTTGGTGAACTCTCTTCTAAGCACACGCACATTTGGAATTTAGTGATGACGTGTCAATTTTCTCATCACCAAGCAAATTTAATTCATCAGAGATGTTGGTGATTGGATTGCTATCGGTGGATTCATCATTCATGAACAGAAGACACTAGATCAATCTGTAGCCTGTGTGTGACCTATATCTCTTTACCAATCATGTGTTCTCAACAAACCCCTTAGTGTAATGCTATAGATTGTTTGCTGATGGATCAGAGGATGATGATGAAGCATAACCTGTATGACTTTCTTTTACAGAACAGTAAAAAAAGATACTTTGAAGAATGTTGTTAAGTGACACCCATTCGCTTACATTGATTTTGTGTCTAAACATTTCAGGTGTATAGGTAGCCCTGCAGTCTGCCTTCCAACATTCTTCGAAATATCTTATTTCGTGTCCTGCCCAAAAATTAGACATGTTTGACACGAGGGTTGAAAGAGTTTTTGATTTTGTTGATGAACCTTGTTTTTCTCATCATGTCTCAATGTTTTGCGTACCTCCCACAGATTGCAGGAACGGTTTTTGTCAACACGCTCCTTCCTCTCGCAGATGAAATCAAGTTTCTAAATTTTTCCTTTAAGGGAGGGTTTACCTAGAATAGTCCAAATCTTATTTATCCTGCTTACATTCAAAACAAGTATATAACTCTTTCCTCTGTATAAACACAAAAGAAGTTATTCTGAGAAACATCTCACAATAGAAGTGAATGGAAACCATTCTTTAAAATATCTTCTTTTGTGTTCTGCATAAGATAGAAGGTCACAAAGTTTGTAACGACAACAGGGTTGGTAAATAATGACAAACTTCCTTCCTGTGGCTGATGAAATCAAGTGTCTAAAACTTACATTAAAGGGATAGTTCACCAAGAATAAACAATCTGCGTTCATTTATAAATTTGTATTTTAATCAAAACCTGTATATAACCCTTTCCTCTCTTCAACTCCAAAATGGATATTCTACATACAACACAAGTCAATGTGGACATTCTTCAAAATATCTTCTTTTGTGTTATGCATAAGACACAAAGCCATTCAGGCTGTAAGGACAAGAGAGAACGACGGCAAACGAATCGGTCAGAACGTCTACCTTTCGAGGAAACTCATGGCTGTGGTCACCTCTAAAAATAGTGTCAAGGCCTGACCTCAACATACAGTCATCTTTATTACACTTGACCTTCAGCCAGCCACCAAAACCCCATAATATACCCGTTTGCTCTGAGTTTTCCGTGATGTCATCATCAGCTGAACAAAAGTCTAACATGCTCCAAAACCTCTGAAATCCTTAACCTCACTTCATGACACTGCAGATCAAAACAGCAACGTTCTGTGTCCCATGTGGGAAACGTCACGGTAGTGCAGATCGGTCGGAAAATAACTTGAAAGTCACACCTGGCCAGGACTGTGACACAAGATCCATGTGAGGAAACCTGAGCCGGTTGCATGAACCAGATCCTGGCCGTTCTGTTCCCCTGGCACGCTGTGTCCCTATAAACTACCCTACGAGCTATTGAGTCCCTATATTATCCAAAACCCTCTCTGCTGGTCCACGGGGAAACAGAGTTGGTCGTGGGTTCCGCCAAACCCGGTTCTGATAAAGGTTCATGAAGGCATGTCAGACGTTGCATCCTGGAGGTCCCAGGATACTAGTGAATGGAGTCAGTCGGTCCCAGTAGAAAACAAAGTCTGGATCTCTCTAATAGGAGGTAAGATGTAGACTTATTTTTATGACGATTTATTATATGCTCGTTATAAACTGTTGCACATGTTTTAAATCTCATGCATAAGGCTTCAAATCAGCTGACATTCTGGATTCTCTACCTCGCTTGCTGTCTAAACACACAAATCCTGTATAGTTAGATTTCTATTGCTATTCTTCTATATGGGGTCCATATGGTCATATGTTCTATTTCCATTGAGTGACCGCAGCGTCATGCGTCTCATGCATTATCTCTCCAACTGTTGTTGTGGATGACCCGAATAAACACTCGGGTGTGGGCCAGAGACATCTGAGCTCTGTTTGTCTGGCTACTCGTCTGTTTGGGTTCGCAGCGGTGCTATGAGAGCATTATATAGAAATGTATTTTGGTCAGTGACATCAAATGTGTACGTTTGTGTCAAATTAGTTGGTTTTATTTGCCCTTTGGTTAGTGCGCAGACATGTTGTGCTGTGCGCTGATGGCCTGCACCCGGGCTTAATACCCATCATGAGTGTCCTTTGCCGGTCCTGTCTCTGCCCAAAAATGATTTCCTGTCTCCTCTTCACTGTCCTGTAAAATAAGTGGCAAAAAGCCCCTAAAATGAAATATTAAATTACAAAAATGCTTTCTTACAGAAGTAGCTAAATATGAATGAATAATCTTTGCAATAGATCGATTGTTCTGCTGATCACAAAATGAGATCTTTTGAAGAATGTAGGACAAGAAGAACTTCTGGTGTAATTTTGATTGGCATTTATATTTTTCCTACTGTGGGGTCCATGACAGAATTTTCTGATCTTTGCGATAGACAGACAGACTAACAAACAGACAGACAGACAGAAAAATAAATCTTTACGATAGACAGACAGACAGACAGACAGACAGACAGACAGGGAAATTAAGCTTTACGATAACCACATAGACAGACAGACATACAGACGGATAGAAAATCAATCTTTGCAATGTACAGACAGACAGACATACAGATAGACAGAAAGACAGAAAAACCAAGCTTTACGATTGACAGACAGACATACAGACTTATAGAAAAATCTATCTTTGCAACGTACAGTAAGACAGACAGACAGACAGACAGAAAGAAAAAAAATCAAGTTTACGATAGAAAGACAGACATACAGACGGATAGAAAAATCAATATTTGCAACGTACAATCAGACAGACATACAGACAGACAGAAAAACCAAGCTTTACGATTGATAGACAGACAGATAGACAGACAAAAAGACAGACAGGCAGACAGACATAAAAATTTATCTTTGAGACAAACAGAGAGACAAAAAGGCAGACAGACAGAAAAATCAATCTTTACAATAGACAGACAGACAGACAGACAAACAGACTGACAGACAGAAAGACAGAAAAATCTATCTTTGCAACGTACAGACAGACAGACAAACGGGTAGACAGACAGACAGAAAAGTAAAACTTTGTGATAGATATATAGACAGATACACACACATAAAGACAGACAGACATAAAATTCTATCTTTGCGACAGACAGATATACAGACAGACAGACAGAAAAATCTAACTTTGTGATAGACAGAGAGACAGACACACAGAACGACAGACAGACACACAGACAGGTAGAAAAGTAAATCATTGTGCTAGATAGACCGACATAAAGACAAACAGACAGACAGATAATTAAAACTGATAAAAAGACAGACAGACAGACAGACAGACGGACAGACAGATATATATATATATATATATAAAAAAATCTATCTCAAATGAACACAATATAAACTGTTAGACAGACAGACACACAGACAGACAGACAGACAGACAGATTTATATATGTATATATAAATCTATCTGAAATGAACACAATATAAAGTGTTAGACAGACAGACACACAGACAGACAGACAGATATATATGTATATATAAATCTATCTGAAATGAACACAATATAAAGTGTTAGACAGACAGACAGACAGACAGACAGACAGATATATATGTATATATAAATCTATCTGAAATGAACACAATATAAAGTGTTAGACAGACAGACAGACAGACAGACAGACAGACAGACAGATATATATTTATATATAAATCTATCTGAAATGAACACAATATAAAGTGTTAGACAGACAGACACACAGACAGACAGACAGATATATATGTATATATAAATCTATCTGAAATGAACACAATATAAAGTGTTAGACAGACAGACAGACAGACAGACAGACAGATATATATGTATATATAAATCTATCTGAAATGAACACAATATAAAGTGTTAGACAGACAGACAGACAGACAGACAGACAGACAGACAGATATATATTTATATATAAATCTATCTGAAATGAACACAATATAAAGTGTTAGACAGACAGACAGACAGACAGACAGACAGATATATATTTATATATAAATCTATCTGAAATGAACACAATATAAAGTGTTAGACAGACAGACAGACAGACAGACAGACAGATATATATTTATATATAAATCTATCTGAAATGAACACAATATAAAGTGTTAGACAGACAGACAGACAGACAGACATACAGGCAGGCAGGCAGACAGACAGACAGACAGACAGACAGACAGGCAGGCAGGCAGGCAGGCAGACAGACAGACAGACAGACAGACAGATATATATTTAAATTAATCTCTATCCTCGCTGTGATTGGCTCGACACAGAGCAAACACAACAGTAACATCATCCAGCGGCGCTGATTGGACAGCAGCCCGTCACGTGACGAGTCTTTAAGCTCTTATATCTCTCTCTCTCTCTCTCTCTCTCTCTCTCCTCAGAGTGAGCACGAGAGAGTTAAGCAGCATTAAATCTCTTCTTCTCACATTCACGCACCGGAACTAAACACTAAACTCGACTTGTGTCGTCACACGAGACATTATTTTAAGCACTTTTGAGGCGGCATGTTGACGCACATTGTGTCACCTCAGTGTGTACGCGAGAGAGAGAGGGGGGATGACGTCACTGGGTCTGACTCCTGAAGGAATCTTACTTTCTTGAGCTCAGTCGATGAACTTCCGGCGATACTCGCACATTCATTTAAGATGTCAGAGGAAAATGACCTGATTGGATCTTCAGAGTTCCTCAAGGGTGAGTTTCTCATCCACACACTCTTCAGTTGGTCCTCAATGGTCCACTAGTGAAGATCAAGCACTGCTAGCTTTTGAGTGCACTTAACAACCAGCACTGCATCACCATGACAACATGAAGTGTGGTTAACCAATAACAGCCAAGGGATTTACAGGTTCACCCATAAGAGTTCTCCTGAAGGTCTGGAGAACATCAGCTGTGTAGAATCATCTCCAACATCCATTCTGGATCTCGAGGACATCTTCAAGACGTCTCGGAGATGAGCCACATGCGTCAAGTCGATGTTTGTAAGACGTGTGTTGAATCTCAAGACGGGTCCAAGGAGTCCCACGCCCGAGCCCCACGAGACACCGGTCCAGATCAGTTTGAGTAATCCACCATGTCTCATTTTCTCTCTTTCAGACCGGCTGTACTTTGCCACCCTGCGGAGCAAGCCCAAAAGCACGGCGAACACGCATTACTTCAGCACCGATGAGGAGTTCGTGTACGAAAAGTGAGTCCCGTGGCGGTGCTGAAATCCTCGGCGGGCGAGAAGCTCCTCCAGAAGTCTGTCGCATAACCGTTTGCAAGAGGTTTCATCATCGAACCGTCGAGCATTCTCTCAATTTCGTGCTGTCGGTAGATTAGACAATAATGGAATTGCACCTCCTGATAGAGAATTTGACCCGCTGAGTTCGAGCCGACTTCCAAGGAGGGATTAGGGTCTCTTACTGCAGATATATCGTACATATAATTACATTTACATTTAGTCATTTAGCAGACGCTTTTATCCAAAGCGACTTACAATAGTCGAGGAGACAATGAAGCGGTAAATAGGAAGATGCATTGCGATTTTGTTTCCTTTTCAGCATTTAGAAGTTCCCTGGTAGCACACGTACGTCTGGCGGAGATTTGGTCTCGCAGTCGTATCCGCAAGACTTGTGTCTCCGAGACGTCGGGTGTCACATTGACCCCTACATGATGTCCGTGAGATGTTGATGTAGAATGAACGTACAACTGCAGTTCGTGAGGTGTTCTGCAGATAATTTACACAGCAGATCTTTTCCGCAAGACTTGTGTCGCCGAGACGTCTGCTGTCCGGTGTCACATTGACCTCTACAAGATGTCTGTATGATGTTGATGAGGTGTTCTGCAGATAATTTACACAGCGGATCTTTACCAGACGTACCTGTGCTATATGGGTGTGAATAGTCAGAAATGTGATGCATCTAAATACAAACGGGCGTTAAAATGTTGATTGAATCTCTTCCAGTTTTTATGCAGATTTCGGACCCCTCAACCTCGCTGTGCTGCACCGGTACTGCTGTAAACTCAACAAAAAGCTGAAGGTGAGGCTCGCACCTCTTCGTTTCATTGCGTGACTTCTGAAGAATGTGCAGAATGTCATCACAGCGATTTGGGCCCACGCCCCCTCAGAGGATATTTTGGGCCATGTGTGCTGACATTTCCTTTGTTTTTAGGCGGGACGGGAACTGAAACTGAATGACAGAGCAGCGCACTTCTGCAATAGATAAAATGTTTCACATGGGTTCCTTTTAATGCCATGCCTGTGCAGTAAATCTGCGTGTGCTTGATTTATAAATGAAAAGAAATCAAATAAACTGTGACCAGAGGCCAAGAGTAGAAGGTCTTCAATCTTTGACTCGCCTGCCTCAACTGATATCACATTAATGTAGATAGAGTTCATTGACTGACATACCTTGCTTTGGGCCTTTCCCAATAGCAGATCACGTCTATCTAAACAAAGCTATAATACAGTCAGGAAATAGTTATGTAGAAAATGCTGTCAAGGATTGATCAATATTTTAAGAAGTAGTCATTTAGTCATATATAGATGCTTTTACAGGCACAATTCTCTAGAGTAACTTGATGTTTATTGCCTTATTTAGGGGTCGGAAGTCTCTTGAATCAGAAACCTGGTTCCAGGCGTGCACTTTTTCTCACTAGGCAATTGTTTACCCATTCAGGGTATAAGTACAGAGAGAAGAATTATAGTTCTCAATCCTTCTTGGAAAGTGAGTCACATGATATCACAATTCTAAATCCATATCCTCAAGTCCACATTCTTTTATCAGATGCAAGCATTAGATGGGGATTAGTATTGGCCTTGTGTCTTTCACCCAGCGAGACGCCAAGCATTCTCCGTTTAGCTTTGCATGCGTTTCATGCATGTCCTAAGGATTTATGAATGAGGATTAGAAGACTTTCCAAAAACCTCTGGGGGAGAGAAATGGGGTCCGTCCTTGTATCTCTTTTTTCTCTTGGTGGCTTGCAAAAGTTTCACCTCTGTTTAAAGCGTCTTTTGTAAGAGATAGTGTTAACCACTTTTTCTTTTCCGCTGAATTATGTAACATTGCAAATATGTGTAATAAAATGTTAGAAAGTTTAAATGGTTAAGATGACTCCGAATTGAGTTTCCAATTTAAATGTTGGAAAGAGAACCAAACCCAAAACTTCATGTTGATAAATTCTGCATATGTTTCTACTTTTTCATATGTTCGTATCTTAAAGGAACTATAGAAAGGGGTCAAATTATAATCAAATCCCCTTTGTATCTTCTCTGTCTCTCTAAAGCTTGCAAGCTGTAGTTCTCTCATGTTTTCATGTTTTGGAATATTTAAGGTAGGAAGTCGTTGTGGTAAATGCATGATGTGTTCCCCTCTTTTTTTAACCACTGTCACCATGTCTACACCCCTCCAAACACATGCAATTGTCCCCGCTAGTTTGTCATTTATGAGTTTTCGCCATGACAATGGCCTTTTTTTTTCTAACCCTACCGGTTCGGCCTCTATGTTTGGTTGTAGAGCCGAAAAGCAGAAGGGAAGCAGTGTAGAATCAGTTTGTGAACTTTGACAAAACCATTGTCATTTGCAACATTATGTTGGCGTTTCGTAAATCGAAATCGTTTGAGATTGGGATTTGAAAGTTAAGGAATTGGGTCTGGAATCAAATACTTGAAACTTAGATGTCTGTTTCTCTTATCGAGTCCTGTTTGCATTGTAACTGGTGATAAAAGGTGTCACAATTTGACCAGAGTTTCATTATTTTGACTAAACCATGATGTTGTTGAGCTACGGTAATACAAATTGTCAAAACATGAATGCTATGTAAAGGCGTCTTAATGATGATGCTGGTTGATATCTTAATGTTTAACATTATCTGTGGAATTGGAAATGTGAATCGATCGGAATCGGAATCGATAAGCACAATTGGGATCGAAATCGATCAAATTCCTATTAAAACCAACCCTAGCAATTTATAAGATTTGGTTTGCTAATTGAATGTGCTATCTCAAGTTGGCGTTTTTGTATCACAAGGATGTGAATATGCTGTCAATCTTGAGATTGTTCTCAGACTATTGTGTTTTTAAGCTATTCATTTGATGGTGCGATTGTTCCCCTCTCTAGCATAACCACCTCCTGAATGTGGGTGCTTCTTTTTCTTATTGAATATTAACCTACTGAATAGTTGCTAGCGTGTCAGATTTCCAACAACAAATGAATTGACAGTTGAGTCGAGGAAACAAGGTCCTGAGATGTGCTATATAGGAAACCACCTTTATGATATAGCATTCTGCTTATAGCGGTCCAGTCCCACAAAGTTGGATGACAGGACGACAACTTTTTTTTGTTTTTGCTGTGTCTGAATAGTAGGTTAATAAGGTGTTGAATCTCCAGTAAGTTCTCATAAACAGATGCTTTGTGATTATTTCTTTTGTTCAGCTCGTATCCACAGCAGATTATTTAGAAGTATTTGGCATGGGCACGTGCATGAGATGTCTTTTAGCAGTTTACCTGCAGCTCTTTTGGCTTGTAACTGCAGCTGCTGGAGCAGGTGTTCAAACATCTGTCGCAGGTTCTCTCATGTTTGATTTGGTTTAGTTATATTCAGAGAAGACCTCAAAGCAAAGTTAAGCAAGGAAATGGTTTTGGTTGATTGTGTGGCACCGTAGATGTTATAACATCTCCCAAACATTTAACCCGTCATGTAAACCAAATCTAAATGGGTTTGAAGTGACTTAACCAATAAAATATATTGACAAACCATAATTAATATTGTACTTTTAACAACTGTATGTTTGAGTACTTTGGTTACATAATATATTATGAAAAGGTCGCTATCCTTCCGAAACCTCGGATGTCTAAATTTACCGGTTTTCAGGAACAGGATGTCAAATAAAGATGTTTGGCAAAGTTGATGAAATATGGAAATACAAGATTTCAGGAGGACATGAGTGGTGAAATAATTATGATGTATTATTGGTTCCCGTATTTACATACAGCGTACATATTTTTATATAATTGGCTTTTATATGATTGATGCAGTTTTTGTTTCATTAGAGTGATAGTTCACCTAAAAATGAAAATTTTAACGTCATTTAATCACACTGTCATTTCAAACCTTTATGACTCTATTTTCTCTCAAAACAAGATATTTGCAAGAAAGTTGGTAACCACACAGCTCCTGCACCTCATTCACTTCTATTGTATAAACACAAAACCAACGCATGTGAATGGGTGCCATCTCTCTTCCATTCCTTTTAGAATTTCTTTTGAGTTTTGCTAAATTATGTTTTTGGGTGAGCTATCACTTCAGTATTCTGCTTTAGTTTAACACTTAAACCATGTTTAACAAATTGCAGTTCAATACTGTTTGTTTTGCTGGCCGTTTGTTTGCATTCGTATGGAGGTTTTTTGAACTCTATTTTTGGCTTGCACCGTAACACCATTATCTCTGTCTTTCCAGTCTTTCACACTGACCCGAAAGAGGATTGTGCACTACACCAGCTTTGACCAGCGTAAAAGGGCTAACGCTGCTGTACTCATTGGTGCCTATGCTGTAAGTATCCCTTCATACTCCTCTTTTTTCCTATCATCTTTATTCCTTACTAACAGAATGGACGTGTTGATTACTTTCGCCGAGGTCTTGTACCCGGGATGGAATCTGTCATAACCCTGCTAATGAGCTACTCATCAACACTGGAAACAACAATCCTCCCAGTTTGCGTTCGCAGGCGTCAAGGGCATGTCACGTCAGCAACAGGTTCATGAATGTGTCTTGTTTGTAGGACAGAACGTCTCCTCGGATGTTTGCCAGCGTCCTCGATCCAGCCGCCCCCTCAGAAAAAGCAACAGCTTGCTGACTGACTGGTGCCTCCTCCATGTTGTGCTGGCACAAAAACATCCCCAGCGTCCTCCCTCACTAGCCAGTGTGTCGGCGGCGTTTATTCATTCACATTAGCTGTGGAAATGATCGATGCCAGATCGCCTCCTTAATGCACTGTAGGATGTATCCACGATTGCAACAAAGGCAGATTTATAACTCAGATGGCACAGTTGGCATCACATGCCCTGTTAATGCACCGGTGGCATTTGTAATGTGGGTCAGTGTACCATTAAGCCGACCAGCTCTCTTGTTTTTTACATGGCTGCTCATGAACTCATGGCATAAATGTTTTCCATAATGATCTGTTTTAATCCTCATAACACGCACTTCTACTTATATGTGAAGTATTAGTGAAAGATCTGTGAGAGGAGAAAAAGCTAAAGTCCACATGAATATTAATGAGCACTAAATGGAAACACGGACAGGAAGTTGTATAAGAGACGCTTCTCTGGTTTCTATTGGAGAAGATATTGTTAACTTTAACATGCATGATTTGAGATTTGGGCTGATCTCTTGTACATGTCCAGGTTTAACTCCAATGAAAGGGAATTGTAATGCATTGATGGTCAGTTTTTTTGGTTTCATGTTGCCTTAGGTGAAGGCAGGGTGAGGCTGATGTTCTCATGCTTTCTATTGGACAAGCCATGATGAATTAATCTGGACTTTGTGTAATCTGATGTTGGAGGACTGTGATGTAATGGCTTTATGCCGGTATAAATCCTCTTGTTTCTAGCTGAGGCGGAACATGCTTCTTTCCGTCTCTTCAACAGAAAAGTTCACATTTACATTTAATCAAATGTAATATTGATAGTTGATTTTCGAATGCAAACTATGTTGATATCTATAGAGAAGATTGTAGAGCCTGAAAAATGATTTTCCCATGGAAAGACTCTATATGCAGCATGCTTCCTCCAAATTGGTCTACAGGAAATGGTCACATTTGCATGGTCACTTAATTTTAGCTTGAACCTTGATCCTGGGTTTAATTTAACAAGGTCTTAAATGGAAACTAATTTTGTCGTCTCGGAACCCTGGGAGAAAACTGTGGGACTCTGAAGGATTCCCTCTACGAATGAGAATTTTTATCTTAGGTTTGTGATTTAGGTTTCGTCTGCAAACATCTCCAACAATGAAAACCTTTCAAGGTCCAGCTTCCAATGCAATGTTTTTATCTTTACATTCTTATCAGTAGATCTGTTTATTGATCCAGGCTTTTGTGTGTTAGCAAACCCGTTCCTCCTAGCAGCAGATGTCGAACCTGGTTTTATCATGCGAAGAAGATTATGTGTACTGGTTGAACAGCTGGGTCAAGATGTTCCGTGGTTTCTCAGGGTTATAAGGTACAGTAGGGCACAACACAAACAAAAAGGCACTGGCCCCTCTCACGCGACTGAACCTAATCTGCGGAACTGTTCAGCCAATTGTTTGGTTGGTGCATATTTCATTAGCTTGTGCAGAATTGACAAAAGCTTTGGTCTCCTGCTGACCATCCTTCATAAACATTCACAAAATTTTGTCACTTCGAACATGTATGACTTTCTTTCTTCTGTAGAACGCGGGAAGATAGTTTGAAGATTGTTGCACCGTATGACTTTCATTGTAAGACTTCTCAAAATATCTTTTGTTTTCATAAGGCTCTTATTTAAAAAGCTGAAATCTTCATTTATATGTAGTGACGTCATTGAAGTTAGCACTGCAGTGCTGCGTTTTGACATCAAGCTGTTGAAATTTCAATAGGGACTGGCATGGTTCGAACTTACTAAATGACCGCTAAACATTGTAGTGTTAGCAAGTCCGTGTGTGACTCTGGCATTGTGCCGCAAAAGTCATCCCAACTTGAGAATGGTCCCATTGTGCTGAGCCAGAGGATGTCATCGGTATGACAAATTCTGGCCTCACATCACTTTTCCAGAGTGTAAGGCACGCAGACCGAAGTGATGTTGTTTTTATGCTCGTGTGTGATGTAATTTCCTGTGCTTCTTTCCCCCCAGGTGATATACCTGAAGAAAACACCAGAAGAAGCCTATAGAGCCCTTATCTCTGGATCCAATGCCTCGTATCTACCCTTCAGGTAAGATGCCAGCATGTGTCGTCACCTGCAAAATAGGAAAGTTACATGGTCACCCGAGCAGGTCTCTGACGCACTCCACCATTGAACGTGGAATAATATCCATCTTATTCCATGACAGGCCAAACGCATGCTTGATTTTCACACAAAAAAGGATGTTATACAAAACCAATGAGCTTTTCCCCAAACTAAGCTAATACATTTTTCACCCTCATATCCTCTTTTCGCCTCTCTTGCTGCGTGCTAGGCTGTAATCTCATTTGGCTTGGCATGAAATATTGTATCCTGTTGTTGCTCGGGGGTTTTTGTTAATGCGTTTGAACTACTTTTCCGAGCCAAATGAACCAAGAAATGCAAGCATACGACAGTAAACCGTGTGTTGCGTGCCATGAGCAGTATGAAACCGTTTTCTTTCATATAGTTTACATTGCATAACTCCAAATTGCTGGAGGGTTAGATTATCTTGATGCCTCTGTGTATTTAGCATCTTTACCTTCAGTGATTTGAGATTACAGGGTACAGCTGCAACAGAGCCCTCGTAATCCATAAACTCCATGAGCTGGATATGGTCCTCTGTTCCAAAACATGGCACCTTTTCAGCTCAATACCAGCTGGATTTTGGAGCTTGTTCTTTGTTTTTGTTCTGTGCTCTGTTGGATGCGTGAATGGGTTTAATAGACGATTCTGTTGTGAATGGTTTTTTTGAGTCCGGGCTTTATAACGTTTTGCTTTTTCAGTTTATTGAAAGGTGTTGGCGTCTGTGCTGAACTTGTTCCTTTGTTTTGGTTCTTTGGTTCTTTGGTTGCCAAACAGTATAATGTTTAAAGGGTGATTTATAAGAATAAATAGGTGTGGTTGCTTTGTTTGGGAGTCTTGATGGTTTCTCCCAGGCCGGGTGCTTGGCACCCCTGCTTCAACATACGTTGAATTGTGGCGTGATTATTTTGAAAATCACTTAAGTGTGTTTTTTAGACTGCCACGGATAAATGCTTGAATGGTTGATATATAATGGGAGGGTTTAGATTGGTTTGAACACTCTTAATGGGTGGTCTTGTTCGCTTTTCAAGCATTAGGTCACTAAATTATGAGTGTTACTGTATTACGGAATGTGTTAAAGAGAGATCAACCAAAGATTAAAAATATATGAACATTTCCACCCTGTTGTTTTTAAATTCTGTATCTTTCTTTATTCTTTTCTGTTTCTTTATTCTGCAGGATACAAAGGAAGACATTTTAACAAATCCCTTAAATGAAAGTAAATTGAATACAGTGTACCCCTCAATAAATGTACAGTTTGTTTTTATGCTAAATAATTAACAATAAAAAAAGAGGTAATCTGATACTATTAGAATTTACCAAAAAACATTGGCATCTATTACAAGTTTTCTTTTAAATAAATATTTATTCTTTTATAACATAAACTTTAAAAAGTTTAGGATGTTTTTGAAAATATAACTTGGGATTTTTAGAAATTATTTTATATTTTCCACTGAAAAAGCTATTTTTTGTTTTTAAAAGATTTTAAGTTAATATAACTTTATTTTTGTGATATGTACTAAGCCACATTTAATATTTTTTACAGTCTGTGTTTACCAACATTGTTCAAAATATCTTTTTTTGTGGATTGCTTTCCCTCTAATTATGTATACTAAATGAAAACATTCCATCAGAGGATAATGACAAGCGTGAAGCGTCTATCGTTACCATGTATTAAGTATTCTGGATTCATCGTGCCCCAAAAACACTAAAGCCCTGAAGTTCAACCAAGCCAAGCATATATCTAAATATATAAATTAAGTACCATGGGAGAGGAAAACCCTTAAGATCTTTTAAGATTACTGACTGTTAAAGTTCATTTGCATTACATTTGTGCATTTGGCAATTATGCATTTGGCATTATCCAAAGTGTTCTACCGTGCATTCAAGATATACATTTTATTTGTGTGTGTTTTCTGTCAATCAAATCTATGATGTTTGCGCTGTTAGTGCAATGAACTATCAATTGCGCTACATGAACATGTCAAAGTGAGGACGAGGACTTCATAAATATGTCATCCTGCAAGGATTTTTTCCCTGTCCATATAAGATTAAACTGGGTTAAATGGTCATCTTAAAACTAGTTTAATTTATTTAAGGCTCCGTAGTAACATGTTTAACCGAGACAAGGTAAGACCAAGACCATTCCTCCATTTTTAAAATGTGCTTCCAGTATGGATTAGAATGTTTGGGACCATCATTCAGTGAATGGAAACAGGAAACATCAGGTTTATTTTGCAATAGTTATTAGAGCTAAACCCCCTCTTACTTGTACGCATTACAAACTCGATCATTCACTTGTACTTAGAAATCCTCAACATACAACTAGAAAAAGAACTGGTTTCATTTTTAGGATTTTTTTCTATTCTCTGTGGATGTTATCTTGAACCTCTTTGCAACGGAGCCTGTGGGTTACTTCCCGAAACATTCATCTCAGATTTATTAAGAGTTACAGTTAATCACAGTCGAGCCGCCCCCTTGAGCTTGTTCAGGCTTGTATGAAAGCAAATATTGATCCTAGCTACAGGGTTTAATGTTCATCGACACCTTTGTCAACCGTATGCTCAGAAAAACTGTTTTTACCCGAAACAATTTGCACAAAAAAATGTTTTACAGCTTTTTAATTAAGTAAATGTAATGTTAAAATATTGTGTATATGCAAGTAAAAAATAAATCAGATTAACTCAAATATGTCTTTTAGAATTCACCAAAAGTATTATTTTACAAAGATATTTCTAAAATAAGAAATGTTGTCATCACATAAACTCAAAAAGTGGTATGTTCATTTGACTCAATTATTTTAATGTTTTTCCGCTGAAAAAAAAATCTATTTAATTAAGGTAATATAACTCTTTATTATTTTGATATTTACTAAGACACATGGACTATTTTTTAAAGTGAAATGACCTTTTATAAGTTTGTAAACTTTGTTGATAATCACTTGTTGCTATGGTGCATTCTCACATGTGAAGGAACAAAATGGCGTTTTGTTGAATGCAGAATACCGCGGTACACTTACTAGCCTCTTATCCTCTCATCCTGTCTGTCTTGAAGGTTAATTGCACCCTTGTTTTTCCACAAAGATGCGATTGTTGACTATGCATGAAAGAAAAGGTCTTTATCAGTGCATCTCCCACATGTGGCCGCGATTATGTAATGCTTAGCAATTGGTTAATTCCAAAGTAAATAGAGTTGTATTGTTTACGAGAGGCTTGGGGTCCCGGCGGGTAACAATGAATGGACAACACCATCCAATAAAGAAAAGCTGTGTGCGAGGATGAGTCATGGTTGACTGGAGTGGAAGTTTGATTCAGGGAAATGTTCGGAGTCACTTTTAACTGAGATGTGGAGCTCAATCATGTTGCCAAGTTCACCTATATGGATGATGATTTTGGGCTGTTTTGACGGACTTTCATTAGTTAGAAATGGGACTCGCGATTGAGGTGATCTCAAGCTGTTCTGCCTTTATCGTTTGTACAGACTTTATTTGAGGAACATTTTGCATGCAATGTCCTTCTTTATTATGTAACCAATCTTACATAATAAACAAGTATCCACCCAAAAATGGAATTCACAACATGACCGTAATTTATTGTCCTGAGGTTATTTTGGGACTATGTTGTTGTAGCCTGTAAGTTTAGATCATTGGTAGGAGAATGCCGTTGTTTTTTATAAATAACCTGTTATTTTGTTTTTAACATAAGATCAGTTGTGTGGTTTAAGGATCTAAAGTAAAGATCTTTTCAGAATTCTGTAAGAATTAATTTTCCCAGTCCGGGAAAGCCAGATATTTGTCTGTCCTAGGAGGAAAAGAGTGTCAGTCCTCCCAGAGGCTCAGCCCAGTGGATAGACTGATCCAGGAACAGTTTAATGCATGCAAGGTAATCTCTGTGCAAAGGAAGATCATACATCGACAGTGTGACTCAACACTGCATGAATCCTGTTTTTTGGGCCTACACACCCAGAAAGATGATTTCTTACTCTTTCAGCTTTAAAGAGAGTCCATCCAAAAAGTTATGTTGTCATTTATTCCCCCTCATAACAACCTATTTTTTTTTTAAAGAATGTTGGTAGCCAAACAACATTGCGGTACCATATACTAGGACGTTCATCAAAATACCTTCTTTGTGTTTCACAGAAGGTAACAATAATCTAGAGTTTCATATACAGACCAGTGTAAGGAACGATGCAGGGACATCAATAATAAGGAGTCTTTTGGGCCTTCACACCCAGAAACACCACTTCTCCCTTTTCAGGTTTTATAGAGAGAGTTCATCTGAAAATAAAAGTAATGTTGTTGTTTGTTCCCCTCTTGTTATTTCAAGACTTTCCTCAAAATCTTCCTTGGTGTTTTTCAAAAGAATGTTGGTAACCAAAAACAATGATGAACCATTGACCTTCATTTTATAAATACATAACCAATAAGACATCAAAATATCTTCTTTGTGTTTAACAGAGGAAGGATTCATACATAAAGTTTTGAATGAATATCTTATTACTGACTTTTTGGTTGACCTATCCCTTTAAGCCCTCCTGCATGCCGAATTTCGTCCCGTGATCTCATGTATTCGTTTCGAGTTGGGGTGCTGACATGTACGTCAATACTCTTTTTTTTTTTCTTGGCCCTGTGTTCCAGTCAACACTAAGATCAAATAGGATATCCAGTCACAACTTCTCTCTTTACATTTAATATTTTCATAGCCACCATTTCTATCAAATAAGCTTTAGATGCGCCAAGCCACAATACGCCATGCAAATCTTATAAGACCTCTGTGAGTTTCATTATTACAGAAGGCAGTTTTCCAGCAAATCCGTCAGCTAAAGAGAATCCGTTCGATGGTGGCTGTTATGTAATGGATGTAATGTGTGTTTGGCATCAGTGAGCTTGTTCTGCTTTTCTGTCGACACACGCCTTATGCTTATCCCAGCCTTTAAACTTTTCCAAAGAAAAAGATTTAGTTCTGAAAACTGTCTCAAGCCCTTTCTAATTTCTCTGTTGGTGAAAAAAATTAGTGTGGTACAAACAATTCTGAGATTTATATTGTGCCGCATGTTTTGGTAAAGGGCATATAGGGTCATATAAACCTATTTGTGAAGGTGCATTTTGGACACTTAACTCTGTTGAACACAAAAAGATATTTTGAGAAATGTCTCGGTGGTTCATACAGTGAAAGGAACTTTTTTTTTTGGCTATCAGTATTCTTCAAAATACAGAAGTCAGGAAAAAAATGGATTGTTTAAGCAGGGTCTGTTTATCTCCTCGCCTCAAACAGGTGAGACATTATATAACTTACTGGATGTTATAAAACATTTTTTGTAATACCTTTTTGTGCTCTGCAGAAGAAATTTGTAAAGTGTTCAGATTTGGAACATTCTTTATTTTTGACCATTTATTAGAAATTCCAAAATTGCTTTTAATGTGTTTTCCTGTTTAATATGCATTCACTTCATACAGAAGTTAATGTAGAAAGATATTTGGAGGAATGCTTGTTTCCAAACAGTTCCTGGGGACCATTGACTACCATAGTTAAGAAAAATACTTAATTTCTTTACTGAACGCAAATGATATATTTTGAAGAATTTATGCACAACAAAAAGTTACGCGTAATTTTGACTGTCATTTTTCTTTTTTCTTTTATGGTAGTCAAATGGTTCAAAGAATTATTTGCTTACAAACATACATCCAAATATGTTCATCAACACAATGAGGTTTTTACAGATTTGAAGCAGCTAGAGAGAGTTGTTCATGAAAGAAATTTGAGTAGTAGGCAAGTATACAAAACCTCCATGCCTTCTTGTGGGAGTTTGGGTATGCATGTGTGGGTGATCGCAGTCTGATGTTTTCCATGGAGGCACAATGAGAGACCCAGTAGAGTGCTGACCCACTTTTTATGCAAGTCAGCCCCTGCATCATAAACAGAATTAAACACATACACAATGCAGAAATCGATCCGTGCAGGCTCAAAGAAAGCCATTTCTTGACTCCCAGAATTCCCTTGACATAACAAGATGATTTCAGGTACACCATTTCAAAACAATATTGTCCATGACCCCAGAGATAACCCCTTTACCATCTTCACAGATTCATACATGTACTTGTCTTCCACTCCCTTTCATTCATAGTGAGGTAATGTTTTCATGTGGATGAAAGTGCTGTGTGTTGTTTTCTTTGAATGTTGCAGAACGGGTCCCTTGGTGCGATAAAAGATGAAGAAAGAGGGATTGTTTTTAATATGCTTTCTCTTCTTTTTCTTTACAGAGATGCATCGTTTGGGAATTGCACATACAATCTGACTGTTCTGGATTGTCTGCAAGGCATTAGGAAGGTGAGACACACAATTTGATAGTTTTATGGTTTAACAATCTCAACTCCAACCTTCTGTGCCATGTGGTAGGATGACATTCTGAAATGTGTTCCGATGTCTCCATCATAGTGGATGGTATTCCCTAATAAGGTGTTTTAGTGAAAGTGGAACTGGCTGCTGGGTGGATGATGCCAATACGAACAAGTTTGTCCAGCATGTCCGTCTACTCTGTTTTCAGAGTATCGCAGCAACAGCCTAGCTGATTTTGGCGTGGCTACAACCCGACATGCCGGAAAGACTTGTTCAACACGGCTAGAATGCATTCTTGAGTAAGCTCCTGGAACCCTCCAGACGCCTTGAAGATCTTCCACATGAACACAAATACATTCCATTAATCCTAACTTTCCTCATTTGCTAACTCTCCTGTCATTACAAAACCGTAAGCCTTTCCTTTTTCTGCGGAACACAAAAGAACATATTTTGTTTATAAATGAAAGTCAACATTTCTCCAAATCTACCCTTCTGTATTTCACTGGACAAAAGGGTCATATACTGGTTTGGAATGAGATGTGGGTGAATAAATGAGATCATGTACATTTTTGGAGGAGATATCCCTATAAATGTCACCTCTGGTTGACACAGCACATGGAGATTTGGTCGGTATGCTCTCCTCTCGTCTGAAGCAAAGAGGGCATCTGGGCTCATTCGATTAATCCTGTCCAGGACCAGAGAATGGTTACATAACCAACACAAGCTGACCTTCGCTATCAGGTGCATCAGCCAACGCCGGGGGTGTAAATGGAAATGCATGTGTAGCACCTGTCACCAGGATGTGTTTTGGGTGATGCAAACAGCTGAAAAGTTTTTTGCCCAAAATTTAATACGTGATTTAAATCTAGTAGTTTGCTTATAGTCTTACTTAAAAGCATTCATTTGATTGCATTTAACAGTTTTTCGGCCAGTATGTGATAATCCATGACTCAATGTGACATGACCAACACTTTGGAGCGGCTTCGATAGATGCATGAAACCCATGCAGCACAGGACATCTAAGCTCAGGCTCGGATGGGTCTAAAGCCATGTTTCAATGACGCCGTACCGGTCTTGCCAGCGGTATCTTTTAACATTAAAATAAGTTATACTCTGTCTCAAACATTCTCCCAAAATTCATATTCAATCTCAAAAATATTAAACTGCACAAATGTGAGTAAATCAGTTTAAGGGGTTCAGTACTAAAGTTCTGTTGTCTTTAGATTTGTTTCAAACGAAATCTGATGTTTGTTCTCAACTTTGTTTTTCAGGCCCTTCAGCACGGCTTCTTGAACTTCGAGACGTTTGATGTTAATGAGTATGAGCATTATGAGGTAACTATGCCCTCTTGTTATAAAACGCATTTTAGCCCGAAGCAGCGCCCCGAATTACATTTATCAAACCCGTCATGTAATCGTGTTTATTCAAGTAGCACAAACACAATTTAACTGTCTGATTAATCAGAGTACATGCAAATCAACGGAGCAAACTGTTGACCTGTCATGCTTAAAGCGATCGTTTACCCTGAAACTAAAATTTTAACATCATTTACTACCGCTTGCTGCCCTTGGCATTTCAAACCTGTTTGACTTTTTCTTTTGCACAACACAAAAGTAGATATTTTAAAGAATGTGGATCAATGGCATTGATTTTCTTTTGATACAATAGAATTTTTGGTTAGGAACATTTTTGAAAATGTCTTTTGCTGATGAAAGTCAATATTTCATACTTTTCTTTTGTGTTTCAACGACTGTTTATTGATCGATTCTTATTTTGTTTTAGCGTGTGGAGAATGGAGATTTAAATTGGATCATCCCAGGCAAACTTCTGGCATTCAGCGGGCCTCATCCCAAGAGTAAAGTAGAGAATGGTAAGCGGGACAAATTGTTACCCTCAAAAAGTGACAGTTCACACAAAAATTGTTTTTGTCATCATTTACACGTTCTTGGGTCATTTCAAACCTGTTAGACCTAACGTTTAGCGTTGAACATTGAAGATGATATTCTGTAGAATCATGGCAACTTGCAATGCAGGTTAATGGATGCCCATTACCAACATTATTCAAAGTATCTTCTTTTGTGTGCGTGATACTGAAAGTAATACAGGTTTGAAATGGTAATGCAACGTTTAATTCACGTTTATGACAGTAGAGGGCAGTGTTGTTTAAGGAGAACAAGCAATATGACCATCTACTATATATTAAATACACTTTGTGAATCATAGTGGTTATAGTTGCGATTACTTTCAGATCAGTTATCTCACTAAAAAATAGTGATTGAAATAATGAATCAAGTTCAAATATTCAATTAGAAGTTTACTTGTTGATTTTGCATTTGTACATGTAAACCTCTCCTCTATGTTCCCAGGTTATCCTCTCCATGCACCCGAGGCTTATTTTCCTTATTTCCGCAAGCACAACGTAACCACCGTAGTCCGCCTCAACAAGAAGATCTATGATGCCAAGCGCTTTACAGACGCAGGTTTCGACCACTACGACCTGTTCTTTGTGGACGGCAGTACGCCCAGCGACATCATCACCCGACGCTTCCTACATGTGTGCGAGAGCACAGATGGGGCGGTCGCCGTGCACTGCAAAGGTGAGATGGCGAAAGACAAGAAATGGAAATGATGCCTTGATTGAATGGTTGACCTGTTTGGAAATTGCCAAAAGATGATAATGTCATCAAAATTGTAATGACCGTTGTGGTCAAGTATTGCTTTTTGTCTCTATTAGAGTATAAGATATCAAAAATCGTTTATATTTGAGATGAATAAATATTGTGCACTTTCAAATAATGTAGTAGTTTGGTGGAATCCCTGCCATCCTAAAACGCCTGCTGTTTTTTCAAAACCAATCACAGCTGGTTTAGGCCGGACGGGCACTCTGATTGGCTGTTTCATGATGAAGCATTACCGCTTCTCGGCCGCCGAAGTCATCGCCTGGATACGCATCTGCAGACCCGGTTCCATCATCGGACCCCAGCAGCATTATCTGGAAGAGTAAGTGGTGACTACCCACAATGCACCAGTGCACTCTGACAACTGTCAAACTGAATATTTTCACTGTTTATTGTCAATGATGCAGACTAAGAGCTTTTGAGGTTTGGCTAAGAGCCCTGTGTTTCATTTCTAAAAGCGTAAAGGGCTTTTGTATGCGCAAGTGTTTTCGAGAGCAAGTTTTTTTTCCGATGGAGATCAAAAAGATGAACAGATGCTCTTATCCTATTCTACGTAACAGTCATCCTCCCGTTGACTCATAAAACTTTTGGAAAGACTGTACGCGTGTATTGATGAATAAATCCTTCGGTGAACTTCATGTTGTTGGTCATTTGTCATAGTGTGAGTT
The DNA here is from genome assembly GCA_033220385.1 of Triplophysa yarkandensis. Classification (NCBI taxonomy): domain Eukaryota; kingdom Metazoa; phylum Chordata; class Actinopteri; order Cypriniformes; family Nemacheilidae; genus Triplophysa; species Triplophysa yarkandensis. The sequence goes on from CM065674.1 coordinate 3,308,747, forward strand.
AAGACAGAACTCTGGTCAAGTGAAGGGCAGTTAAGCGTAATCTCTCGAGTGTTTTGTTGGGCCGAGATGTCGCTCCTAACGCCAGAATCCGCTAACCTAAATGAATAGATGCTTGTTATCTCCAGGCATAGTTTCCTCCTTAGGGCATTGTGAAACGTGTGAGATTCCGATACGATGTGTCTGTTATCTAGAGTTGGCACCGAATACCAGTTTTCACATCGAGGCTAGATTTATTTCCATAGAAGCGGGACATGTCGAATTGCTTTTGCAGCGCAGATATTTCTTCCTCTTTTTGTTTTTCTTACGCTCTTTCTTACCTATGCAGGAAACAGTCGAGCCTCTGGGCCCAAGGAGATATTCACAGATCCAAACAGAGGCAGTATGAGGAGCGATCCGTCCCTCACCTTATCTCCAGCATGGACAACCTCTCCATTAACACTTCCATCTTGAAATCTCACAGCATGGACCGCATGGAAGAGGTGAGATGTGTTGAATCACTTCATGTGTAGTGTAGTGTGTTTATCTTTTGCAAAACACAAAAGAAGATATTTTGAAGTATGTTTGTGACCAAAAAATTCAGTTGTATAGACACAAAACGGATGTATTCAGTGGGGATCAACATTCTTTCGAAATATGCTTTCTGTGTTTTACAGAAGAAAGTCATATGGGTTTCAAATGTCAAGAGGTTGTAAACATTACAGAATTTTCATTTTGGGGTAAACTATCCCTTTTATAGAACCTTTGATTGCATAATGAAAAAACAGCCAATAGGAACTCGGGGTAGATTTTTGGTATTTCAATATTGTTGAAAATATGGTCAGTATGGTAGTTGATTTTTTTTGCGTCTTTACCTTCTCACATATTTAAATTACATTTTATAGCTTTCTTCGACTCAAAAGGGTGTTCTTAATTGCATGTCTTAATTGATTTTGCAGAACGATTATGCTGAGAATGACATTGGGATGACTCAAGGAGACAAATTGCGTGCCTTAAAGGGTCGTCGACAACCCAGGTCTGCCACGACCGGAGCCATAAGGTATGTCAGCCCACCAATCTGGCAACCTTTCCTTTTATTGTTCACCTCAAAATTGGAATTGTATCATTTACTCTTCCTTTTTTCATTTCATCATAAAGACTTTTTTTAAATATTCGAAGATATTTTGAAGAATGTTTGTAACTTGCACCCATACACTGTTTGTTTTGTCATAGCATACTATAAAATGGGTGCCACTGCTCCTACTAACTTTCTTCAAATACTGGGCCTGAATAAAAAATTCTATGCTGGTTAAAGATCATATCACATCATCCCTCCATTTATTCAAACACACTTTAATGAGTCACATTACATAAATGACACTCGCTCCTGTGTTGATGAATGAAGCCTTTTATCACGAATCTTTCAACTTCCATTAGCTTATTGCTCAGGGAAGAGCTAATGACGCCAGGCCGGAGCTGGTTGCTAGTCGTGTCGCAAATGCAAGTCACAGAGCTAAATGATTACAAAAGAACACAGCGATATGCCAGGCGCTGAGCTGGTTGGCATAGTAACGTGGCGTGTCTAAGACTAATGGTTTGTCTGAACCTAAAGATGGGCATTCTAACAAGAAACGATCTGGTTTGCTTTTTGTCTTTGATCTTCAATAATTTCTTGTTTTATAAAGGAACAGAAATAACAGGAATATGTTCATTGTATGGTGAAAGATGTTTGTTAAATGTTACAAAAATGTAAAATTTATGTCAGTCATGATCAATGATTTTTTTTTATGACCAACAGTCTTGAGGAGATGAAAATGCACACTCGATCAGCATCGCAGCCTCTCAGGTATTGTTTTTTCCTCTACATAAACTTAAAATTTAAAGATTTAAAAAAACTCTCGAATTTTTCTTTCAAGCTGTTGAGTATCTAATTTTGCCAACAAGGAACAAATACAATATACTCGCACTCACGGTTTAATGTACCTCTCCCTCTCAAAGATAAATCATACCCCTCCCCTCAACTCTTAACAAAATGAGATCTTCAAGTACTGCTCGCACAGAACAGCACACAACATCCTTGTGTGTACGATGATGTCGTCAATTATTTGAACAGGCCCCGTTTTAGCACGTTTACCCTGATGTAAATTAAACAAGCGCTTGTGAACAAGTACACCGCCCTTAATTAATTTCCCACAAAGAACGGGAGATGAAGAGGCCTCTCGGACATAACTGATGCTCCTTCTCTTCCTGTATCCACTGTTTTGCAACGATTAAAGAGAGACAGTCTTAGTGGGTTTTTATAAAAAGTGAGAGTTCACCCCAAAAATAAAAATTCTGCCATTTACTAACCCTTTATTTTCATTATGAACCTGTTTGACTTTCTGTGTCCAAAACACAAAAGATATTTTGAAGAAATTTGGTAACACATTTACTTCCGGTGTATAGGTGCTAGGTACTCGCATTCCTCAAAATATCTTATGCAGAACACAAAAGATAATTTTAACAAAGATGGTAATCCATTCACTTCTGGTGTATTCTGTACAAGTGAATAAGTGCTAGCATTCTTCAAATATCTTCTTTCTTATGCAGAACACGAATAAAGAAATTGTAAAGAAATCTGTTAACTGTTTACTTCTGTATTATAGACATAAAATTGAATAGGTGCTAGCTATTAACATTCTTCAAAGATTCTTTATGCGGAAGAAAGTCATTCAGGTTTCAGAACACAAGAGGTTGAGTAAATGAGGGGATAGTTCACAATTTATTTTTGAACTTCTTATTTCAAATTCCATGAAATCAAGAAGTGCCGGTGTCTTTCTTTGGTGTAATTAAAGTGAATGGGGACTGGAACTTTCACGTCTACAAGTGGGTTCAGTCATCATTAAAATGGCCCATGCGAAGTCCAAGACTAACCTCAGTCATCTAAAATCATAAATTGGTTTTGTCTGAGGAACAGTCCCATTTAAAGCTCGAGATCTCCAGTCCTCATATGATTTGATGGGTTGTAACAGAGTGGCCATGTGTGCTTAAAATAGAGATTTTGAATGACATGAAGAGTGAATAATGAAAGAACTTATTTTTGGGTGAACTTTTCCTTTAACTGAAGTGAAGACAAGAGCTGAGAGGTGAGTAAACAGGGAGTTTTTGGAGTGGGTGATAATGGAGGAGAGACGGTCTGTGTGATTGACGTTAAAAGGACGTGATAGGGGAAGGGAGGGCTGCTGATAAAGTAAGCACTTAAGAATTAAATTAAAACGGAAGGAACAATGTCATTTATTGAGTTTATTTATATTTGAGAGTTTTGTTGCTTTGTTAAGTGCGGGAATTTTTTGCTCTGTTTTTATTTTATACTGATATTAATCTAGGGAAGTGAAGCTTTGCCTTGATTTGTTAAGGAAATTTGAACATTTCTTTCTTGGCACCATTTAGGCTCTAATAGACAATAGTACTCTTGAGATTTGGAAGTTTCAAAGTCTATTCTCAGACGTTGGGTTTCTGGACAATTTACAATTTATTTTTTATTTGGAATCTTTTAAGAGTAGAGCTCAATTTCAAGAGGACATTAATCCTTATCTATTAAATTTAAAACACTTGATGTTTATTGTCTCTGCCTTTTTTATATAGAAAACAATTTAGTGATAGTTCACCCAAAATGAAAGTTGACTTTATTTACTCTCCCTCTTATCATTTCAAACCTAATTGAAATTTTCTGCATAACACAAAAGAAGACACTTTGAAGCAAGTTGAATGAATTTTTAATTTAAGTATGGACTGTCTCTTTTTCGCAAAATATGTGTTTAGCTGAAAGTTTAGCACAAATAATGTTTAAGACTATTAAAATTGTGTTTTTTACAGCAGGATGAAGCCATCGGTCACCGGCCAGGGCACCATCTCTCCTCTGAAATCCTCCAAAGTCCCATCATCCTCTGCATCTGCCTCTGCCAAGCGAATAAGTCGCTCTTCCTCCTCCTCAACCAACCTCAAGAGGTAAACGTCACGTCCCCATCTCCAAGTTTCATTCAATCCCTTCATTTTTCATCTCCTTTTCTTGTTCTTATCGGTTTCCATTTCTTTAACTCTTCCTCTTATTTCCATCTTTGTTCATCTAACTTATTCCTTCACTTGTTTCTTCTCCTGTCTGTTCTCTTCCCAGCTCCTTGGCGGCTTTCTTTCCTCTCTGCGACTACCCTATGCTCTGAACAGGCGGCGGAACCAAGATGGTTTGGTTCGTGCTCTTGGTAGTGCACTCTTTCCTGCCGTTTATGTAATCGAGAGCATGTACTTATCAAACTCTCCAAACCTCAACTTTTCATGCTTGTGTATTTTTGGACTCATTTGTTTGTAGTACTGTTCTGACCATGTGAAGAGCAGTTTGGATACATTAACACATTCCTACCCTTTACCCATCATGTCTGTTTTCCCTCCTCCATCCCCTCCAGCACCCGGTTAGCCAGCTCTCTAGGTAACCTCTACGAGCCCGACGGCGAAGCCAACAGTTCGGTGAACAAGCCCTCCCCCTCTTCCCTTGCCTCCCCCTCTTACACGCTCCGCACGGCCTACACAGGCCCCCACAATTATCGCTATGAGGTCAACAATAATCAGTATAATACATCCAGCACCCCAACCACCAGTCCCGGCAGTGGGCGAAAAAGTCTGACCTTCAACCTCAACCACACAAGTCCGGTGGGGTCTTCTTCCATTGGAAGGCTGGGGGCCGAGGAACAGGGGGCCCACAGGAGCTCCCAGACGGGGGTTAGCGGGCTCTCTGCGCGCTACCTCAGCCGGTCCATTCCCGTAAGTGACCAGACTTACCTTTAACCCTCCCGAAATGCACACATTCAGCAGCAGCTACCAAGTCTCTTTCAAGATCTATCATGGTAACCATAGAAACTAACAAAAATCCATAGTTGTGAGGAGTAAACGGCAGTGGGTTTGAATTATATAATGTTTATAAAGGAATTTATATTTACGAATGTATTAAATTTGTTAGTTTCTTGATCGAATTTGAGATGGACATTTCCTACTTCTACTACGGCCGTTTTCATCTCCAAACTAATTTTCTTAATTAAATTTTTTTATTTTGAATAACTGAAGAAGTGTTTTATTCTTGAACAGATGTAAAAGGTTTATTTGATAAATAATTATGAAATTTCCACAGCATTCAGGTGTTTTTTCAAAATTTTATTGTCTTTATTCTACTTCTAAAGTTTTAATATAATTAGGTGTTCTTGTCAAACTCAAAATTTTTTGGTTTGTAAAATGTTTCGCCTGATCAAAAAAAAGGGATTATATTTTTTTATAATTAAGAATTTCCTACTTGTAAAGCATTTTGGGGTTTCGTTGATCTCAAAATTACTTTTCGTAATTATGAATTTCTATTGTATAAAACATTTGTCAACTCAAAGCTAATTCTCATAACCAATTTCTAAAATAATTAAGTTTTAGTTTAATTCAGGTTTTTTCAAATACTAACATTTTAGTTTAATTCAGGTTTTTTCAAACGCGATGATTACTTTTATTCCAACCTGTGAAATATTTATATATATTAAACTTAATAGACATGTTTAACTAGGCATTTACATTTTTTGTTATATCATTTCAAATCAACCTTTAAACTTGGTAAGCGACTTCTATACGTGAATTTGACGCTATTTTATGTGACCAGCATTACCAGCTGCAATTTGATCATTTTCTAGGAGTATGCCGAAGTGATTAATCTAACGACCAAGTATTTTGCTGGCATCAACGGCACAGATCTGTGTTGCCATAGAAACTAGTAAAATCTCTATAAAGTTGTGATTACTAATTTTAACAATTCTCTGTCTAAGCACATCATTATCTTTCATGTTTACATGGTTTGGAAAATGTATTTTCAGCAGTCGCAACATTAACAACTGTTAATGTAGCCCAACCTATGGTTACCATGGTAGTTTCCTATTAGGGAGTCATTCTACCCACTCTTAACATGATTCTCTTCTTTCCCGTGTCTACTTTTCTTTTCCATTTGAAACTAGTCATGTGCTTGTATCTTTTCAAAGAACACACTCATGTTTGTTTTCCTCTGCCTTCGTGTCTTCTCACAATTCCAGTTTCACTTCATGTACTCTGTCTCTAGAGTGTTCTATCAACGCTCTTATTTAGACGTTCAGACGTAGATCTAATTACCGCCGTCAAGTGAGCTTTAATGGAGTGTTCGGGACGAGACTAATTTTTCAATTTTGAGCTAATTCGACAGTTTTAACTCTCCCAGGTACGTCCCACGCGAACGCCGGGAGGAGAGTCAAACCAATGCCAAAACGAACCAAAATTTGAACAAAAGGCAGAACGGTGATTCATTAGGGACATGGAATGGAAAGATTAACTCGGCTTCTATGTGGTTCAAGGCTGATGGTTGTGTTTGGGGTTGACATTAATAAATACTAATGAAGATTTAATGCTGCTGTTTGACGTCATGGGAGTTGTTGAAGCTGTCAAAAATTAAATAGTAAACATTAATGTTAGAATTTGTGTATACAAGATTTGTCTTCTATTTATTGTGGCTATGAATAGAAAAAGGCAGTGTCAACAGGTCATGGGTCATCATCCACTAGTTGTTCCGTTCCGTTTTTTTAAAAAGCTTGACCACGATGAGAGCTTGGCGCTGTGTGACCTGTAGTCCCTCAAGTCGGAGGTAAAGAGCATGAGTTTGTATTTCGACTGTTGTTCTTGGACCTCTACTGTAATATGTTGCACGGACATTGCCTTTCCTGGGGCTTTTCCGGAAAACCCCTACTGTGTCCTGTTTGTAACTTTCATCTATTGTACATTAATGTTTTCAAGTCATGTGATTTCCAGTTTAATAGGCAGAGCGTCTCTCCTGGTTTTCATATGGCAAATAGCTTGTTTATTTTCTTGAGTTTCGACTAACATCAAAACTACCAAAGTATCAGGTCTTATTTCGACGTTCTTGCACATTCTCTACTGTTCGTTTTATTTTATCGTTGACTTGATGTCTGTCTTCTGTCTCTGAATAGCAGTAGCTTTACATTCTTCTGTTATCAATGTCTTTGTTTTCATCTGGATGGTGTAAAGTTTCCTTTGGCTTTTTGCCACTTTATTATAATCGAGAGGAAGACGAGATCAGGAAATGTTGGCAGAACGATTGAGAAACACAATTCGCCGTGTCATGCACACTAGCCCATTGAAATCCGTGCACAGTCCTTCATAGACATACGGGTGACACTCTGTCTGTTTTAGCCACCTACACTGTCTGCTTTTCCTTAATTCATTTCATAAATTCATTGTTGAAACGATTACAAAATCAAACAAGAACTCAAGTATGCACCTGTGTCTTCTACCCTTCCCAGCTTTTTGCACAAAATCACCCACGCACACACAAATCTTTTGCTGTTTATTTCTTTCCTAGCCTCGTTTCTATGTTGTCACTTCACCTTCTTTGACGTCAGCAGGTTGACGGTGATTTTTCAGGATGTAATTTTCCATAATTATATGCACAATCATTTCATCTTCTGTTTTTCATCCTTACCTTTTGTTTTTGATGTTCACAGTCTCTTCAGTCTGAGTATGTTCGGTACTAAAGCGGCGACACTTCACTGACCCGAAACTATTGCGCCCCCCGATGACCTCACTGTGACCTTCGACTCTCCGGCGTCATGTTCGCCGAAACTATTCAGGAGGATGTATGGATGGTGTTCGGATGCTGTTTAGCATCGCTGACCAGATATGCATAGTGTACATCCTAATATAACAGGGTTGAACTGATCTGGAATCTGACAACAGACTAACCTTTTGTCTTGATTTTTTTTTTAAATACACACATGTTTTTTATGTGTTTTGTACAATTTGTCATCACTGTTTTATCTCTGCACGAGCCTACGCTTGGCGACGAAGTGCGTTTTGTTTAAAAGGGAATAACGCAAATATAACTTTTTTAATGGAAAAGTATATCAAGCTCTATTTATTAAGGTGGGTCGATGGCCCGCGTCATCTTCAAAAGCTTTTATGTCCCGGTTAGGTGCATGTTTTTATTTTAATTGAGTTCTAGGGGTCTAAGGTCGTCTCTGCTAATGAGACCACGATCATTAGCAAGCGTTGATCTCTTTTTATTTTCTCTGTACTTGTTTGTTTGGTAGAAAGAACAGGAATGTTCTTTTCCCTATCCTTTATGACATCGTACTGTATGTTTGTTAAACCAAGGGAGCTCTTGAGAGCTTGAAGGGCTGTCGAGGTTGTAGATTCTTTGAAATGCCTCAAAGCGCTTTCAAATGCTGGTCTCCACATGCTCCTGATGTGCATGTTGTAGACAACCACGACTTTAAATGTACGTTTAGAAAAATGTGCATATTTTTTCAACGTTCTTTATGCACATAATGAATGTATTAACTCGTCCAAATAATTTGTTGGGTATGTTTACAATCGGGCAAAGGTTATTTATCGGACAGTGTTTGTATACATTAACCAGCACGGTTTAAGCTACAACGTTAACAAAACATGGTCGACTAATGATAATTTGCATTTTTTGGTAAACTTACTCTTAACTATTTTATTATGCCATGTTTGTTTTTTGTTAAAAAACTGTTAATAACATTCGTGGTATTGTTGTTTTCACCCTGCAGCGTTCTGTACATTCCATAAGGTGTTATAATCTTTGTGTATATACATTTTGGGAGAATCTTGTATGATTGAAGAATTCTACCTCTGATATACCTGCTGTAAACGACTCTTTTTGCTTATATAAAAAAGTATATTTTTTGAAACCGTGTGTAAAAATCTAACAATGTAACTGTAGAGCAAGTGTAGCATAAGAGGGTTGTATATTATTCTTTTACATTGTAAACAGGATTTTAAAGACCACAATAAACATACATGTATTCAAGCGTATGGAATCCAGCGTAATTGCTTTTTCTTTCATTTAAAACAGGATTTCTTAAGTTCAGATGCCTGATAGGTCTTTCCACTATAGATGAGCAGAAACTCTACAGGATGTTTGCTTCAGAGGCGAATAAAAACTTATTTTTATCAGCTGCATGAAAGGAAAGTGCAGGTGATATTCTCATCTCAATAACATGAGCTACACATTTATGGACGGCTGTGAATTTGCCAGCGAGTTGTGGATCTGTACATAGATATGTTTAATTTGCAGCGGTTGATTTGTTTCTGATTACATTTAACTCCGCAAATCTTGCCTTATAAGGTAATGGTCATTATGGCTGTAAGTTGTTATTGACCTACAGTTGGAGCAGAGAGCTTCAGTGCTATAAATGTCACTGGTGTAATATCTTTAACAGTAGCTGTGAGCTTGTGGCTTTCATACACATTTCATTTCGATTATAACGGAGGAATGTCTGCATTGACACATAAGATCACTGATCTTCTCAAAGCAAACGCCGGCTTTCAAGGCTGCTGTTTCTGTAATCATAGTCATTCAGTTCCTGTGAAATTATATCAGCAAGGGAGCTTGACATGTCAAAACTGTCATTGCTGTTCGCCCACCCCACATTCTCTCTCTTTCTCTCTCCATGTGTTGTAAGGTGTAATGGTGTGTTATATATGTATGTGTTTGTATATATACACTGGTGGAATTGTGCAATGGTGTAAGGCCGATGTTATAGGTGGTGAACATGTCCTTTAGGGCCCTAATGCCCAGAGCCTTATTAAAATATTACGTTCATATTGGTCAATCGCTGTTGTAAGTCATACATTTTTAAATGTAATTTATTGCCATCCTACATCAATTCCCCCTGCATATATATATATATATATACACACACTATATTGCCAAATGAATGCTCTCACCTGCATTGACTCATATGATCTTAAGTGACATTCTATTCCTAATCCATAGAGTTTAATATGATGTCAGATCACCCTTCATAACATCTTCAACTCTTCTGCGAAGTCTGTTCACAAGGTTCAGGAGTGTGTTTATGGGAATTTTTCACCATTCTTCCAGAAGAACATTTGTGAGGTCACACACTGATGTTGGATGAGAAGGTCTCGCTCTCCGTCTCCTCTGTAATTCATCCCAAAGGTGTTCTATCGCGTCGAGATCAGGACCTCAAAGTTCATCCACACCAGCCTCTGTCATCCATGTGTTTACGGACCTTACTTTGTGTACTGATGTCATGTTGGAAGATGAAGGGATCAGATCCAAACTGTTCTAACAAAGTCGTGGAATGGAATGGTCCAAAACATCTTGAAGGATTCAGAGTGTTTGACATCTGATTTTCATTGAGCGAATACTTCTGGCAATATAGTGTATATATACACGCACACAAGTTCATTTACTTCATTCTCCAATAGTAAATGGAAGCATACATCTATATATAATTTGCATACATGATGATCCTCATCAACATGACTGTTCTAATCCTTATAACATGAACTATTTTCTTGCCATCTAAAGAAAGCATAACAGGAGTTTTTCCAGTTTTTAAAACTTTAATGACCCATTCTCAGTTTTTCCTCACAAAACTCTCAAGTTTGGTACATTAATTCCCCAACACCCCACCAATAGAATCAACCCCAATCAATAAGCATTGCCCATGTGTTTAGGGCACCCCAACCTATAAGCATTGCCCATGTGTTTAGGGCACCCCAACCTATAAGCATTGCCCATGCAGGGCACCCCAACCCATAAGCATTGCCCATAAAGGGCACCCCAACCTATAAGCATTGCCCATGCAGGGCACCCCAACCTATAAGCATTGCCCATGCAGGGCACCCCAACCTATAAGCATTGCCCATGCAGGGCACCCCAACCCATAAGTATTGCCCATGCAGGGCACCCCAACCTATAAGCATTGCCCATGCAGGGCACCCCAACCCATAAGCATTGCCCATGTGTTTAGGGCACCCCAACCCATAAGCATTGCCCATACATGGCACCCCAACCTATAAGCATTGCCCATCCAGGGCACCCCAACCTATAAGCATTGCCCATGCAGGTTACCCCAACCCATAAGTATTGCCCATGCAGGGCACCCCAACCTATAAGCATTGCCCATGCAGGGCACCCCAACCTATAAGCATTGCCCATGTGTTTAGGGCACCCCAACCCATAAGCATTGCCCATGCAGGGCACCCCAACCTATAAGCATTGCCCATGCAGGGCACCTCAACCTATAAGCATTGCCCATGCAGGGCACCTCAACCTATAAGCATTGCCCATGCAGGGCACCCCAACCTATAAGCATTGCCCATGTGCTTAGGGCACCCCAACCCATAAGCATTGCCCATGGAGGGCACCCCAACCTATAAGCATTGCCCATGCAGGGCACCCCAACCCATAAGCATTGCCCATGCAGGGCACCCCAACCTATAAGCATTGCCCATGGAGGGCACCCCAACCTATAAGCATTGCCCATGCAGGGCACCCTAACCTATAAGCATTGCCCATGGAGGGCACCCCAACCTATAAGCATTGCCCATGTGTTTAGGGCACCTCAACCCATAAGCATTGCCCATGCAGGGCACCCCAACCTATAAGCATTGCCCATGTGTTTAGGGCACGCCAACCTATAAGCATTGCCCATGTGTTTAGGGCACCCCAACCTATAAGCATTGCCCATGTGTTTAGGGCACCCCAACCTATAAGCATTGCCCATGCAGGGCACCCCAACCTATAAGAATTGCCCATGCAGGGCACCCCAACCCATAAGCATTGCCCATGCAGGGCACCCCAACCCATAAGCATTGCCCATGTGCTTAGGGCACCCCAACCCATAAGCATTGCCCATGGAGGGCACCCCAACCTATAAGCATTGCCCATGTGTTTAGGGCACCCCAACCTATAAGCATTGCCCATGCAGGGCACCCCAACCTATAAGCATTGCCCATGCAGGGCACCCCAACCTATAAGCATTGCCCATGTGTTTAGGGCACCCCAACCTATAAGCATTGCCCATGCAGGGCGCCCCAACCTATAAGCATTGCCCATGCAGGGCACCCCAACCTATAAGCATTGCCCATGCAGGGCACCCCAACCTATAAGCATTGCCCATGCAGGGCACCCCAACCTATAAGCATTGCCCATGCAGGGCACCCCAACCTATAAGCATTGCCCATGCAGGGCACCCCAACCTATAAGCATTGCCCATGCAGGGCACCCCAACCTATAAGCATTGCCCATGCAGGGCACCCCAACCCATAAGCATTGCCCATGCAGGGCACCCCAACCCATAAGCATTGCCCATGCAGGGCACCCCAACCTATAAGCATTGCCCATACATGGCACCCCAACCTATAAGCATTGCCCATGCAGGGCACCCCAACCCATAAGCATTGCCCATGCAGGGCACCCCAACCTATAAGCATTGCCCATGTGTTTAGGGCACCCCAACCCATAAGCATTGCCCATGCAGGGCACCCCAACCTATAAGCATTGCCCATGCAGGGCACCCCAACCTATAAGCATTGCCCATGTGTTTAGGGCACCCCAACCCATAAGCATTGCCCATGCAGGGCACCCCAACCCATAAGCATTGCCCATGCAGGGCACCCCAACCTATAAGCATTGCCCATGCAGGGCACCCCAACCCATAAGCATTGCCCATGCAGGGCACCCCAACCTATAAGCATTGCCCATGTGCTTAGGGCACCCCAACCCATAAGCATTGCCCATGGAGGGCACCCCAACCTATAAGCATTGCCCATGCAGGGCACCCCAACCCATAAGCATTGCCCATGCAGGGCACCCCAACCTATAAGCATTGCCCATGGAGGGCACCCCAACCTATAAGCATTGCCCATGTGTTTAGGGCACCCCAACCTATAAGCATTGCCCATGTGTTTAGGGCACCCCAACCTATAAGCATTGCCCATGTGTTTAGGGCACCCCAACCTATAAGCATTGCCCATGTGTTTAGGGCACCCCAACCCATAAGCATTGCCCATGCAGGGCACCCCAACCCATAAGCATTGCCCATGGAGGGCACCCCAACCTATAAGCATTGCCCATGCAGGGCACCCCAACCTATAAGCATTGCCCATGCAGGGCACCCCAACCTATAAGCATTGTCCATACATGGCACGCCAACCTATAAGCATTGCCCATGCAGGGCACCCCAACCCATAAGCATTGCCCATGCAGGGCACCCCAACCTATAAGCATTGCCCATGTGTTTAGGGCACCCCAACCTATAAGCATTGCCCATGCAGGGCACCCCAACCTATAAGCATTGCCCATGGAGGGCACCCGAACCCATAAGCATTGCCCATGTGTTTAGATGCCATCTGGATCACAATAAATTGTGTTTGTGACATTTTTCCAACATGATGTCTCCACAATGATCCCATTAAACACGTGCAAGAGTTTCCCAATCCAATCCAAGCTCTCATCGATCACGTGCGAGTCCGTGGACCACAACACGACCTGATCCATCGTGTTCTGTATGTCTGCATCGAGTGAGCATGCACCACCCTCTCCTCCTCCTCCTCCTCTGCGATCCACGCGTGTGCTCTCGGTCTCCACCTGAGACGCCGGCGATGTGAACCCAGCTCGGCATGAACTCCACGGACGCGTCCGAGTGCGCGCCCGGGCGCGGACCGCGCATCTCCCTGTCCGTCATCTACTCCATCATGTGCGTGCTGGGCTCCGTCCTGAACCTCCTCGTCATCTATCTGGTGCTCGCCTTCAAGAAGCTCCGCACGGCCAGCAACGCTTTCATCGCGAACGGCTGCGTGGCGGATCTCCTGGTGTGCGCGTACTGGATGCCCCACGAGGCGGCGGGCGCCGGGGCGACCCCCGGGTACCGCGCGTTCAAGGAAGCCCTGCTGTTCCTGGGCATCACGGCGTCGCTTCTTTCGCACTCGCTCATCGCGGCGAACCGGTACGTGCTGATCACCAAGACCCCCGCCGTGTACCAGAGCCTCTACCAGAAGCGCCACGCCGAGCTGATGATCCTCGGCTCGTGGCTCGTCGCGCTCGGCTGTCTGTGCCCGTGGCTGGCATCCTTCCGGTCCCCGGCGGGGAGATGCGGGGATGCTGAGGCCGCAGCATCAGGACCGGCGGCCGCGTCCTCCGCGCGCGCCGCCGCCACGCTGGCGCTCACCATCCTCGCGCAGACCGTCGTCGTGGCGTTCTGCTACCTGAAGATCTTCCGTCGCGTGCGCATCAGCGTGAAACGGGTCAGCATCTTAAACTTCCAGGTCGTCAACCATCTGCCCTGTCCGTTTCCCAGGAGAGACAAGCGTTTGGGCTCGTGCGTCCTCGGCGTCTGCGTCGCGTTCATCCTCACCACCGAGCCGCTGTTCTGGACGCTCGCCGTGGGTCTGTTCGCGCCCGTGTCCGCGGCGCTCTGGACGGCCACGTGGGTCGTGTTCTGCACGCTGTTCGTGTCCAATCCCTTCCTGTACACCTGGAAGAACGAGGAGTTCAGGAAGGCGCTGAGGTCGGTGATGAGGGGAGACGTTTTGAGGGGGTCCACCGTGGGGGTCGAGCCCGTCGCCGTCGGCACCGTGTCTCACGTGTTCCCACGGCAGAACAGTCGGAGGGCATTCCTGGAGGAGTGACCCGAACCGGACCCGTGGGTGTCCGAGATGCTCTGCCATCTTCCAGTGGAGATAAGACGCATGTCTTCTGCTTGGTGACAGTGGGTGTGTTTGCACAACTGGGATGACTTTCTCAAATGTCATATTGTGTTATTTATATTATAGTCTGTATTGGTCACTGTTCTGGACTCATGTTGTCATGGTGCAACATCCCAGAATAACCCAGTCTTTATTTTATGATTGACAGGCTGTCAAAAGGATGAATGGAATCAAGGAGTTGTGCAATGTCCAAAGTAGACAGTGGGTGTGTTTGCACAACTGGGATGACTTTCTCAAATGTTTGTGAATGTGCACATGACACACTATACTACTATATATTGTGTTATTGATATAGTTTGTATTGGTCACTGTTCTGGACTCATGTTGTCATGGTGCAACATCCCAGAATAACCCAGTCTTTATTTTATGATTGACAGGCTGTCAAAAGGATGAATGGAATCAAGGAGTTGTGCAATGTCCAAAGTAGACAGTGGGTGTGTTTGCACAACTGGGATGGCTTTCTCAAATGTTATATTGTGTTATTTATATTATAGTTTTTATTGGTCACTGTTCTGGACTCATGTTGTCATGGTGCAACATCCCAGAATGACAGGATTGTCTTTATTTTATGATTGACAGGCTGTCAAAAGGATGAATGGCATCAAGGAGTTGTGTAATGTCCAAAGTAGACAGTGGGTGTGTTTGCACAACTGGGATGGCTTTCTCAAATGTTATATTGTGTTATTTATATTATAGTTTTTATTGGTCACTGTTCTGGACTCATGTTGTCATGGTGCAACATCCATTGATGAATGGCATCAAGGAGTTTACATGAGTTGTGTAATGTC
Source organism: Triplophysa yarkandensis (assembly GCA_033220385.1). Taxonomy (NCBI): domain Eukaryota; kingdom Metazoa; phylum Chordata; class Actinopteri; order Cypriniformes; family Nemacheilidae; genus Triplophysa; species Triplophysa yarkandensis. Next base: position 3,324,100 of record CM065674.1, read on the forward strand.
CACAGTAACACAAACACACACAGTTTGTGACAATAAGTAGATGGGTTTTTTATTCAAATTATTCAGTCAAATATTTTTATTGTTCTAAATCTATTGATTATATGTTATGTTATTAAGTTATATTTACATTTACATTTAGTCATTTAGCAGACGCTTTTATCCAAAGCGACTTACAATAGTCGAGGAGACAATTTTTTCGTATTTGTGTATATTTTTCAACATGCGTGTATATTTATGAATTCAGAAAGACTTGACGCAATTATTTCACAACACTGATGTTATGTATTTATAATATTTATTTATTTGTTTGTTATTTTATTGTATTTTCATTTGTTAGTAAACACACGCATTTGTTTAATAAAAGGTTCAAAAATAGACATTGTTCTTTTTTTATGATTGGAGTATACTGTAGTATGACCTTTTGGAAAGCTTTATCTTTACACTTAAGAATCTTGTGGAGGTTTTGCACCCTGATGTCAGTTTTCTTACACAATGCCATTCAGCCGTATCCTGTTTTAAAGGCAGAATTACATAACATGCTTTCCTCAGCTGTTAAAACCATCTGGATGGATGACCTGAAGGATGACACACTTTCTCCACTTGACCCGGGACACACTCAGCAAAAAAACAATAAGATTATGTTTTTAACCTGTCTTAAAGATATAATTCAACCCAACATGAACGTTCTGTCGTCAATTACTCTCCCTCTTTTCATTTCAGACCTGTGTAGCTTTGTTCCTCAGAACACAAGAGAAGATATTTTCAAGAACGTTCAAAGAGCGCTGTATTGACACAAGTCCACCCGATTTTTAGCATTCTTCAAAATATCTTTTGTGTTCTGCAGAAATGAGTGAAACTGCTGTAATCAATCTCCTCACTTTTTTAAACCTGATGACTGCAGAACACAAAAGAAGATATTTCGAAGAACGTTCAAAGCAACACAATGGCCCCGACTTCTGTTGTACTGACCCAAGTCCACAGTTGTTTTTTTAAACATTCTTCGAAATATCTTCTGTTGTGTTATGCAGAAATTAGCGAAACTTCTGTAATCAATCTCATCACTTAATTTTAAACCTGATGACTGCAGGACACAAAAGAAGATATTTTGAAGAACGTTCAAAACAACACAATGGCCCCATTCGCTTCTGTTGTATTGACACAGGTACAACGTGGTTTGTTTTTTAAATATTCTTCAAAATATTTTCTTTTGTGTTCTGCAGAAGTTAGCGAAACTTCTGTAATCAATCTCATCACTTAATTTTAAACCTGTATGACTGCAGAACACGAAAGAAGATATTTCGTAAAATGTTCAAAACAACCCAATGGCCCCATTCACTTCCATGGTATTGACCCAAGGCCACTGTTTTTGTTTTTAAAAATACTTCGAAATATCTTCTTTTGTGTTCTTCAGAAGTCAGTGAATGAACAGAACATGAAAAAAGATATTTTGTAAAATGTTCAAAACAACTTAATGGTCCCATTCACTTTTATTGTATTGACAAGTCAACCCTCGGTGGGTTTTTAAACATTCTTCAAAATATCTTCTGTAGTGTTCTGCAGTAGTTAGTGAAACAGCAAAACACGAAAGAAGATATTTAGTAAAATGTTCAAAATAACACATAATTCACTTCTGTTGTATTGACACAAGTCCGCCCTCAGTTGTTTTTTAAACGTGCTTCAAAATATCTTCTTCTGTGTTCTGCAAAAGTCAGTCAAAACAAGAGAACACAAACAAAGTTATTTCGTACAATGTTCAAAACAACGCCCAACTTATTTGTTTTTTAAACATTCTTCAAAACATCTTCTTGCGTTCTGTAGAAGTGAGTGAAACTTCTGTCATCAACCTCCTTGTTTCATTTTAAACCTTTACGACTGTGAAGAAGATATTTCGAAGAATACTCAAAATGACACAATGGCCCCACTCACGCTGACTTCAGTTCTCTCTTGTTAGTTTTTTTTCTTCAAAATATCTTCTTTTGTGTTCTTTTTTTGTGTTCACTTTGTTACAATCCCCTGCACTTCACTCGATGCCTGTCAAGCTTATATTTCACCCAGAGGATAAAATACAGCGTCCCTAGCATCGTAAATCACTTCAATGCATTCCAGTCATCCTTCATGATGATGTTCACACCTGGAAGTGTAACACAAACCCAGTCAAAGAGGTCTCTTTCTTCTAGATTCAGCAATTCTGGGAAAGCACATGTCCAAACCAGGCCGGAATAAACCCATAAACACATTTGATCAGATTAAGTCGCAGAGCTTTTCATCATCAGTTCATAATGGAGAATTATGTTTTTGTGGAAGTCCAGTCATTTCCTCTCAACCCACAAGAGTCTTGAGACAGCAGGGGGAGCCTGGAGGTGGGCTCCAGACACTTTCACTATCATTTTGGATTGCATCACTTGTGGCTCCACACAAGGGGGGAATTCCTCCATCATCATATGAGATCCCACCCCCTGGAATAAATAGGCAAACCTGAGACCTCCAAGTTCATTCTGAGATCTGTGTTGGAGTCGGAGCACTTGCCAGGATGGATTTTACTTTGCTTGCTTTTATTCTCCTGCCAGTGGCTGGTGAGTCCTATTTATATGTGTTAGACTGAATCATGTAAATTAAATAGCATAAATAGTGTGATGTTATTATATACTGTATTATATATATACTATAATTGTTATATTCTCAAAAAAAATATTTATAATGCACAAGCGTTACATACCACAAACTATTTGGATTTGCTTTTTATTCACACATTTTTGCAGATTGTACCAACACAAATTCAAATGCATGACCTTTATACACAAACACACATTTTCTTAGAAAACACGATGAAAGTGAGATTATCTTCAACAAGAGATTATCTTCTATGATTCTTTGTGTGTGCTTGTTATTTTATTGGTGAGATTCAATGAATGGGAACCAATCCCAAATAGGAAAGATACATCTCTAAGACGTCCTTTAAAGATCTTGAAAACATCTGCTGTGCTCATCTTACAGACATCATCTAGACGTCTGTATGACATCTGACAGCAGACGTCTCAGAGATGTCTTAAAGATGAGCAAACAATGTCTTAAAGATGACATAAATGCATTGGTTGTAATGGTTTCGATAGCAGCTGCTGCTCGGCTGTTTATTGTCTAAGCAATGTTGGCATCTCCACGAAATCTCAAGGAGTATCTGTTGTTTTGCAAGCTGTTTCCCATAAGGTGGATCTGCCCCCCAGAGTTGTGTTTAAACTGGGCGACAGGAGGGAGCTGGCGTGCAGCATGCGCTCGTGCTCGCCGGAAGTGAAGTTTGTGTGGACTTCGCTGGAGGATAAGCCACTGTTCGCCGTTCAGAATAACCAACCCACGGAGTCGGTGCTGAACTTTGAAAATGTCACGAAGAATCACGAAAACACCGTGCTGTGCAAAGCCATCTGTGGGAAGGAGGCCAAACAGGCCAAAACTACCATTAAAGTTTATTGTGAGTGTCACGTCAGTGTTACTGACTCACCGCTGGCCGGTGCCCATCAGTGCTAGGTGCCCATCAGTGCTAGGTGCCCATCAGTGCTAGGTGCCCATCAGTGCTAGGTGCCCATCAGGGCTAGGTGTCACGCATTTCTGTCGGGGTCATTTCAAGTGATGGTTCAGCCTGACAATGTAAAATTCTCTCATCCTTGAGTACAAATCTGTACACACGTCTTTGTTCTGATGAACGAGATATTTGGAAGAATGTTTGCATCCAAATACAAAATACCATAGTGGGGAAGATCACTTGATGATTCGTTTTGATATGTGGGACACAAAATGAGGTCGTTTGAAGAATGCAGGACAGCGGAAAGTTCAGGGGTCATTTTGACAACCATTTATTCCAACGGAGGTAATCAATGAGGTTTGGTTTGCAAGCGTTCTTCCAAATATCTTTCTCTGTAACAAAATCTCGCAGATTTTAAACAACTGTGTGAGTAAACGATGACAGAGTTTGGGCGAACCATCCCTTTAACTAAACATTTGTATTAATAACACTGGTTATCACCCTTTCAACAGTTGAATATTTATGTTTACAAATGTGAATATTGATCAGGACTTATTTATCAAACTTATTAGACTTCTAGATTTTAAATTTAAAATATTATTTTATTCATTTATTAAATTTACTTATGGATTATAAACAGTTGAATATTTATGTTTACAAATATGAATATTGATCAGGACTTATTTATCAAACTTATTGGACTTTTAGATTTAAAATGTAAAATATTATTTTATTTATTTATTAAATTTACTTATGGATTATAAACAGTTGAATATTTATGTTTACAAATGTGAATATTGATCAGGACTTATTTATCAAACTTATTGGACTTTTAGATTTTAAATTTAAAATATTATTTTATTCATTTATTAAATTTACTTATGGATTATAAACAGTTGAATATTTATGTTTACAAATGTGAATATTGATCAGGACTTATTTATCAAACTTATTGGACTTTTAGATTTTAAATGTAAAATATTATTTTATTTATTTATTAAATTTACTTATGGATTATAAACAGTTGAATATTTATGTTTACAAATGTGAATATTGATCAGGACTTATTTATCAAACTTATTGGACTTTTAGATTTTAAATGTAAAATATTATTTTATTTATTTATTAAATTTACTTATGGATTATAAAGTGTCGTAACCTGGTTTTTAATCAAGTGTTTTTTATTGTAATTACCATATTGTTCTCCATGGTTAAGCTATTATAACTGTAGCTCAAATCTCAAAACTGTTTCCCGACAAAGTTCTCAAATTGTGTACCGTTTAAAATGTGACAACATGCCCCAATCTGTTTCAGCCTTTCCAAGAAACCCAATCCTATCTGGAAATGATGGCTTGATACTGGGGGAAGAGAGCGTCCTGACCTGTCAAGTGTCTCACGTGTACCCGTCAGAGTTCCTTGAAGTGGAATTGTTACGAGGAGACACGGTTCTTCCCACCAAAGAAGAGAACCTTGGTCCGGATAGTGTGTTGATATCTTATCATTTCAGACCTTCAGGTGAGGATGACGGAAGGGTCGTAACCTGCAGAGCATCGCTTGGGATGGAAGGGATACCATCTGATGAGATGACAAAAGAGACGTCTGGACGCTTGAGAGTTCTCTGTAAGTTGCGTTTCTCCGTAGGCCGTGCACGGACCTAAAATTAGTAGGCCGTGGGTTTAAACTCAAACAGATGGGAGAGATGTGTTTTCTCTCGGGGATGCCCCGTCTCGTTCTCAGTTCTCCCATCGCTTGCTTTCACAGCTGCACCTCATAATGTGAGAGTATCTGGATGGGCCGCAGTCTCCCTGGGATCCGGTTTAACTTTGACCTGTGAAGCAGAGGGAAGGCCTGAGCCCGCGTTTACATGGACGGCTCTCAAACCAGATGGCCAATGGGTTGAAATAGAAAAACACAGAGAGCTTTTCCTTGGCAATGCCTCCCTGACTGACGCTGGTACTTACCGATGTGAAGTTAGCAATCCGCTTGGAAGACAATCTGTCAACGTGTCTGTTGTCGTTCAAGGTTGGTAGGAAACTTGAGACGTAAAGTTTTAAGTTACATCACATACTTAAGTCTGTGCGTCTGACAGCTCAAATTGTAAATCATCGTTATCCAAGTAACAATATTCTAAAAGAATAGGCAAAACGTTATTAAAACGCACTACGAATGCATAAAATGTTTGTTCGTTTGTCTTGATAACAATAATATTTTGTAACAAAAAATGCGTTAAGAGAACGTTTTGAGAAAATCTCCCTTTAGAGGGGAATGAAAATGTTCATTTATTTTTTTACATATTTTATTTTTTTACATCATTGGAATCCATGTTTAAGGCTTAACCCACTATTACATATCGCATTATTTAACAAGCTCTATCACATGTACTTGTACATAAACTGGTAAACTCATAAAAGTTTTATAGTGAGACTAGATAGAGTGTGAGGTTTACATATTTAACTGTTTTTATTATTTTCTAAATATAAAAGACAGAATTTAAGAGCTTAAAAGCTTTATTACATTGCAAAGTTATGAATGTTGAAAAGCCTTGGCCTACAATGTTTACAAGGTTTATTCAATGGTTATCTTAATAACATTTGCGTTTGATGTCACAGCAAAACACTCTAACACGTTTTACAGAAAATCTCCCTTTCAACGCTTGTTTTTCATACATTATACCATTTAAAAATATTATATATATATTATATTATATTCTCTGGCGCACATTTGAATATAAAAGCGTTACGAATGACTCGTGTTGCATGCAATGTTGTCCCACATAGAACCAGCCCGGTGATTTCTACGGGCCTTTAACATCAAAAATGTGGCCTGAAATTACACTTTCATTTTGAAAAATCTTTTCATGATCTGTCAGCACCTCCAATGAACACAATCATCGAAGCAACACCGCAAGCGGTTCTGAAGGAAGGAGAGTCCGTAAGCATCTATTGCAAGTCCCACAAGGTCCTGGTGGAGCGCGTGGTCTTAAGCCGGATAGAAGACGGCAGGGAAACCAAACTTACTTCCAGCGTTGGATCTGAGACGTCATACACACTTGATTCTGTCCAGATTTCTGACTCTGGATTGTATACGTGTGAGGCCTTCAATGAGCATGGACATCAGAGGACAAATCTCAGTCTCACTGTTGAAGGTAATGCCGCAATAATCCAACCCAGATGATGTGTTGAAATGAATAGACATGGACTAAAGGTGAATAACGTTTTATTTGCTTTCTAGCTCATTTATTTGAAGTGTCACTCCGGCCGGACGGTGTGATTGTAACCGAGAGCGGCTCCGGTTTTGCTCTTTCCTGTCATGCTTTGGGCTGCCCAGGGCCTAAGTTCTCCTGGAGGCGTCTCGAGAATCCATCGACCCCTGGTCAAAGAATGAGCGACCCCTTCCTCTCCCTGTTGTCCCTCAACCCAGCGAAGTTGGAAGATGAAGGAATGTATATCTGTGATGTCACATGTGGTTCGATTGTGAAGTCAAAACAGACGGAAGTAAAGTTGTTCTGTAAGTATCAGAAGAGGCAATAAGCTTTGTTCAGATGAAGCTTTGTTGATTGCGTGTGTTTTAACATGAATAGGAAGTCTTATTTTAATATTAAAAGTTAAATTAAACAGTAAATAATTTATTCATACTGTAGTCATTATATCTACTTTTCTATCGATCCTTCAATTTTGAATTAATATAAATTTGGGAAAAATTGCATATGCGCATACTTGAAAAAGAATCATGGTGCTTTGCATATTTTATTGATATATTTTTTTTAAAACTTAAAAGCATCATTAAATGTTGCATTATAGAACAAATTCCACCGTATATTTTGTATAACATAAAATCAATCTTGCAATCACAATCTTGTAAACTTAAAAGTTTTAATAATCAGAGCAAGATGAGAGAGATGCTCTCATTTTTCTGAAACAAGTGTGTGGGTTTACATATTTATGCAAAAAAAACATTTTAAAAATACGTTTTTAAAACAAATTTTAATTAACTTTAAAGCTTAAAAGCACTATTTCATATACATATTGTATATTGCAATGAATTTACTGTGAAATTAAAAATCTAAAGTTTCTCTAGTCAAACTTTTTAGCCTTTTTTAATATAAATATTTTGTATTTATTATGTAACTGAAGTTCATTTTAAAGTTCAAAGCAATATAACATTTGCATTATTTTGTAAAATAATATAGAAATAAAATAATTGCCAACATTTCCCCAAATAAAATTCCTAATGCAACAAATGTAAAGTATAAGACAGAAGAATAAAAATATACTATCCGTACATTTTGTTATAAATTAAAATGTCAACTCTTATGGCGATTAAGAGCACTTTCAATACCCAATCAGCTTTGACATGAAGCAAGAATTTATACATAAGTAGAACACTTTCCAGACCCGTTCTCTACAGTCACCCATGGTTCGTCTGGGTTAAAGTTGACAGGAATAATACTCCTGTGATAGAAAACGTTATTGCTTCAAAGGTCACAAAGACTTCCTTAAGAATGTCCTGCTGTTCTTTCGGCAGAGATTAATTCTGCGAGGGAGTATACGTTTGTTTATAGTACAAGTTTCACTGCATATCCCCTCTTTTAGAACGATGATCATCTTGCTTTTCTCATAGTCCTTCTCAAGAGCTTATCAGTGTATATTTCTATTGGCAAATCTTGAGATGTTGCATTTTCTCTTATCAGCATTCCCCACAGGTCCCATCGTAGAAAGTCCTGGACCTTCTTTGGCGGGAGAGACGGTACGCTTGACCTGCAGCGTTCAGGATGTTTTCCCGGCCGGACTCTTTCGGATGGTGTGGATGGTCGATGGGCGAGAACTCCGGTCGGAATCTGGGTCACCTTCGAGTGGACCGCAAAATTTGACATCAGTGTTGTCTTATAGCGTAGAAGCTGAAGACCAAGGTACGGGCATCATCTGCAAAGTCTTGTTGGACATGGATGGTGTGCCCACAGCTCAAAGGGAAAAGAAGGCTTCAACAACCTTGTCAGTTCACTGTAAGTCTGTGTGTTCAATCAAACCTATGATATATGATCTATTTATAGAAATACATAAATGATGTCTCCATCTTCAGATCCTCCCAGAGACACCAGGATAGCTGTCAACCCACAGTCAAATTTAAAGGAAGGAGAATCTGTGAATATTTCCTGTATGTCAGACAGCATCCCAGTGGGTGGTGTGGTGCTGAGGAGGGTGGCGGATGATGTAGAAACAGAGCTGAATGCCAGCGACGGACCTGAAACATCACTTATCATCACATCCGTCGAGCTGGGTGACTCTGGCCTGTATGTTTGCGAGGCGTTCAACCAGTATGGAACCGAGCGAGATCGTGTCGAAGTTATTGTGAACGGTAAGACAATGATGATGGAAGGAAGAAAACGACGTTTTATGATGTACTCCCGCTCATGACGTCACTTAAGTGCCCCAAATGACTCCGGGGGGTCAAAGGTCAGGGAAAACCATATCCGATACGGTGGTTTTCATCAAATTTGCTGTCGTTCTGCCCTCACGCGTGATCATTTTTCCATCCAAATTGTTTTCAGATTTTTTGCAGACGACAAAAGAAGATGTTTGGAAAAACCGTCGCTCGCCATTGATTTGCATCGGTTGTGTGTCCATGCAGCAGAAGTGAATGGGGACCAATGGCTTTTGGTCACTGACATTCTCCAAAAATCTTCTTTTGCGCTTTTGATGAAAGAAAGTCCTACATGTTTAACACGGCTGGATTGTAAATAAACGAGAATTTTATCCGCCTTCACCCCCTGTAAATATGTTAGCATAGTATCAAAATATCCTCCATCAAAATGAAATATACCTCAATCATAATTATGTGATTTGCATGATAATACAATGACACATTCATAACTTCGCCTCTTTTTACTCAGCACCGCCCAGGAATACGACGGTGGCGTTCCTGCCATCCTCCGAGGTTCAGGAGGGCCAAAATATCACCATCTGTTGTAGCTCCGTGAGCTTCCCTCCACCCGCTGTGGTCCTCAGGAAGCTGGATAGTGATTCTGTGATCTTCTCTCCCGATGGCGTCTTTGAGCTGATCAATCTCACACCAAACGACACAGGCTTGTATCAGGTCAACGTCACCAATGACTTGGGCTACGAGACGGAGATTTTCCACATTAAAGTAAAGCGTGAGTAAAACGCGAAACGGGGGTAAAAAGGGATCGGCGATGCGCTCTTGGTGTCTAATGGCCTTTGTTTCATTACAGAGAAACGCTTTGAGTCTCCACCAAGCTGGATGGATTTTGATTTCGTAACACCTGCGGTTTGCTCGGGAGCTGCTTCGGCCCTGTTGGGTATCGTCGTGTATCTCTGGAGGGAAAGCAAGAAGGGTTCATACGATCTCGCCAAGTGCAATGCGGACACGGTGTAGGCCGTCCTGAACTTTTGGAGTCGGGGTGTTCCTGAAGCTGGAACGGGAGGAGAAGAGATTTCCAATCACCGTGTTAGGTGACAGATCCCCAGATGGTTGAGAACCAGTCCTGTTCAACACTTAAGACAATCGCATTCCTTGTCTGATCTGCGGAAGGGAAATCGTGCTGGTGAAGCTTCTCGAGGTTTCTTCAAGGCCTTGAGAAGTGGCAGCTGGATTTACACTTGTGAGTTAAGTCACAATGTGTGATGGACGATTCAGTGTATACGTCAAATCGAATGAGAAACACAAATGTGGACTTTAGCTTTCTTAAAGGAAGCTTAATAAAAACCGACCCTTGTTTTAATGTTCTGCTATCGGCTTTGTTTGAGGTACATAAGACATCTATAAAATCACCCATTTGAATCAGAAATACATTTACGTTTTGGCGGGCATGTGATCTGTATGACTATAAATTTGTATCGCGATTTAAGCGATCCTGGGGTGAAACCCATGACCATGAATAATTGTGTTTGTTCTGTGTTATTTTAAAGATTGAAAACTGTTTTCAAACCTCAACATGCGATGAAGACGTCTACTGTCCAGTGTGTTATAAAGGGATATTTTACCCCGAAATAAAACTTCCGTCATCACTCATCTTTTCATTTCAAAGCTTTCTCATGAAGAAGACCAAACAAATCACTAAAGGTAAATAGCTGCCACTGCTGTTTGGTTGCCAACATTCTTTGAAGTATCTTCTTTTGTCTGCTGCTCAGAAAAGAAAGTCGTACAGGTTTGAAATGAAAAGAAAATGAGCCAATCTGAGAGGACGCTGTATACTGCACTTTCTGTATTTAAACCACTGTGTCTGTGTATATTATGAATGGTTTCATTTTCATAAATATCTTTTCAAACAAGCACTTGTCTGTGATGTGATCCGGTGTGGATATGGGAAACTCCAGTGAAAGTTTCGGGGATTTGGTTGATTTATTCTTTCCACGGCGTCTGTTACCGCATCACTTTCGCTTTTTGGATTTCACTTTCATTTGAGAATAATGCAATGTTATTCTTGTAATCAAACACAAAGCACAGCGGAATGCCGAGGTTTGTTTTTCAATGCTTGGATATCGACGATCTGTTTCCTTAAATTCACAACCTCTACATCCGTTTCACTGTCCTTATCGAATTTCTTGCACCTCTTTTAGTACCTTATATTGATTCGTCCCACTAGCTGTCAAAGGCTGTTGCCATGGTGACCACCCAAATGTTATGGGGGGTGTTTGTTCTTGTTCCTCTGGAAAAAGGGAAGGAGTGTATAAATCAGTGTTTTCTTAGAAACATGGAGGGCCACAAAGGTTCCCGTATTCATTTTTAGCGATGGCAGCGGGGAAGAATCATTTTAAATAGCTCTAAACATTCTATATACGCTTGTTCGTTGTTAACACAGAACACAATTTCACAACTGAAATGTGTATTTCATGACCAGTTTTAGAATCTTACCATTAAAACTCAATCTCAAGGAAATGTATTTCCAAATCAACTCACGTTTGGGTCACCATTGTCTTCCAAAGACTACAATGGGAGTCAATGGAGACTTCATTATAGTATCATTTGTGCTCAGCACAGCAAACAAAAACATGTTTGCTGCAAATTTTTATTTCGAGCGAACCGTTCCTTTAATAGAATACGAAAAATCCCCAAAACACGCGGACAAAATCTTACGAATTGACCAAAAAGAATGACAATTTTAAAACCTGCGCTTAACATAATGTTTTAGGAGTGACTCAATTTGATCATGTACACCCGTTCTGGATGATTAAATTAAGTTGATTTAAAATTGAACTCAACGTGGAACAGATGTACATAAGAAATTGAAGTAACTTCGACAACTCATTTGCTCAAAAGAAGATATTTCGAAGAATGTTGGTAACCAAACAACACCGACTCACATTAACATGCATTGTATAGACATAATACGTTCAAAATATCTTAATATGTGTTCTTAAGATGAAAAACTCATTCTTTAACCAAACGTGGGGGGGAATAAGAGAGGATCGCTTTAGCTGGATGAACCTCGGACTGCGATGCAATGTTTTTACAAGGATATTACAACGTTGAAGGGAATGAACCCAAAACGGCTACGATTCCAAAGATGAACTGTTTATTCCGTCTTTAAAACCTCCATCATTTTAAACACATTCCTTGCAAGACTTGTTGCCCCTTGTAACCCTCTCTTATGCAACTCCACAATGAAAACGATGAGCAGCAATGATTTGTGATGAGTCTTTGCTTTTTTAATCACTTGGACAGCAGTATTTCCTGATCTTAGCCAACATGGACACGAACGTCTCTGGAGCGAGGGCCCCCATCTCCGTGCAAGCTATCATCGTTTAAGGAACAACAGAGCACGGAGGAGAGTCCCGTGGTTCAGCAGATGGAGGTTGACCCAGGGCCTCTGTGTTCTCGCCGAGCGTCCATTGTCATTGCTGCTGTGGACGATCAGCATCTTTTTTAACGACTTACACGCTGCTTTGTTTCCAAGAAGACGTTTTTCATCGTTTCCTTTATGTGTATTTACGTCGGAAGCGGTGTGTGCATACAAAGTGGATCTCACATTTTTGGGGCCATCTTTTATGCAACTACAAATGTCGTACAGTCAATGGCTCTCGATGTGCAGTTTTATTTTGCGTACAGTCTCAAAAGAAAGCCAAATCACAAACATCGTCTCACTTCTTTTCTTAGATGTGAAATAGAGATTGGAACCTGCTTTAAGCGACTTTCTTGCTTCGCAGATATTTTGAAGAGTGTTGTTGATGGAAAAAAGCGTTGGCACCTCTCGACTTTTACTAAACATTCATTCAAATATCTTCATTTGTGCTCGGCGCAACAAAGAAAAGCATGTTTTTTACAACAAAAGGGTGAGCTCATTCTTATTTTTGAGTGAACTGTTCCTTTAATCGAATAAATGGAACCTGCTGTGTCACAAAATAGACAAAAAAAGATATTTTGAAAAACATTGGTAACCAAAACAACACTGACACTGTATGGACACAAGCACTAAGATATTTTTCAAAATATCTCCTTTTGTGTACCATAGACACACAGGTCTTAAACAAACTTTGAACAACATGAGGGTGACCAACTGAGATAGTTATTTTTAATCACTATATCTACATAAACCTCAGATTGCAGCGATATGTTTTTACATTTGTGTAACTAACTTGAAAGGGATTAACCGAAACTGCTAAAGTTGGATAAGAATGTTGATCAACGAAAGCAGCGGCGCTCATTGACTATCTATTGTTCGGTTACCAACATCCTTCAAAATATCTTCCGTGGAAGGTTGGTCTTTTCTTCTCAAGAAGATATTTTGAAGAATGTCAATGACTGGCACCCGTTCACCTGCATTGATTTGTGTCCATGCAATGAATGTGAACGGTCGCTGTTTGGTTACTAACATTCCTCCAAATATCTTCCGCCTTCCTAGGAAGACAATTTCGGCGAACAATGGCTTTGAGAACAACTAATACTCGACACTCTCATGTCGTATACTTGGAGAAAAAACGGATACACAACGCCGATGATGTACTGTACAGATGATTATGGCTTCTGCAAAGAGAGATATATCATTCTTCATACACAGACAGATACAGATAAGCACTCGGATGCCCACAACCGTCCAACAGACCTGTCTACCCCCACTATGTGTGAACTAGAAAATGAGCTTCCCAAGGAAAACAGGCCACAACATGTGGAATGTTTCATCTGGCTGAACATTTTTCATCTGATGAGTCCGATAAATGTCTTTTTTATCATTATCATTGACACCATTTCCTAAAACACTTCTGAACTCGGATCTGAATGCTAAGCGAGACTTCGTTTGTTATCGTCCAGATAAAATATTTATTGTCCGGACTATTGAGGATGATTTTAGTGATGTTGGTTTTACCATGACGCCTACATCCCAGCAGCGCGTGTAACATTATACTCGGGCATACGTTGCCCCACATAGATAAGCACGCATGCTGGTATGAGTGGTCTATTTTTAATCCAAAATGACCTCTATGTTCTGCATTCCTAAAACTTGATGTTCCATCCTAAAAGAAAAAGGTCAAATCTTCCAGTTCCTCTTCATAAAGGTCATACTGTACATGACTCATACATTGGAGATATTTTGAGAAATGTCTTTGGTTTTGTGTCTGTGTCTGGAACTGGGTCAGTGTTGGATTAGCAACATTCTTCGAAATATCTTCAAAGTTATCTGACGTTACATGAAAACATCTCAATCTCACTTAGTTCCGCAGGAAGCAGCGGTTTGCAAACTCTCTCAGCATGTGTTCCGGAACACCGTTTGACCCCTGTTATTGCCGTGTGACCTCTCCATCCATGCTGCATACTTCTTAAAGACAGTGGTTAAGACACATTTGGCATGAAGCTTGCGTTGCTGACCTCAGCACGAGTGTTGCCAACTTCAACACAAGCTGTTTTGTCAAAGTGATGCCAGGACATCAAAATCTGCTTATCAAGAATGTGTGCTCTTAAAGGGATAGTTCACCTAAAAGTAAACATTCTTTAAAAATGTATTCATTCTCGTCATCCCAAACATATAACCTTCCTTCCTGTTCAAAACACAAAAGAAGATATTTTGAAGAATGTTGGTAATAAAGCAACACTGGTTCCCATTGACTTGCACAGACTCTGACATTTCTCAAAATATCTTCTTTTATTTTACACAGAATAGGGATCGATGATAGTTTCACTAAATGTTGTATCATTGTTTATGGTGTTTAATACAGGGCATCGTCAGGAGGGTGCATGCACATCATCCCAAACCCAAAGGTGGGGGGTTGACACTTCGAGTGTCTGAAAAGGAGGCCCACCAGAGAAATGCCATCCCTGGCTAAACCGTGTCCAATAAAATTGGATTTCTTTTCATGATACAATTTACACTAAAAAAATAATAAACTTTTACTATCAACTTTGATAGTAATAACATATAATATATGATTGTGTTAATATAAGTAAAAAGAAGTACATTTGATTAACCAACAAATAATGTGTATATTACAATTATGTTTGTTAAATAATTACTTATTTTATTGTCACATAAGCTAGAAAATATTTGTCAATTAAAAAAATGACTGTTAGATTTGAGTCCATTATTTTAACGTTATCCACAGAAAGAAATCTATTTAATGTTTCATAAAAACTGTATTGAGTTAATGTTACTTCAAATTTTTGTGACATTTACTCATTTTTTTCAGAATGGCTTCTCTCTGCAATGGAGATGAACAGTACTTTCTCAATTAAAAATTTGTTACTAATATGAGTAAGATTTGCTTAATGGTTTTTTTTACACAATATGAAGACAGACCCCAATAAACCATTTTAAAACAAAACTTTAATGTTGCTAAACATGCAAAATATCCAGTCCACACTAACAACCCTCTTTGGACTGAAATGGAATGCAAAACAGATCCCCCACGATGAAGTGTTTTCAGAAATAATGGTCTTGAGCGAGATCCAGAACTCTCTCTCTCTCTCTCGCTCTCTCTCTCTCTCTCTGGTCTCTGCTCTCTCTCTCTCTCTCTCTCTCTCTCTCTCTCTCTCTCTCTCTCTCTCTCTCTCTCTGGTCTCTCTCTCTCTCTGGTCTCTCTCTCTCTCTGGTCTCTCTCTCTGGTCTCTCTCTCTCTCTCTCTCTCTCTCTCTCTCTCTCTCTCTCTCTCTCTCGCTGGTCTCTCTCTCTCTGGTCCCTCTCTCACTCTGGTCTCTCTCTCTCTCTCTGGTCTCTCTCTCTGGTCTCTCTCTGGTCTCTCTCTCTCTCTGGTCTCTCTCTCTGGTCTCTCTCTCTCTCTCTCTCTCTCGCTGGTCTCTCTCTCTCTGGTCTCTCTCTCACTCTGGTCTCTCTCTCTCTCTCTGGTCTCTCTCTCTCTCTCTCTCTCTGGTCTCTCTCTCTCTCTGGTCTCTCTCTGGTCTCTCTCTCTCTCTCTCTCTCTGGTCTCTCTCTCTCTCTGGTCTCTCTCTGGTCTCTCTCTCTCTCTGGTCTCTCTCTCTGGTCTCTCTCTCTCTCTGGTCTCTCTCTGGTCTCTCTCTCACTCTGGTCTCTCTCTCTGGTCTCTCTCTCTCTCTGGTCTCTCTCTGGTCTCTCTCTCTCTCTCTGGTCTCTCTCTCTCTCTCTCTCTCTCTCTCTCTCTCTCTCTCTCTCTCTCTCACACACACATTCTAATCTCTCTCTCTCTCTCTCTCTCTCTCTCTCTCTCTCTCTCTCTCTCTCTCACACACATTCTAATCTCTCTCTCTCTCTCTCTCTCTCTCTCTCTCTCTCTCTCTCTCTCTCTCTCCCCCCCCCCCCCCCTCTCTCTCTCTCTCTCTCTCTCTCTCTCTCTCTCTCTCTCTCCCCCCCCCCTCTCTCTCTCCCCCCCCCCTCTCTCTCTCTCTCTCTCTCTCTCTCTCTCTCTCCCCCCCCCCCTCTCTCTCTCTCTCTCTCTTTCTTTGTATGTACTTGTACCTTGGTCTTGTTTGATCTACAGTTCCCAAAGCCAAACATAGCTCAAACAGCCCCTTCCATTTTTCTGTTCGGGGCCCGTCGGGTCCATTTCTTCTGTTTGTGTTCTCATGTTTATTTCACTTACAGAAATAAACAATGGCACGCTGAGATAGCCATGATGAAACTTGGTCTGACCTCAAGTTCAGATGTTTTATTTTCCGTCAAAGCTTCAGAATATTGCCTTGTAAATTTCATGTCAATAGCCTTGCGAAGAACAAACACATAAAAACTGAAAAAACACCCCCACCAGTCCTGGCAGGCCCTATGTTGTTGTCTCTTCTCAAAACTAAGAGACATTGCACAAGTTCTACGATCTTTCAACCTTTGCTTAGGCCGAACGGCTTCATTTTTGCAAAGAGAAGTTGTTCTTATTAACAGAACAATCCGCAAATTTTCTCATATTTCTGAACTCACATAAGCCTCCTGATACATATTTATGAGAGGAATGAGTGAAATGTGTGATGCCTTTGAGAAGAAAAGCACTTGGAAGCCTTTAAGATGTGCATCAGTGACATGATGTCCAGTATGTATCAATGCAATGAAAATATACATCACACACTTCACGCGTATGAAATAAAGTTGACATTTACACATGAACTTTCAGATTAAAATTCAATTATTCCCAACCCAGGAGAGAAATATATATGATTATATATAACGTTACATAACAGATTTGTCATTTCACATATATCAAGGAAAACACATTTTGAATGTCTGACTACACGGGGAACAGACTTCAGCTCTCGTTCCCATCTGCTGAAACAGTTACCATGGGAACAGCCTTTATTCTCTTGTATTCTGGGAGCATTGAAGTGTTGTTTTAAGTATTTGAGATGCAGGTCTTGCACACTTTAGTATTTAGGGTCTGCTTCTCTGGGACCATTTGCCCTCCGATGTATTTTTTATCATCACAGTTTTGAGAATATACTTTTTCAAGACAGTGACAAACATCAATGACATTTTTAAGTATATTAACTCTCACTTCTGTCATATATAGCAGACTTTATTTGATTTATAATTTGTATTTTTCTATTTTCTATTTTCTGATTATATTACTTGTTTCCTGTGATCATTTTTCATGTTTGACAAATTGTGTCAAGTAATAACAAAATTTGGAGTAAATGAACATGTTAATAATCTTGTTGATGACATATTTTTCATACTTTTAAGACAAATCTGAAATACATTCAAACAATTTTATAAAATCTTTAAACACTTTTGGTTCTTTTATAACTTTATTGTCTTTAAAACCAATTCATTGTCATGAGATGCAGTATGAGAAGACAGAGACACCTGGTGGTTATGAGCTGCTGAAATACAGAAGTTATAAATGTAGAGAATCACAATAAAAGATGCTTAAGAATTAAATTACAAATTCAAGATAATAAATGTTTCACATATGTTTTCTTTCTTTATAATGATTTATGATTTATTATATTTTTATTGTATTTGATACAATATGTTTAACAATGTCAACAATAACAATTATAATATCATTAATAATAACAATATAACAATAATAAGAATAATAATTCTGATAATAATAATAATAATAATAATAATTATAACAACAACAACAACAATAATAATGAAAATAATCATAATAATAATGTTGATAATAATAATAATAATTAATAACAATAATAATAATAACAATAATGAAAATAATCATAATAATAATGCTGATAATAATAACAATAATAAAAAAACAAAATAATAATAATAACAATAAAAACAATAATAATGATAAAGATAACAACAACAACGATAATAATAGCAATAATAACAATAAAAAGTAATAATAACAATAACAATAATAATTATTAGAATAATAATAATAATAATGACAATAATAACAATAACAATAATAATAATAATAATTAAATAATAATAATAATAATAATAATAACAACAATAATTACAATGATAATAATTATAATAATAATAATAATGTCAATAATAAAAATAATAAAAATAACAATAATAATAAAATAATAATAATAATAATAATAATATCAATGATAATAATAATTATAATAATTATAAAATAATAATAATAAAATAATAATAATAATAATAATAAACAATAATAATAATAAGAAGAAGAAGAAGAAGAAGAATAATAATAAGAAGAAGAATAATAGATATTTAAACTATTAATTTAATATCTTATTATATAATATAATATATATCAGCAAATTGCAAAGCATTTACATTAAAAAACAAAAAATACGAAAAGTTAATATCACAACAACACTACGTCACAAAGATATTATTCAAGTCATGAATAATTAAACAATTAAAAATAATAATAACTGAATGTCTGAATGTTAGTAAAATAATAAATAATGACATATATAATAATATAATGTGCTCGACTATGTGTGACGTATCGTGTGCTGTGCGTGACGTCATCGCTCGAGCTCTTCCTGTCGCGCGCGGACGCTCGGTGACCGGAGACGCTTCGCTGAAAATGCTCCCGTTATCCGTCAAAGATGACGAGTACAAACCCGCCAAGTTCAACCTGCTCGCCAAACTATCGAGTTGGTTCAGGTAACCAGCGCTAACCAGCGAGTTAACTTACCCATAAACCGTTGGCTTTACCTCACAGCTGCCGGCTAACCCTGCTAGCATGCTAGTGTCGAGACCTGTCACAAACCCCGCGTTTTCTTCGCTCTTAAACATCTCTTGTGGGTTAATAATGTAACATGTGTGTAGCTGTAACACAATTTGTGTGTTTTGGTGATTGTTGTGTGTTGTGTCAACGGAATTCCAGTCAGACAGCTGTTAGCAAAGCTAAGCTGACAGTTGACGTACGTGCTAACGTGTCTGATGACGTCACGAGTTTCAAATTTAAAGGGATGATGTGCACGTCATCGTGTTTGTACCACGTGTCACGTTTAATTCAAGTGAATGACAATAATGTGTTTATGTTGACACTAATGACTGTGTGTGTGTGTGTGTGTGTGTGTGTGTGTGTGTGTGTGACGTCATGGCTTCTTCTCTTTCAGATCCATTCTTGCAGATAAGACGTCTCGGAATCTCTTCTTCTTCCTGTGTCTGAACCTTTCCTTCGCTTTTGTGGAGCTCATGTATGGGATTTGGAGTAACAGGTAACAGTAGGGGGCCCAACACACACATGTGCCACGTGGATCTGACATGTGATGTGCTCCTGTGCCTTTCATTGGCCTTTACTGACACACGTGTTCGGGTTTGTGTCTCCACACACATCTATGAGACCATGTTTTAGTCATCTGTGACATCATGTGTAGGGCACGCTCATTATAGGACACATAAGGGAAAGTCCCATGGTAAGTGCGTTGAGCCATTGTTTGTTCGTAATAGAGAAACCAACGTAAGGATCTGATTTAGTCGTGTTGTCGATATCGCCTTTGTGTCCCGGCATGACTTATTTTGGACACCATAGATATTTGGAAGAAAGCCGGGAACCGAAGTGCACCTGACACCAAACCAGGGTGCCCTACGTCCTTCAGAATACTTTTGTTTGTCTTTTGCAGACGTAAGGAAGTTAAACGGGTTTGACATGACACGGGAATGATGACTAAACCTCAAAATAATATTATGTTATGATTACATTTACATTTAGTCATTTAGCAGACGCTTTTATCATTTACATTTACATTTAGTCATTTAGCAGACGCTTTTATCCAAAGCGACTTACAATAGTCGAGGAGACAATGAAGCAATAAATAGCCGATACAACAATAGGTGAACAAGTGCTACAACACTTTTATCCAAATATTATGATTACATGTTTTGTACTTCTTCTTGTTTACTGGGGCTGTGTTATATTTGTAATCGATGGCTTTCAGCGATTAGGAAGAAAATATGAAAGCAATTTTATTATATATATCGATCTATGGATTTGAAGCTTAATTTATGTTTTCGACATTTATTTGTTATTGAGTTAAACATTAAAGTCAAAGTCACTTTTATGTCCCATCACCACAGCACACGTGCCCTGGTGAGTGAAATGCTCCGGAGTTGGCTGTAGAAATATTGCAGCACAGTTAACATGTAACATATAGTACAGACTTTAACGTAAGAGAGTGAGCAATATGCACATACATATAATCAGTACACACAGCGTACTATTGGTCAAAACTTCCCGTTGAAACATTCAACGCAGTGTGTACATACATACATTACACACTAAACAGAGTGTACACGTTATAAATCATTCATTTTTGATTATTAACTACCTTATTATTTTTTTATGATTTCCAAATGTCAATGTGTGGTATTTGCGATCTCATTTCTTCTACATTTACATTTTACATTTACATTTAGTCATTTAGCAGACGCTTTTATCCAAAGCGACTTACAATAGTATACTTTAAGAGTTTTGTTCTTTTGTCGTTTCCATGTGACTCTCAGCACAATAAAGGGTTGGACGTATTTCTCAAGTTCCTTGATAATTCAACGCTGTCTTTGTTTGTTTGGTTCTCAGTTTAGGTTTGATATCCGATTCCTTTCACATGTTCTTCGACTGTACCGCCCTCCTGGCAGGCCTGGCAGCATCTGTGATCTCACGGTGGAGATCTAATGATTCCTTCTCATACGGGTGAGCAACCACAACATTCCCGTCTCCCTTTAGACTTTCATCTTTACGTATGTGCTAACGGGGTAGGTTTCCCAAGGGGGAAACTTAACTTCTGTTTTAGTGGCTGTGACAGGAAATTACATGTTTTTGTGGCATGTTGTATGCAAATCCAACTGAATGCTTGTTTTGTAGGTATGTCAGAGCAGAAGTCCTTGCGGGCTTCGTGAACGGTCTTTTCCTGATCTTTACGGCCTTCTTTATCTTCTCAGAGGGAGTAGAGGTATGTAAGATTGAATATGGTTTCATCCATTTAAACGAAGTCATAATTTTGCTGTTATGTTTCCATCCACCAGAGGGCGCTAGAACCTCCAGATGTGCACCATGAACGATTACTGCCTGTGTCCATAGCAGGACTGCTGGTAAATCTTGTAGGAATATTTGTTTTTCAACACGGAGGACACGGACACTCTCATGGTGGTGAAGGTAGGCTTATACATAATACGCACATGACACACTTTTTGATTTCAATCATGCATTAAATCCTCTTGTGTTTTTAAGGTCATGGCCACAGTCATGCCCTTTTTAATGGCAATGTGGGACATGGACACAGTCACGGAGGCCACAGCCACGATCATGACTCCAAGCATGGACATGATCACGGTCACTCGCATGGAGGACACGGACACTCGCATGAAGATTCATGTCATGGTAAGACCTGTAGGTTAGTGTTACTTAGTGTCTGTTTGCTGGTTTGTTCTGCCGTTCGGTTACTATGTGTCAGGACAGCATGCTATGGTCACGTTGTTATCTTGTCTGAAATTATTCATTTCTGCACTTTCTGTGTCCTTAGATGACCACGCTCACATGCCAGGAAGTGGTTCCAGCAAGCAGATATTACAAGGTATGGGTAAAAAATTTTGTGCTCGGTCACCACCAGATGGCGCTTTTATGTCATGAAAACAACTTTGAGTGTGCAGTGTGCTCATGCTTTTTGCAGAGGGATGTGAAAACATTTACAGTCACAGCTATCTAGTCTAGACAGATTTTTCCGCTTTTATGGACAGCTTATATTTTAATTCTTGGCAGGAGGCTCTGAAGTTGTTTTAAAACGATCTAGTTTCCTTATAAACAAGGATCTCACTTGAAATAAGTGCTTCAGATCGGTCATCACGTGACACTTCTGTTATCTTAGATTGGATTGAATAATGGTGTTTTATGTGTTGTCAAGTGACAGCTTTGACCATCCCAACCTCTAACCTTTGACTTTTGGGGCTAACCGGGTATACACGGACGATGGAGCAAGTGCCGTAGCGCTGTCGCTTTAAATCTCTTTGTCCGAGCTTGTGTGGGAAAAGAGCACAGCAGAGAAAGCAGTTTGTCCCCTTCACCCTGGCACACACAGAGAGAGAATGAATCCTTTGGGAGGCCTGCTCAGGGGAGAGAAAAAAGGGCATGAGGGGAGGACCAGGAGTAGAGGGGGGTGGGGAGAGAGGAGGTGACAGTGCAAAAGGTTATGATGCCTCTATCCCGTACTTTTTGAATGGCAAGTTATTAGTAACATACGTGTATTTACACATCTTAATGTCACCAGTATGAAACTCATGTCAGATTTCTATAAAAAAATGCACGACGCTCACATTCAATGTCCGCATTAGGACCATTAGGCATTAGGACGACACTCACATTCAATGTCCGCATTAGGACCATTAGGCATTAGGACGACACTCACATTCAATGTCCGCATTAGGACCATTAGGCATTAGGAGTTTCCACAGTGATGTAAAAGCAGAATGTCTAACTTAATAAAAGTGTTGTGTGACACGGATAGTTTTTGAAATGTTTATTTAAAATGCGCATACACTTCCATTTTTTTTAAATATTAGGAAGCAATATAGTTAATATTTAGTAGTAGTCCATAGTAAGCTAGTTTTCCAGAACATAGTGTTAGTGAACTCGGGTTAAAATGCTCCTGCATTACAGTGTATTTTCCCAGTATTTGCTTCAACCACATTTGGAAAGGCTGTTCACTTATTAAGGATTTTGCTCCATTACTGCGGTCTGGCTTTCTGCAAAACTGAAACCGACCTCAATCATGTCATCTCCTAAGGAAAGCAGAGCACTTACTGGACTGTATCATAGCGTTCCATTTCACCACAGTCTACAAGTTTTGAGCGTTGTTGATCAAGATGAGAAAGATTTTTAAGTCGGAAATGTTGACTCAGGATGGTGACCTGTGCATGTGTTGGTTAAGGTTGTAGTGTATTGTGTTGTAAGTGAGTTTGTAAGTTTGCCCTTTCTGTCAAGATGCGCTGCTGTGACCTCATCGTCATCTTTCTGTGGAAAGACATCATCAGTTTTAGGTTTACCGCTAGAGATTGTATCCCAGGCAGCTGGCTTGTTCTGTCCACAAATGTCATGTTTGAGGATACGTGCTTGAAAACGCCATCATCTTGTGTCAGATGCAAACCCTTTTTGTAAAGTCAGGGGATCTTTTCTTTCTCCATAAGCCTTCCTTAGCAAAACAAAGCAAATTATTATTTAGCTTTGTTGCATTGCATTGTGGTATTGCCTTTTCTTTGATACATGACAGTAATGATACTGCTATTTCTCCTTTTCATTGCAGGAGTTTTTTTGCACATTGTTGCGGACACCCTGGGTAGCGTGGGTGTCATAATATCAGCCATCCTGATGCAAAAGTACGACCTCATGATTGCAGACCCAGTCTGCTCCATGCTCATCGCCCTTCTCATCGGCGTAAGGTAAGCACACATGTTTATGGTTATAATAAGAATCTGATCTCTCTCAATTCAACTTGAAACAATCCTTTACCCTCAACTCCACCCAAAAACCCTCAGAAGCACCTAACACAGATCATACAAAACCCACTTCACAATGACCTTCACCAAAGGCCTCATGAAGTCGTTGGCACTCAAGCCGAGTGAATTATAGGATGCACGCTCGGAGGGTGGAGCCCTGTGACTTTCCCAACATGTGGCAAAGCCCGAAAACCAGGACTCGCTCTCTCATGTGGTATTCTGAAACCAGCTCGAGTCAAGAAAGAAAATGCGTGTTTTGAATTCTCTTAAAATTCTTAGTTGGCTTTGTAAGTCTGTGAAATTATAGTGTTTTATTTACTTTTCTGCATTGTTATGGACTGCATAAGTCCTCAAAGCTGAACTTTATTCTGAAGTTTACCCTGATAATCTTTATTATGTCACGCAAAGCGGTCATTTGGCTCCAGAATAATTTAAAGAATATGTCGTATTTACTTCATTTTTATGACATTTTTGGACTTTGCTGATGTGGTAACCATGAACTATTATTGTATGAAGAACAGCTGCAAGAAAACCTTTGAAACTCTTAGCTCTTACTTGGATACAGCGTACAACTTTAGAATGAGTTATATGTACTTTAACTTTCCCTTTTTTATTGGGGAAGTCATCAAATAGTTTTGAGATGATAATATAGTTTAATTTTTGTATGTAATGTGGGTAAATGTGTGGCAAGGCTGTGTATAAATGGGCAGAAGCCCCGCAGTCTGTTTTAACTTCAAATGTCCTGTGGTTATCATGCTTCAAGGATGAGGCACCTCTCCGATCGCGGCCCCATTTTACAAAACTTGCAATGCCTTTCTCGCATATTCATCCCCCCTCTCTCCCTCTTTCTGCATAGAGGCTTTTCTTCTCCCTTTCTGGAATGTGGTGGCGATCTGTGAACGTTGCTTCAACAAAGGCATCTTTTAAGATGTATTTTCCTTCGCTTTGTTTCTGGAAGAGCGGGGGGTTCGTGTCAGCGAGGGCCCTGCTTTTTTTTCTCCCGTTTTCTACAAACGCAGAAGAGTAAACCGTCACTGTGAAGAGAGTGAGGCTGATGAGATGAGACTGTGGATTTCCAGATTGCACCTGCGTGAAACGTGGATGGTTTCGTTTAGGTGCAATGTTGAGTCTGATGTGGTATAATATCATGAAGGTATCACGAATATTAAAGAAATGTGACGAGAGAGAGGTGTTTACAGGGTTCTTGGAAAGCACAAGTTGCTTCTCATAAATCTGTTTTGGGGGATACATCTGATTTTGAATCTGTGTTTCAGGAAATTTCTTTCTAATGTGAAAAACTTAATGTGAAAAAATATAACACTATAATCTTTTAACTGTTAGCTTGAAAAAAAAGTTCCTTGGATCTTGCATGAACTCATATGCAACTTTATACTTAATTCTCATCATTTATCTTCGAACTTTAAGGGAAATGGAGCATGATAGGCTGTCTGGAATATCTGTGGTTCTTGATAATTTAGGTGAAGTCTGCACTATTTGGACAATGTCTTTTCCATACGCCCCAAACCGTGAGATACATTTTCCTCTTATTTTGATTTTAAGTTTCATCTTGCATTAAGATTCCCACTAGGGTGATGAACTTCTCTTTCATCTGCCGCACCTGAGGCGTTACCCATTTGCGCTGGGCTCCCACTGAAGACCCCATGCCGTCTGTGAGCTGGGCGTTTTTAGCTAAGGCCTCTTCGGGTGTGGTAGTCTCACTTTGGGGAATATCTGGGGATGGCGGGAGCTGTCTGTTTAGCCTGTGATTAGTGGGAGTGAGGGAGTCCTGCTGTTGTGACCTACAGCAGTCCACCACCACCAAGACCACTAATGACTTTGGGTCTAAAGCCCACGGAACGGCCAACATTAATTAACATTTGTTTTGGGGAACGCTAAGCTGGGCCTTTGAGACTGAATACATTTGTCGGGCCTCTGAGGAAATGTTTTAAAATTCTTATCCAAAGCTGCTTTCATTGCACGTTACGGTTTTGTACTTTGATGGGCTTTGTTTCTTGCTTAACTGTTTAGAACTCAAGTTTATACCTGTGTGTTAAGCTATGAATGATTGTTAATAATGTGACGTATCGTGGTAGATTCAACTTCAAACACCTTAGTAACTAAACAGGAATGCCTTGGCAGCCACCCACAATACCCAACTATTCTATTTGTGACTAGCAAAAGCAGGCACCACGTTACTCAATTGAAATATGTAAAATTTGACATTTTGTTGCATAGTTTTGTCCAATGTAACATTCAATTTTTCAAGCTTGTCTTGGTTCAAGAAAGGTCTGTTTATGTCAACAGTCATCTGCATTTAGATTGGACCTCATTTTAATCATTGAACTATGTGGAACAAAAGGGTTTGTGAATATTTGGGCTTGTGTTTTGATAGGTCATAGCATTAAAAACGTGCCCCTGAATCTCAGCGTGAGGTTTAATAGCCATACTTTTCTGTGGTCGTGAGAGATTAAGGCTCCTTAAAGCAAACAATTTAAGCTCTTTGTGGTCCAATCCCAAGTATGAACCATTTACCAAACTAATGGAAAAGTCAGCGTATAAATCACAAAGGTTATAGTCACCTCATTCTCTTGGTGTCATAAACGTTTCTGCAGTGCGATTGGGTGCCGGGTGTGATAACCAACTGTTTCCTTGTGGTTAAGAAGTGTGCTTTTACGAGGAAACTGTTATGGGGTGTGTTCGAAAATAAATATTTATGGCCATCTGACCTAGGTGACATTGCGTCTGAGTCACCAGCCACCTTAACTATGGCACGTAATCGTATTTTATCCGAGTGAGTCAGGTTAGCATGCAAACCCGGTGGTCGTTTGGCGGCTAAAGAGTGCCTTGCTGAACAGGAAGGTATGAAACAATAGTATGATGTCAGAGGTCTGAGGTACCCGCATATTCAGTTCTTTCCTGTTTTCATTTTGTCCCAAAGAACGACAAACACAAAGGCTGAAGATTGGAATGCCGGGATGGCGTTTTTACGATGCCCTGTCATTCCGATGGAAACATTCTTTGCTTTGCAGTTACATATAGATGAATAATGCTTATGAGCAACATTACGAACATGTGATTAAGGCATGAACCTCTGAACCAAGGTATTAAACTTGTGTGTTCCATAGATGATGTTGAGTAGACTTGGGTTGGTAGACCACAGTTATTTAGAGGCGTATAAAAACGCATTCATTTGCTGAATTGTCAAAAGTATTACCTGATGTTACCACATTTTATTTGAAAGACCTACTAAGTAGCACACATTGTTGCTGTTTATCGTAAAACGTCTGAGGTTAACATATTTGTCTTTTGCAAACCATGATCTTTATGCGATATCTGAACAGCTTCTCCACTCTGACGTGT
The DNA here is from genome assembly GCA_033220385.1 of Triplophysa yarkandensis. Taxonomy (NCBI): domain Eukaryota; kingdom Metazoa; phylum Chordata; class Actinopteri; order Cypriniformes; family Nemacheilidae; genus Triplophysa; species Triplophysa yarkandensis. The sequence continues at coordinate 3,351,273 of CM065674.1, forward strand.
CTCTGTTATAGAGGCAGATTGAAGAACATGGGGGTAATAGAGCGGATTCGAGAACTGGAAAAGAGTCCAAACCAAGTAAACCTCTAATGGTTCACAGATGCAGCGGTGGTCAGGCCCAAAGGTTTGGAACAAGGACTGATGACTTTGTAAGATGCTGGCACCGCTGAGACGTAGCTTTGATGGGGCAGAAATGGTTGACTGATCAGGAGAGGAATAGTCCTGTTACTTCTAACCATCCATGCGTTTCTGGAAAGCCATTCTTCTTGGGGATTAATTAATCTGTGTAGTCCAATTTTGCTTGCCATTGGTACAGCTGTTGGATGATGTCAACAGAAGTTGGTTTCTTAGATTCCTCCCCTTTCATGAGTGTGTTGAGCATCGCCAAGCATGCTCTGAAAGAATCTTTGTAAAAGAGTCCTTGAATTTCCACTGTGTAGTTGTGAAGTCAGGACTTCCATAATGTACCCTTTGACTGCTTTGTTGTCCCTTTCATTTTGCCAGACCAAGCCGCCTGCACCCTGAATTTATGTCGCACCTACTAAGTAATCAGTCTTGACAACTAATTTTTTTTTTTTTTTTATCTCAGCGTGGTTCCTCTGCTCAAGGAATCCATAGGAATCCTGATGCAACGGACACCTCCTTCTCTTGACAATTCCCTACCTGAGTGCTACCAAAGGGTGAGTCTTACCTGTTACTAAGATCACTTCCCCACATTGCTACTTGGTTAGCCGGCCAACCATGTCATGATTGTCAAAAGCAACAAATTACCAGAAGTTACTCTTGCTAATCTGAACTCTCATCACAGGTTCAGCATCTTCAGGGCGTTTACAATCTCCAAGAGCCTCATTTCTGGACGCTATGCACGGACGTCTACATTGGCACACTCAAACTCCTCGTTGCACCTGATGCAGACACTAGATGGATCCTGAGCCAGACGCACAATATTTTCACACAGGTGGGAATTGTTAAAGGCCTTGTAAACACAATATTAATCTTTAGGGGTATCTAAACATCAATCTTTCTGCCGTGCTCAGGTCGGGGTCAGACAGCTGTACGTTCAGATCGACGTAGCTGCCATGTAGGAGTCTGCCACACATCTCCTGATCTTTGGGAGTCCTGGGACCAAAGGCCTTCTGTGCTGCTGTGGGGAATTTCTCCACCAATACCCATCTTTGGGTTTCTTTTGCTCCATCTCCCTCTTGGATCAAGATGGAGCCGGTGCAGTCCAGCAGTCTGACTCTACTCTTACCAATAAAACGACCATGAAATAACAACTGACCAGCTGTGTGGTGTTTCAGAGGGAGGCAAGAACTCGCAACGTTGACGTTGCCAACACATCACCCCGCCGGTCATTTGAAGTTCATTCTTTGAAGTTCCTCTTTCGTTTTTTTATAATCCCTCCGGACTGTTTATGTTAATTATGTTTTTTGCATTATCAGAATGAGATTTTAATTATTGGTGGTATGACTGTGTCAGTGGACATTTGTAAAAAATATATAAAGGTGTATGATTCAATGACTGTACGTTTTTTCCCGTTGCACAGTTGTAAAGAGATGTAGGATTCGATCACAATGCCATTATAAACAGATTTGTCTGCATTTCTTAAGTGCCTTTTTGAGAGTGATGGTGGACAATCACTTGAACCATATTTGATGGCCAACATGGACATGTCTTGACTTGCTACGATTAAAACATTCCTTTTGCATTAGGATTGCTTGTTATGCATGATGTAAAATTGGAACGAGAAAGCAGTGGTAAAAAAACTTCAATCATAGATTGGAGATTTTATTCCCATTTCATCAATTTATATAATTTGTGGACATTTGTTATTTAACTCTGGGATGCGAAAAATAACATTCTGTTCAGTGTTATGGCAGGTATGAGTTGGATTTGTCCAACACATATTGTGAGGTCTTTGAAGTTAATACCAAACATTCAGTACAGTGTTTTGTTAAATTCAGTAAAATGTATTACCTAAGAGTAAAAAGATATCAAGTTTATCTTACATTGTTTCAGCACATCTATATTAATCTCTTGTGTTTCAATGGAAAGACCAGCGTTTGAACCTTCAATAAGCCATCAATATACAAAAAGACATCAGAAAAACATTTGGTACATTTGTGACTGTAGAAAATAAGGTTATGCAAATTCAAATGTTTGTAAAATGTTGAGCAACCTGTAGACACTTTAAAGGGATACTCCAGCCAAAAAAGAAAATTCTGTTGTGAGATACCATCATGCTGTTCGTAACCTTTATACACTTCTTAAGTTGAACACCAATGGCAACGTTTGGAAGAATGTCAGCAAGTAAGATTTCTGTGGCATCATTGACTATCCGATGAGTAATCTTTGACAGAAGTTTCATTTTTGGGTACCTATCGCTTTAACATCCTTAAAGTGGCAGAATTAAACTGTGAAGCCAAAACTGCAACACAAGTTTGTTTGAATAAACCGGACTGAAACAGAGCAGTGCTTTTACTCCTTATCCATTCATTTCATGGTGACGAATAAAACAAGAGAATGCAAAACCACAGAAGCAGATGAATATACTAAAACCACATGTTGGGCTTCGGCGTAATGAGCGGTGATGAGTCTTTATTGTATAAATCAATCACCGTTTGACACAGGCTGGTTTACACTTAAAATTGTCTTTCATTACATTTACATTCAGAGTTTCATTAAGAACGGATTTTGGTGCAGACACATTATGCCAATTTACAAAAAATGCCAATTTTCGGAGCCACTAATGCAACCCAGATGCAGTTGTTCCACAAAACCCTCTTTCATTTCCTCCGCTTTAATTCCATAATTTTTGACAGCATCACTCAAATTTGCCACCCGTCAAAATCATTCACCCCGCTCTCACGCAACCCCGGCCCGAAAGCCATAAAGGTTTAAACGGTCGGACTTGCAAATATCTGAAATAAGGGCCGTTTCTGCATTCTCCTGAGCCAGCAGTCGCTCTTGGAACTGTTTTGTAAACATCATGAGCGCAGCACCATGACCACAGGTTGTGTATTGACCACAAGTTTCCTGGACGTCAAGAGTCATATGTGGAACTGTCGGTCATCTTCAAGGTCTCGAGTCCCTCCGGGCCGCTGAAAAGTTTCAGCATGTCCACCTCAATAGGGTGAAGGTGTCCGCTGATGATCATGGAATGAAGTGGTCCCCCGAGGTCACAGGTGGCCAGTTCCCGAAGCGTGCCGGAACGGATGGCTTGGTCTTCAGCGCCAACCCGAGCCAGACCCACGCAAACCGTGTCTTCGGTCATTGCTGCGTTAAAGCACAGAACTTCATTGTAAAGCTTTCAGTCACAAGTAATTCAGTTTTACTGCGGATGTCCAGATGGTTCTTCCACAAATCTCAGCTCTAAAGCATTTTAGAGAGTTTCTAAAGTTTCCTACCTAGTTCCTCGCCTCGTTCTCGACGATTTTGCACAATTTCCAAAAGTTGTTCAGCAGCCTGTGCGACAGTCATGTACCTGGGGGGCTCGTAAATCTTTCGACCCCTGGAAAGTAAGGACGAGTAAGGTATGATTTTATGAATCCATAATCATCTATTCACCTTTATGTCATTGAAAACCTGTGTATTACTGTTTTAATCTGGAACGCAAAAGAAATTTAGAAAAATATCATGCAATGGAAGGAAATGGGGTCAAAAGTGGTTTAAACACATTGTTAAGAATATCTTTCACATGATGTCATCCATACTGGAATTCATATCTTAGCTTTTAACAATACATAAAAAATGCTTTACTATAAGTTATATTTCAACCAATGAATAAAAATCTCAATTCATCTCAGACTTTCTTTCTTTTGCAGAAAACAAAGATATTTCGAAGAAATTCGAAAACTAAAAACAGTAGCACTTCCTTATATTAAATGGACAGAAACTAATATTAAATTTCCTTTTATTAAATGGACAGAAACCAATGCAATTGAATTAGTTCCAACATTCTTCAAAATATCATCTTTTGAGTTCTACATAGAAACAAGAAACTGATACAGGTTTGAAATGACAGGAGAAATCCCAACGCAATTTTCCTTTTTGGCCAGACTATGCCATTAAAAGTGCATAAACCATCAAGCTGTCTTCTATGAAATCAGTCCGTGTCAGAAAGTTGGAAACATGCACTACTTTTTTTGGGGGGTCGTTTCCCCCTTCCTGCAGTGAAGGGCACCCACCTCACCGGACAAGCATTTTACCCCGAACCAAATCCTCGGGCATATGGTTATTCCATTTCCGAATAACGTTACAACGTCGCCAATAAATCTGGGAGACATTAGCGCTCTTTCCAGCCTTGAGACCTAATGCTCGTTCTCCTTAAAGCGCACTAAAACCGTTTTATGTGGACTGGATATAAAATTACACACGTGTGATGGTGCGGGGAGATAATTATAGGACACCACGGAGAGAGTGCAAGAAGTTAACAACCGTCTTCTACGACGAGAAATAACTCAAGTCAACGAAGTCACGGAAACGTTCCTCCGAAACATTAGGACAAAGTTTATCGGTGACTGTAAAACATTTCAACCTTTGGATAAGAAAATTACAGCTTAGCAGCGAGTGACTGCTTACAGATCGTGCGTCCAAAACCAACACGCATGGTTTTTATTGTGGTTATTTTTTCCGTATGAATGTCGCCCGTAACCGCAGAATATTCGAAGCCTCTCCCTGTAAAGTACAGTGGATGAGATATAAATCAGTGCAACGAGAGAGGGCCTTACCTCATTAAATTCTCCATGGACTGCTCTTTAACTTTGATATCTGTGAAAAATGGGAAGTTGTAAGTAATGTATGATAAAACATTCTTTAGTTTTCTCTCTGGTGTTACTGTCACATCATAAATAGCATGTCGGCTCCTCGTCTGAAGCTGTTAAACCCCCAAACACAATCTGGAATGTAATTACATTTACAGACAGCACCTGAGAACAAATACACAGATTTATGTTCACGAAAGGTCAACTCGGTCAAAGCTAGAGGTTTTATTTACATCAGAAATTCATTTGTATAAATATGTTACATTCACTCTATTTATTCAAATTTAATAGCAAAACATGAATTTGAAGAAATTATGTTACAATATTTATGTTTGTCTCTCCATCGCTCGTTTCAATATGAAATTACAGGATTCTTCAATTTTTGAGTAGGTTGATATCAATATTTATATTGTTTGGCATTTCCTGTAAATACAAAGCATTTATAATTTATAATTTTTCAAAGTCTTACATATCACATCTCAAAATACAAAATATCAACATAGATGTGCATGTACATTCATGCATGTTTCATTTTCTGTATAATAAGACGTGATTCAACTAAACAATATTTATTTTTAAATTAAGATATGAACATTTTTTATATGACTGTTGCCATTAAATGTTTTTTGAGCCAATTTTATGCAAAGCATTTCATTTAATTAAGTTGCGTTGCACTTCATGTGTGCAGTGACTTTTTTTATTATAAAATGCTTTTATTTTATTTCTAAATAGCTATTACATACAAATAGCTTAAAAATTTTTTTGTGATTTTTGTGTGTCCAGTATAAATGACTATTTACTTTTGCATTTTGAAATGTATTTTTATATAAACATAACAAAAAATGTTTTAATTATGCTAATATATTTTAATTATTAATGCTTTTTTTATATTTGTTTACAGTCAGACCTTAAATTTTGCATTAAATCAACAACAAAAAAAACAATTCACCAACATACTTCTATTACTTACAGAATCACTGTTAAATTTGATAAACACAAGTACATTTTATTGCATTACACTCAACATGTCCAGTGTACAAGACCAGGTTTTTTTGCGTAAGGTTATTAAAGTGTAATTTTATTTTGTAACCTCGGCATTGTAAACCGATTGATTTTGCAGGTTTGATGAATAGCTCATGTCTTGTTAGCACAGATATGATGAATGGACTCATGTGTATAGTGTGTGTTGTGTGCTTTTGTGGTGTCTGCAGGTCATTGTGTTAGAAGGCTGGACGGGAAGGTCTTCAATCTCCCTCTGTTTGCTTTTGAATAATAAGGTTAATAACTCCCTTTCCTCTTGCTCATTTTTGCACTAAATTTGTCCTCAGCTGGTATGCATCTGGGCACTCCAGCCCGTCTCTATCCACCCCACCAGCCAATGAGAGATGACCCCCACCGACGTTCATTACCAAACATGGCTTCCACTGGGGAATTCTTCTAGTAATCCAAAAGATGGGGGTTTACTATTTACTGGTCCTTGAAATCTCCCCGGCACGCCGGTGAACGTAAATTATTTGAGGCCATCTGCCTCACGGGGCACCAGGCGTTTGCAAAGGGTCCAAGTTTAATGTTTGCCCCAGGGGTCTCGCCGCCAAAGGTTCCAAGTCAAAATATGGGGGATGTTGGAGTCTGGCCGTGATTGACACATTCATTGCTATAGCGACTGTTGCAGACACAACAAACACGTGTGCTTGGGAACATGAGAGACACCGAGCCAGTCGAATGTGATTGCTGATGACGTCACCCTAACCATCACACTTCTCGACTAACCTCTATGTAATCATAACTTTGTGTATGCAATGACTCTTTCACAGTCTGTGTAAAGTTCTTACCCAGCAGGCACAGGGTGTGTAGACCCATGTTCCTGTTCTTCTTGATCTTATCATAGAAGCTCTCGGGTCTCCATGTGTCTGTCCAGAACACAATGGACACGGTCTCGCCAAAGTTGTAGAGCTATGGATAAACAAACAAAATAATACAATGAGTCCTATTTATTAATACTTGTATACAAATTGGGTACTTGTTTGTCAACCTTTCGGGAATATTTATCAACTACGACTAGTTATTGATTGATTGATCATTCATGTCATTCGTTCAAATATGCATAAAATCAGTTATTGGGTAAGCTTGTTATAGTTAGATATGCACCGATCTATTCTTCATGGGGCGATAACTCAAATGTCAAAATTCAACACTATTGGCAAATTTTCAGTAGATCAGTGTTAAAATGTAAAAAATGAATATTGATTTAATGTTCAGCATTAAGGTTATGCAACTTCATACAACAACATACTATCAGTATCGGAAAACCGATGCATCTGGTATTTCATGATTTATAATTTAAGCTATTTTCTCAGGAATTTAGTTTGACAACATTTGGCTTTAAAAATTAGTAACTACAATTTAATGTTTCAAACAGAGATGGTGATAGAGAGGCAAAGGTTAAAAAGGTTTGTTCATTTATACATAAATCATTAAATAACCAAATACATCGTTCATTTTACACACATTGAACTCAAAGGTTTTAACAGTAGCATTTCAGAACCGGTCCGTTTGTTTCCTAAAAAGTCTATTGAACTGCTACAGCAGATTGGTCGCTCAAAGTGTCACCGACAAGGTGCTTCCTGTTATTCAAAAGCATGACATCAATTCCAACAACACAATGCGCAGCTGACACAACAAAGTGTCGAGACAAAACCTTACTTTCTATACTTTCCTTACATTTATGCTTTCGGCATCAGTTTATAGATATTACATTTTTGACCCCAGAGCAAAACCCCAGATTTGGGCGGCATTGGCACACACTAAGGGGCTTCCGGGGGCTCTGGGAACACAAAGCCACCCTGACAGGTCAATACAGGGGGGTGTTATTGATGGGCACTAGGAAGCATTGATGGACTCCGCATGGACGTCTTTGGCACAAAAGCTGCTGTTTTATAACTTTCACAAGAGAATAGGCACGATTGAACCTCAGGACTCAAAGAGCAATGTTTTAGTGATGATACAGTGGTGCTGCTCAGCTTTACCTGCAGTCCGCAACATCCCACCGCGTTCATGATGGAGGCGTTATGAATGACACGATACTGTATCCCGGCGCTAACAGCTCGGAGCACCAAGTCGCTGTGTGTTGTGGCCCTGGGGGAATCAAATATGAAAGCTTTAGATGTGCCAACATCAACCCACGTTTTAACAAAACATTATCCCAAAACCACCTTATCAAACTACTGTGTTACGCTTTTACAATGTGGAAGTGGTCCAACGTGCGCTAGTTTATCTTTTCGATCTGAAAGCATATCATTAAAATTTATTAAAGCCACACATTCTCAAGCAGGGAAATGAGTCAGGGCTCCTTTCCTCCCCGCTTTGTGGGTTTCAGCAATACGCAACGTGGAGCCAAATGCCGCGCTGCACCCGACCGTGACTTCAATCGAAGACCCAGATGGGAAAGCGTGGTTTCATCAGCTCATCTCTCATGATGGAGAGCATTTAAAGAACCAAGACCTCAGACGTGCACATCCCACTTCTCGTAAGACAGATACGTTTTAACCTCAGACTGATGATGCTTTCCCACTCTGTGGTGTTCCTCTCCTTCACTTCATTTATTGAATTAAGGAAATATGTATTTTATATGCAAGAGAAAGTGTATGGTGATGGGAACAATTCAATTGCTATGCATTGTGTCTGATGTTCAACGGTTTTATGAAATTATTGCACTAGATGTGTGACGCTTGAGTGAGTCTCATTTCTTTATTTAAAAAACTTTTGATCTAAAGGTGTATCCCAAAATGTCTGATATTAGTTTACTATACAAAATTATAACTGAGCATACATTGTGTTTTTTTCATGACAAAACATTTTATTAAGTAAAATGTGTTTGAAATGGATGACTTTAAATAAATATTGAGGAAACAAGAGCGCAGAAGAAACGGGAACACTTATGACTAAAAAATAAAATTGTTTAAAAAAAAAAAAAAAGTTTCCATTTACTTTTATTCATTCGGCAGACGCTTTTATCCAAAGTGTATTACAGTATAATAACTTCATTCCAATCATCACTGTAGAGTAATCAGGGGTAAGATGTCTTCAAGGACACTTCAGTTATTATCTGACCCTGAGATTCAAACCAACAACCTTCCGATCACAAGATCAACTCTCCAAACAACAGACGGCATCTGACCCATTCATATCAATACGTTATATATGAGTTATAACACAATAGCTATAGTTTCCATATTGTTTGCATCATTTTGATTGTTTATTATTATTCTGTTTGCATCATTTTGATTGTTTATTATTAATATTCTGCTTGCTTCATTTTGATTGTTTATTATTATTCTGTTTGCTTCATTTTGATTGTTTATTATTATTCTAAAATGTTAACACACATGAATTTCTCTTCTTGATCTAGCAACATGGACTGCATAACTTGTAAAGATCTTGTTCACTGGTTATAATGACTCATGGAGATCACATGGATGTAATGCACTTGAAAGTTGACTGTGTAGTGTACATGAGGAGGTGTTCTGACTCCTTACCCAAAAGGATCTCCCACCACAAGCAAGGCCACATCAGTGGCATCTGCTCCCTTCAGGATGTCATCAGCCTGCTGTTCGACCAGATCTCTGTCTGCCAGCACCAGCTCACGACCATAGAACTCCTCCTGAAACACACATGACGTCATTCACCTGAGTGACGTATGCATCACATCACTGCATTCTTTCATCATCCATACCAGTGCATCCTTCCCGACGGTCAGCATGGACGTGTAGGCCTCCAGATAAACCCGAGCACACTGTCTGACGACCTCTAAACCTTTCACAGTGATGTCTTTAGCATCACCCAG